>JALPQD010000007.1:13246821-13574321 GCA_023101885.1 Typhlomys cinereus | reverse complement strand
AACACTGAGATGATTTTTCATGAAGCAGCAATTCAGGTCGTAAAGAAATGCAGTCACAATAGCTATTTCCTCTTTCCTACAACTTGTGAGTTTCTATGTAAGTCTTAAAACATGGCATCCTCACTTTTCATTTCATTCTTTTTAAATAAAATTGCTATCAGTATTATCTGGAATGCAAATATGACTTTACTTCTAACAATCTTTAAATATGTTGATGAAAATACCCCATGAGTGATTGAGAAGATATTGGATGAAAAAGGTGAGCCTCCCCAAATAGTAGCTTCCAGTCTTTCATGTCAAAAAAGCATTTTCTAATCTTTATATAGTTCTACACATTGTCATTGAAGTTGGTGAAATATGTAATACTGTAAGTTATTTTGAAGCCTAATCTATTAAAATAGCCCTTTCGTTTTTGGTATTCATAAGTTATCATTGTTATGAATCAACTCAGTGTGTTTTCACTTTGTGAGGAATCCAAAATGTATGAAATCTGAATCTGTTTAAGAATAAGTCACCAAACCAGTAGATTGGATGCTACCCTGTATCACCATATTCTCCCATATCAATGACAGGGATCATTTGAAAGGGCTTTGATGCAATTACTCTGCATTACTGATATATTCACAACCAAACAACTATGGAGAACAAGGGATTTTATTCTAGCTCATGATTCTCTGTTACAATCCACAATCCAGTTTTGCAGAAGAGTTTACACAAGTACCAGGATTCAAAATGGCCACTTTATACTCACAGGGTTGATGAAAGAGGAGCAAACCTCACTTGCCAGATTGTAATTCTGTTCAAGTATACTGAAATATGAATCTGCTGTCTCCATTTTATCAATTTACCTAGAGAATGGTTTCACTAACTATGGCCTTGGTCTATTCACATAAGTTAAATATCATCTTGTAGATTTGCTTAGGGCTTATCTAGCTACCATTTCTTATAGATTTGCCCAGAGCTCAGTCATCAGTTGACATATAGATACTCTTATGTAGTTAGCAGAATGCACATTTTACTACAGAGAGACTTGGATATCAATGTTAATTGTGGCTCTATTTATAACAACAATGAAATAGAATCAGTCTATATGCTCATAAATGGAACAAGAATATTAATGGATGTTAACATTTTATATATAATACATAGTATATATAATAGACTACTACTCAGTTATCAAAACTGAAGTTATGAAAATTTCTAATAAATGGAGAAAACTGGGAAATATACCGAGCTAGATATCTCAGTTATAGAAAAGCAAACACTCTATATTCAATCTTTTATGTGGATGCTAGAATTAGATTCAGATTTTTGTACTTAACTACCAATGTCTACAGTAGTTAAAAAAAAACCTAGAAAGGTCCCATTATGTAGTAAGGTGAAGAATCTTAAAATACGGAGGTAAAATATCACAGGTGGCAAGAGGGCAGAATGAGGGACTAACTGTCTCAAAGTGTTAAGTGGGAGAGGAAATGAGGAAGCAGGTTACAGGACAGGGTAGAGAAAGAAGAAATAGCACTAAAGATTTTTTATGCAGAGAGACACAAACCTTCTATGTTATAAGCTTATCTATGAAAAATAAACTAAATAAGGAATGAACGGCTATACTCTACAAAGGTGTACTCAGAGACGGGAACAAAAGGAAGTGCTCTGAGATGCTCTTACAGTCGAGTCACAGGCAATTAACAAAATTACCATTACCTCTTAGTGAGTTGTTGGTCACAGAAGTCTCAGAGTTTCCCAAAACAATGTGAACGTTTTGGAACTTATTTTTCCCACAGAACACTATAACATGAGCTTATTGTTAAAGCTAATACATATATCAAGAAAGGAAATCATTTCCTGTGTCTTCCCTTCCCCCTCCTATCCCTTGGAGCATCACTCTGAGTCCCTCTGAGTCCTCCACCCTAGAGGGGTATAAGGACTCAGTGGCATAACCTTAGTGTGACTGTTAATCCCTTGCCTCTAAGGATCCTACTGCCAGTGATCCATGCTAGACTTTGGGGGATCATTGACATGTCAGTCATTGTGCAGGTCATGCAAAGTCTAATTATGGCTACTGTGGCCCTCACCTGTGTGGAATATGTTGCATATCATTGGTCCTCCCCATCTTTAGACTCTTATAATCTTGCCTGCCCCCTTTTCAACAAGGTTCCCTGAGTTTTAGGGATTTGAGAGATTTGGCTGGTCTGGTTCCAGGTGATTAACATAGGGTGTAGGGTCTTTAGTGTTCTGAATTGTGGTTTATTGTTGTCTTCAGTTTTGTTTTTCCTGCCCTACTCTTGGCTCCATCCTTATTGGTATTGAAGATCATCTCTTAACCAAAGATAAAAGGCTTTAAATGAAGATAAAGAAACAGATTCCCTATGATTTGCCTCAGGTTCTGGTGGAAATGCTCACAGGAATTAGGAACAAAACTAAGGGAAGCACATTCAAAAATACTGATTTACACCCCTTTCTCCACCCACCCGGGACATGCGCAGTCCAGACAGGACACAAGTGCAAGTAATAGTTAAAACACTCCACATTCAAGACAATGAAATGGTGCTGAGAGCTTCAAGGTTAAAAAAAAAAGTCACTTTTAAAGGTAAACCTATAAAATAACAAATGAATTCTCAATGGAAACAGTAAAAGCAATAAGAGCTTGGAGAGACGTCCTTCAAGTATTGAATGAGCAAAAATGTCAACCCAGGCTGATATACCCTGCAAAACTATCTGTCATGATTGAAGGAGAAAGAAATGTTTTCCAGCACAAAGACAACTTGAAGGGAATACATGTCCACCAAACCAGGCCTTCTAAAAATGCTACAAATGATACTCAAGTTTGAAGAAAAAAAAACAAGCATATCCAGGAGGACAGAAGGGAAATATAATACCACCAAAACCTAAAAGCAAAACACTTACAAAAGTCACTAAACATAACAAATGTACTGGAATTAAAAATATTTCTCCATTATAACATTAAATGTTAATGGAATTAACTCACTGATCAAGAGACACAGATTACAAACTTGGATTAAAAATCACAACCCTTCAATCTGCAAGAAACACATCTCACCACAAAAGATAGGCACATCTTAAAAATAAAAGGCTGGTCCAAAATTATGCAAGCTAATGGAACCAGAAAACAGTCAGGGGTAGCCATTATGCTGTCAGACAAAGTGGACTTCAAACCAAAAAACATCATAAGAGACACTACAACCAACACTCAACAGATGGGATCTTGTGAAATTAAAGAGCTTCTGTTCAGATAAAGAGATTGTAACTTGAACACAAAGTCAACCCACACAATGGGAGAAAATCTTCACTAACCACATATCTGATAGAGCTCTATTATCCAGAGTGCACAAAGAACTTAGAAAAATAAACATCAAGGAAACAAATGGCCCAATTAAAAAATGGGCCTTGGAACTTTAAAGAAATGTTACCAGGGATGAAATTAAAATTTCTAACAAATATCTTAGAAAATGCTCCACATCAGGGAAATGCAAATCAAAACTTCCCTGAGATATCATCTCACCCCAGTCAGGATGACAAAATCCACAATACAAAGAACACCATATGCTGGAGAGGATGTGAAGAGAGGGAAACTCTCCTACATTGCTGGTGAGAATGCAGGCTCATACAGCCACTCTGGTGAGCCATCTAGCGATTCTTAAAGAAGATTATAATGCCATATGACCCTGCTATTCCACTTTTGGGAATAACCCCCCATACAGCAAAAATTCACCTCGATAGTGCAAGCACAACCATGTTCATAGCAGGACTGTTTACAATAGCAAAGTCATGGAATTAACCCAAATGTCCAACAGTTGACAAGTGGATATGGAAAATGTGGTACATTTATTCAATGGAATACTACTCAGCTATCAAAAATGATGAATTAATGCAATTTTTCTGGAAATGGATGGAGTTAGAAACAATTATATTGAGTGAAGTATCCCAGACACGGAAAATTAAGCACTGTATGTACTCCCTAATAGGTGGATCCCAGTACCAAACACACTTAGAGACACTCAAAGATAAATCTCTGTAATACCTACAGTAATTGCAAAGATTGTAAACAGAAGGGATAGGGAAGGAGGGCCCCACCAGAAACAAGGTGAGAGGGGACCATGTTACAGCAGAGAAAATAGGCCACCATCAAGGACTGCAAGTAAGTAATGAGACATCTGGTTAAGTTCACAGACTTTCCTTCCTAATCATTTGCAACTTATGGAGTATGATCTCACCAGAAGGGGAGGGCATATAGTCTGGCAGATAAAAAGTAACCATTTTGCAATGGGAGACTCACCGCCCCCTCCACCATGGTCTCTTACTTTTATTCCATCTACCTTTGAATATACTCTTTTAATAAGACTCTAATTTAACAGCTTTTTATCTCTGGTCAGGGGGGTGACATCCAATACCCATTAGGATGGAGCCAAGGGCATTGTAGGAACAGCAAAACTGAAAAAAAAATTAACAAAACATAATTCGGAACATCAGACATTCTATATCAACCACCTGGAATTAGGCCAGCCTAATCTCTCCCCATTCTGAAGCTCAGGGAAATTTGTGGAATCGGGGGGGGGGGGGGTGGGGTTAAGTTTGTAAAAGCCTAAAGATGGGAAGGAGCAACGATATGCAAGGTACTACACACAAGTTAGGGCCGAAGCAATCATAATAGGACTTTGCATGACCTGCGCAATGTCCAACACATTATTGACCCCATAAAGTCTAGCATGAACTAAGGGCACTAGGATCCTTAGAAGCTAAGGATTAACAGCCACAATAGTGTTCCTATACTTAAGGGGAACACAAGAAAGAGTTCTAGGAAATGCCACTGAGTCCTTACACTTAATCAGAAAGGAGGACCCAGAGGAAATTTTGACATACACATTAAAGGATCCTCTAAGGATTGGGGGAAGGAGGCATTGGGAGATAGGGAGGGAGGGGGGAAAGGAAGGGAAAAAGTGGGGAGGGAGCAAGGGGGTCCAGGGAAGGATGGAGGGAGGAAGGGGACCGGGGTACCTATTATAAGTTTGTATGAGCGGAAATAAATAAAAAAATACTGATTTACTTTGGTAGTAGATAGTGTTCTTTGAAGACTAATGAAGGTAACTGGATCCATTAAAGTGAAGTGGAGTATTTCAAATACTCAATACTTCATATACTATTTTTTTTGAAAAGAAAAAAGCTAAGTATCTGTATCCACTGATAGCAATGCAATACCTAGTAAATGATGAAATTAAACAAAATATTAAAATGCCCATAAAAAGATTTATTTTAATTTTATCTAGATTTCCTTCCAGTCAATAATCCAGTGATATTTTCTTTGAAATACAACACTCCAGTCTGTAAGGTTGTCTCTGGGAACTGACACTTAGGTGATAAGGAAGCAAAGTCAGGAGAGTAACTGGATGCAGTTTCAAACAGTAACTTTTTGTTTTCCCCTCATTGTGATAATTGTTGAGTCTAAAACATATGCAGTTTTTGAGAAGATATTGTATTAGTCAGGATTCTCCAGCATTCACAGAATCAACAGAATGAATATATATATATATATGCACATATATATACATATATATATACATATATACATATATATATATATATAAAGGGAATTTATTGAGTTGGCTTGTGAGATATTGCCTCAGTAGTCCAAGGATAGTTGCCAGTAGTTGCTCAGACCAGCAGGCCAGTGGGTGAGGGCTGAAGGGCTGTAGGGTTCCTAGAGAGTCTTTGGTCAAATGTTGTGGACTTGGAAGGTTGGAGAGCTGGAAAGTGGAAGAAACCTGGAGGCAACAGGGAAGAGCACTGTTTCAGAGTCTTTCTGCCTCTGTCTTGTTTTGTGATTCCTTTTATCTGATCAGCTACTGGGAGGTTCCAATGAGATCTGAGGAAATTCATATCTGATCTAGGGCTGATCTTTGCATTATCCAGATAATCTCTTCAGGTGGTCTCAGCTGCTCTTGCCAGGTGTTGTCTCAGCTGATTTTAGTTGATGGCAGATGTGTCAAGTTGACACCCAGGATTAACTATCACAGGTACCATTTCTGATTTCTTTATTATCTGTAATCTTTGGAAACTAATCTCACATATGAGGATAGAAAATTAGAAAATGTCTTGAAATCTGTATATAAAACATGTTACATCTAATTTCAAACTCTCATTTATTAGTGTACCACTCAATGTTTAAAAAAATGAAAAAGAGAAAAAAAAGCAGCTCCAAAATTAATTTTATACCAGTCTTTAAATAAAGGAAACTGTCCCTTTTAACTTTGGAAACACCCCATACCCCAATTTAAAAACACATTATTTCATTGTCTTGGCCATGTACATTTTCAAGATAAAATTATAGTTTGTTCCCACAGCTTCTGGTTATCAGTAAACCCACACTTTCCTTTATTAAAGGAGTTTGGTCCTGTTGATGTTGGTATATTCCCTTCAACTTTTTTCATCCTCATCTATGCTTCGGGAGGCATTTTTTTTGGCTCATTTACTATCTTTGTCTTCATTAAAAGTTGCTGCTACAGAAAGGGTTTTTGGAACAAGTGTTGGAACAGTCTCTTTAGGCTTACTTGATCCATGTTTGATGGGAATGCCTGATGCTTTCTTTCTTGGTCATCTGATTACCTATGGCAAATCCAAACTTGGAGACCTTTGTAGGCTTCTCTGGGAGGTCTGCAACTTCTTCAGCTGATTGCTTCTCAGCGCTGGACTGGAACTTCCCCTGCATTACTGGAAGAAACAGCTTTAGTTTTCACAGGTTGTTCTGCTTCTTCTTCAGGTCCTCCGGAGACTCTGCTTCACTGTGGCTTTTCTGGCTTGTCTTCTCCTTGCCTTCCTGTCTGTCATTTTCCCTGCTGCATAAATGTGAGATTTTGCATATTGTATAAATATGTACAGATACGCTCTATATTGTCCTGCTATAACATACCACATGACACTATGAATAGGTTATGGGTGACACACAGAGGCATATTCCTGACCATTATATAGGTTGAACATCCAAAATATATAAATTAACAACTTTTGAAGGACTTGTTTTTGTGTCGACATATAGCAGATGAATAAAGGCTGTGAGTAGCTACAGACATGAGTGATTCCATTTGTCAGTAACTTATTTCAGCAAAAACTACTTCTATTGTTTACCAGATAGAACTTAGAAAAATGAACAACCTGTTGTATTGATGCAGGGAAAATAGTCTTTTAGCTGTCCCATCTGGGTTTCCAACTGTTTCAGGGACAGGAAACAACCATCCCAAAGTTGTAGGGTTCTTGTGTTGGGGAGTTGAAGGTTGAAAACAGAACACATATAGAGGATTAAGGTAGAGTTTATTAGAGGAGAGGAAGAGAAAGGTTGGAACTCATGGACTTCAGATGTGGAGTGTCATGAGGGGTTAGAGCGCCCTAGAGAACTCATGAGAATCAGATAGCTGGAAAAAGAACTCATGGCATCTTGAGTATCATGAGGAGCTAGAGTGCAAAAGATGGCTGCCAGGGCCAGGCATATTTATACACCTGGACAAGCCTGGGGAAACTGGCTTTTTCTCGTTGATTAACTCCCATTGGGGCCAAACCCATTTGCTCTTGGGCCCATGGGGAGTCTTCAAGAATTCCAAAGACCTTGAGAGACTCAACCCATCATAGCTGTTCTAATCCTGCCTTAGTATTGAGTATAAATTTTCAAGACATGAACTTTGGGATGATATATTCAAACAACATCTCCATTGCAGTTAAAATTATTTTTATTGTTGTAAGACAATACTTACATGCTAACAGGGAAGATAGATACATTTGATTTATGCTTCCAGAGAGATTACAGCACCTTATGGAAATTACATAGCAAAAGGCTTAGCCAATGGCAGACCCGGGTGACTGCTTCTATTTACTGTATCCATTATGAAGGCACAGAGAACAATTACACTACCAAAATAAAAAATCTTCCCCACAAGGCATGCCTTCCCTCAACAAGACTCCATCCTGCTAAAGATCCCAGAACCTTCCCAAATATCAACATTAACTGAAGATTCAAACACATGAGCCTGTGAGGCACTACTTACATTTGAAATATGACAAGATCCTTTCATCAAAGATTTCCTGCCAAATGAATTCATGATGAAATGCTCAATAGTCTGAAATAGACATAAAAACTGAGTTTCAAATACATAATATTTTGAGGAGTACTGTACTCCATACATACATGACCCAGAAAACAAACTAGGAGTCACTAGCAGAACAGGAGAACAAAATAGTTACTGAAACATTTTGGCTTTTCCTGTGTCTTCATTGATCATTGCTGTATCTCTTTGTTTTATTCTTTCAAAGATTGTCATTCCAACTATGCAGCATGTGTCCATCTTTATTGAATTTTTACATTCAGAGGTTATAATTTCAAGTTCAACTAAAGCTATTTGACTTATGTTGTATGATAAAATTTTGCTCTCCATTTCTGTAACCAGAGTTTCTCTAAATCTAGCTCTCTGGTGTATAAAAAATAGCAAAATTATTATTTTGGTAGCCTATACTGCTATTAGCCCCTAGCTTGCTTTGTGTATCATAGATAAATGGTTCAGAGTATTCTCTAATATTATATCTCTGTAAAAAGATAAATCTACTGAAAAATAAAAATATATTGTGTTGCTGTATCCCCTGCCAGGCCAGCCGGGGAAAGAGAGGGCCTCAAGGTGAAGTGGGTGAGCTGACAACGGGGTCAGACCCCGGGAATCAGGTGAGAAGCAGGCAGAGATGAGCTACAGCAGATTCAGAGTCATTAAGGGCGTTTGGGCTTATATAGGGTCAGGGTCCAATCAGGTGTTGCCATCCCTCCTCCAGGGGACAGCCACTAGTCATTTAACTGTTTACTAGGTGTCCATTGCAGGCACAGATTAGACAGCTGCTTTCCATTGGTTGTTCATCCCTCCACCTGCATGGTCCTCTGGTGGGATATGTCTGGGGCCAGGACTAGGGCTTCCCTGAATCGGTAGTGCCACATTTCACCCTTTTATTTATTTATAATTTTTTTCAGTGGGGATCATGATAGTTGGGGTGACCCTGAGCCTCTTCAACTGCGTGGAATATAGCTGACTGTGCCTGGCTTGAATATAGCTGACTGTGCCTGGCTTGGGTTGGTCACCACTCTCATGTGGAGCCTTACCCATCATTAACTAACCAGTCATGAGACCATTGCATTGAAGGACTCATGGTTCCAAAGGGGAATTCAAGGTGGCAGAGAAAAACAGGTTTTCTTCATTGCAGGGGCATGCAGAGAGGCTGTGGTTGGGCATAGGCAGAGAGGCTGTCCAGAAGAGCTCTGGAAGGCATGTCAGGATTTGTGGATATTAGATTAGACCAAGGCCTTACGAATCTCTGCAATCCAAGTTCAAACCACTTCTCTAGGAGGGCCATAAGCGCCTGTATCATGGTCTTATTGATGGACCACTGCTGAGAGATGTGCTGAAGGAAACACTTAAGCAATATAATTAATAAAAGAACAATTCCTCCTATATAGCATAAATTATAATCCAAGAGGGATCAAACAGCCTTTTAAAGTTGTTACAGATTCTGGTTACAAACCCAGTATCTATAAGCAGAGGAACCACATGCATCATGCTAATATGTTCTATCTGTTGACTCAAAGTCAATGAGTAATTAAGGAAGGACTGAGACCAAGGTCCCTTGATGTACTGAGAAAGTTGTTCATGAGCCTTGGAAATGTTGGAGACCCAATAGACAAGAAGAAGGGCAAAAACTAAGTTTTCACTACATCGCACCCAGAAGAATAAATGTATGGTGCTTCTGTGAATCAATATTGTAACTTGATTTAAGCTGGGAATGACCTGAAAACATTAAAGGCTCACAAACAAAAACTAGTAAATCAAAATGTTAAAGATGACAGAGACCACACCTTTTCTGTTTGGAAAAGAACTAGAAATACTCATTAATGATGACAACTTATTCAAAGCTTTTCCCATTTCATTTGTCCCCATTGTAGTGTCTTAAATTATTCTTTAATTATACTACTAGTTATAACAGTTTAATTTTTAAGGTCTGTACACTCTCTACTATAATATTTTATATGTGGTAATAACAATTCTATAAAAAAGCTATTTATAAATCATAGAATAAACCCCAAAAGTAAAAATTGTACATATTTCAAACTTGCAAGAAATAAATTAGATCATGATATATCAATTAATATTGTATCAGTATTAACTAACATCTGTGGTAGATTTTTCCCCCAATATAATTAAGCAGTATACAACAGAGCTCAAGCTAAAGTTAATCACATTTGCTTTTTTTTAAAAACACAAATTTATTCACTATAAATAATTAAAAAGCAGTTTTCTTCCTCCATAACAGATATTGAAATTAAGTTTTTTAAAGTATCAACTACTTGTAAGACTTTTGTAGACAATATACATTTATATATAATCATTTATAAATGTATACTTTGAAATTTAAGAATTGTAGCTCTCAATTTACCTAACTACTTTAGCATTAAGCAATCACAAGTTTTGTCTTAATTTTTTTATTATTTATTATTTATTCAATTGTGCATGTATGTGTGTGTGCATTTGTGTATGAATGCATGTGTGTAGAACCACGGACGAATTCGGGAACCACCATGGACGCCTCCACCTCCTTCTTGTTTACTCTGCCCGGGGATTCACAAGCTCCACCATACCAGGACCAGAAATGCAGGCTGCCCCCGCTTCTGCCTGGCGTCTATACGTGGGGTCTAGGACCTGAATTCAGGACCTTCCACCTGCAAGGCAGAGGCTTAACCCCTGAGCCACCTCTTCAGCCCCAACCACAAGTTTTGTATCTTTAAAATACATGAACCTTATAAACATAAAAGAAAACTTTTGATTTAATAAACAGCCTTAAATCTCATTTTGAAATGAAAACATTAAATAATTTATAAAAATTTCAGTTAATTTTAGTACTTTACAATCTTTTTGAGCCAAATGTATAGTTTAACACAAGTAAATAAAAGCTTTTTAAATTTTGTAGAAACCAGGACATTATTAAATATGGAATAAGCATGCAGCACATGGTCATAGGAGAATATTTGTATGTCTGTTTAGATAAATAATCTTTAAAAAATAAAACCTTTGCAGTTACCAATATGGAGCAGAGCCTTTACTAGTCCATTAATGTTTTTAACCTTCTAACTTCTGTTGCAAGAAAGTCCCCAACATCTGTAGATTATCTTTAAAATTTTGTCTTTTAAGAATTATTGAACAACCTCAAAAAATTATTAACTAACTTATGAGAAGCAGGCAGCTAGAAAAAACACTAATGGAATCCATAAGAAACAGGCATGGAACTAAAAATGGACTCATAGCACTAGAGGGCCCTGAGGGGCTAGGGCGCCAAAGATGGCTGCTAGGACCAGGTATATCTGTACACCTAGGCAAACCCAGGAAACTGGCTTTTTCTCTTTGGTTAACTTCTGTTGGGCCCAACACAGTTGCCCTTAGAGCCAGGTGAAGCTAGAGATCAAGTTGTTTGTTAAATACTGAGAGCTCCATAATCCCCACATAAGGAGGATTCTCTGGGAGGATTCAAGTCAGTTCTTCAGCAAGAGTGTTCCCTCAGGGTGTTTCTGTAAATGGGGGATGACCTTCAAGGATGTCAAAGACCTTAGAGACTGTCCCAGCCTGGATTGTTCTAGACCTGCCTATTGTACCCCTTAACTTTCTGAGGACCTAGACTGCTCAAGGGAAGAGGGTCAACGATCACCCTGGCTGCTTCCTTTTGAGCTGGGGCAATGGAAGTGAGAACAGTCTGATGTCCTCATCTATGAACTGCTGGGATGGTCCAGAGGTCTGTCATAGATGACTTTATTACTTCAAGGTTCGTTTAAAAGAGACAAAACACAGATAATTGAGCCTCCAAGATCTACACAAGAATTAAACCATTATAACTGAGGAGCCATAAGGGATAAACCAAATAAGTTTAGCAGTCTTACTGTGGGTCTAAGCAAGAGTTAGTAAAGAACACATGCTTGCAAGGTATAAAAGCCAAGAGCTGTAAGTAATTTACATATTGGAGACCTTTCTCCTCTGGCTATTGTAAATCTCCAAGATCTCATTCTAAAACCTGTGCAAAATGATGTGAGCTGTCTAATTCTTTGTACAGAACTAACCAAGTTACCAAATTTATGGGTGAAAAAAAGCAGGTATCCTGGCCCATAATTGTTTGCTGAAGGACACAGCAGTAATAATTTGAACTTTACCCCCCATTAATTTTGATATGTCAAAGGATAGTTTGAAACATTCCAGGTGCCATTAATATTGGCAGGCAGGAAGTATATGGCCATGCTGGACTTCCCTCTTAGGAGCCAGGAAGAGCAGTGCTCAGGACACATTTAAACCATTTTTTTTCTTTCTTTTCCTACTGGGAAGGGAACTTCAGGTTTGTCAGCTTGGGCGTGCCTGCTAGTAGTTTATCTATCCCCTTAGGCAGATGGATCCTCAGAGAAACTCCTTAGTAACTTAGACCAAAATCTTGCAAGGAAAAAGGAAACATAAACTTGACCCAAATGCCCTTAGAATCTCCTAAAAAGATTATGCTGGGTCCAGCATTTATCCTTCTTTGTTTCAAAGGAATGGGGGGGTCTGACTAAAGTGCAGACTTGAATTCCTGTTCTACCTTAGCAGGCATATACATGGAAGCATGAAATTAGAAAGCAGAATTGTCCCCAAGAAGGGGAGACAGGAATAAATTCTAATGAACTTTTTAGAAGAAATTATATTTTTCTGGCTTCTAGATTTGATGGAATAAAATTCTATAAAAAAAGTCAGAGGAATGAGCAAGTTTGATCAAGCAATATCATAGTGTTTCAGGGAAACGGTCTCGACCATCCCAATGTCGTGGGGTTCTTGTGTCCGGAGTCGAAGACTGAAACCAGAAGAGGATTAAGGTAGATTTTATTAGAGAAGAGAAAGGTTGGAACTCATGAACTCCAGATGTGGAGTGCCATGGGGAGCTAGGGCGCCTCCATGAGAAGCAGAAATGAAACAGAGCTCATGGCACTAGAGTGCCATGGGGGGCTAGGGAGCCCATGAGAACTCACAGTGCCTAGGCATGGAATTCATGAGGAGAAAGGAACAAGAAACAGACTCATGGCACTGAAGTGCCATGTGGGGCTAGGGAGCCTCCAAATAGGCAGCTAGAAATGGACTCGTGGTGCTAGAGGGCCATGAGGGGCTAGATTGCCAAAGATGGTTACCAGGGCTAGGTATATTTATACACCTAGACAAGCCTGGGAAACTGGATTTTTCCCATTGGTTAATTCCCATTGGGGACCCAACCTAGTTGCTCTTGGGCCCATGTGGGCTAGAGATCAAGTTGTTTCATTTGGAGAGCTTATCTCCATAATCACTTCGTGGGGAAGTTGGCCATCTTATCTCTGAGAGGATTGGAGTCAGTTCTTCAGCAGGAGTGTTCCCTCAGGGTGATTCCAGCAGTGGGGGATGACCTTCAGGAATTCCAAAGGCCTTGAGAGACCCATCCTAGCATGACTGCTCTAATCCTGCCTCAATAGTGGTTTTGTTACTTTGGAAACACATGGAAGAACCTTTAAGAACACTATGGCATTTTCATTTGTAGTCCCATTAAAGATCAAAACCAAGTGAGAAAATTTTTCATGAAAGAAAACTTAAAATCTATCAGAAAAACAATTGTGATCTATATAAAACATAATTAGTTAAGGCCTTAGGTGTTACCAAAATTATTTGTTCTTATTTATTTTTTATTATTATTATTTCCACTCATACAAACTTAACAGGTACACCAGTCCCCTCCTTTCCTCCACCTCCCTCCGACTTCCCTACTCACCCCTCCCCTCTCCCTTCCCTCCCCATCGCCCAGTGCCTCCCCCCTCAATTCCCAAAGCACCCTTTACTGTGCATGCCAAATTCTCCTCTGGGTCCTCCTCTCGGATGAGGTGCAAGGACCCAGGGGCATATCCCAGAACCCTTTCCTGTGTTCCCCTTAAGCTTAGGAATGCTACTGTGACTGTCAGTCCCTAGTCTCCAAGGATCCTAGTGCCTTTATTTGTTCTAATGTTTAAGTATGCATACATGTATTTAAAAATGGCACGCCAAAGTTTTTATATCAGCGTGCAACAGAAATGAAAAAAAAAAATTGAAGTGGCAACAGACACAAGATACACATATAAAGACAGAACACATGAACAACATTTTACTGGCAACCATACAATTTACCAGCAACTATCTTAAAATTACCTTTGAAAGCTTTACCAAAGGTGCATTAACATTTAGGAAAACCTTATTTTAAACAAGACCTCACTATTAGTTAAGTTGGGCAGCTTAGCTTAATTATGAAAAACATCTAGCAAGGAAAACATCTTCATCCATAGGGTCTGGTTCCTACATTTTCTCTGGGGGGATCCAAGGTACTAAAACTACAGCCTCATTCCAGAATTCCTCTCGGCCAGACGACTTAATCTCCAGGCCTCTAGTCCTAGGAGAAATTTTAAGACACATATCTGAGGCTTCTTACAGTGTGAGGGGAGGTTGCTCATTTTTCTAAAGAACAGAGATGAGACCAAAAGAGGTGTATGTATGGGACCCAATGTCTTATACTTGGTGGAGGACTCCCAGAGTTCCTTACTAACCCTGGGCCCTATGCACATATGGTGCCTCCCAGTCAGGCTGATTCAATATAATTGGTGCCTGAGTTCTGAGGGGACCAATTTCTCATATGAACTCACTGGAGAAAAGCCTTGTTTTAGAGGGGATCTTTGATCATGGGGAAATCAAATGAGTGATTGGGGCTCCTTGATCATCAGCAAATCAAGCCAGTGATTGTGTTCCTAAGGACAAATAGGAAAAGGGGAAGAGGAGAGGGCCACCTGCTCATCTTCAGGCGCCATAAGCACAGGAACACAAAACCAAAGGGTCCTCTCACTGAACTTTACGGGAGTGAGTGTCTAGTCTACACTGAAGGCAGCCCCACTTTGGAGCACCAATTGTTGCTCTATCCCCTGCCAGGCCAGCCAGGGAGAAAAGAGGGCCTCGAGGCAAATGGGCAAGCTGGCAACAGGGTCATCACCAGACCCTGGGAATCAGGTGAGTAGCAGGCAGAGATGAGCTGCAGCAGATTCAGAGTCATTAAGGGTGTTTGGGCTTATATAGAGTCAGGGTCCAATTAGGTGTTGCCATCCCTTCTGGGGGAGGACAGCTACCAGTCATTTAACTGTTTACTAGGTGTCCATTGCAGGTACAGGTTAGACGGCCACTTCCCATTGTTTGTTCATCCCTCCACCTGCATGGTCCTCTATTAGGATATGTCTGGGGCAAGTCTGCACGTGCCCAGGCTTGTCCACAGCGGGAGCCGGGCTAGGGCCTCCCTGAATCGGTAGTGCCACAATATTGCTAACAAGGATCTAAGAAAGAATGTTGTTATAGTTATATGTGTCAACCTGAGGGTTGAGGGTTTGAGCTCTGGGCACATTTATAGAAAATTAGTGCACACCACTGCCTTTCCCCTGGTATTTTTATATGTGATCTGTGATCCAAACTCAGGTCCTTCTGGTTTCGAGGAAGTCTTAACCCCTGACCATCTCACCAGCCCCATATAGGTGGTTGAGTATATCATAAATTGGATTATCATTAACTGATGTCCAATAGATAATTTTTGCTCAGAAATAAATCCAGTTTCTAAAATTACAAAAGATAAAAATGACAAGTTTTACTTGTCACTTGGTTCATTTCCATTATACAAAAAAAAAAAAAGGATAAAAAGGGTATTTGTGGTTAATAAAAGAATATAGCTTATATTTATTCTGGTGATAAATGAGAATTATGCAAATCAACATCAACTACTTAATACATTGTGCTCATTGTGCAATCAAGTTAGAAGAGGGATGTGTTTAAATTCTATGAAGATTTACATAATGTATTCCAAATTATATTAGCCAAAAGTTTTCTTTTAATGTTCCCATTATTCATTGCATGCCAGTGAGCTGCAAATTAATTTGTGATACTGCCAGAGATACTGTGGGCTAGAGGTCAAGGGGGATTGAGCATTGTTTTAGAATTTAAGATTTGCTGTATGGTGGTTCATATGAGCTTCTTTTATCACACTTGTATCTAAGTTATGAAGATATAGTAACAGATCTATTCTGGGCAGAATCAAGATAAGAAGTGTTTTTCAATTACTGCAGAGGATTCCCATAATCAGAAGGATATTTTTGCTTAAATTGGTTACTCAGAAGGATAGGTCACTTCTGGTGTATTTTCTGAGCATTAAAGAAAGAGCACATATAAATCTGACTTATCATACACAGATATAGCAAAGAGGTCATTTCCAATACCCTTGTTCTTTTTAAAAGGAAAAGAATTTATTTAAATTTAGATAGTATGGCATAAAGTTTTCATTTTAAGAGAGTTTCATAGAGCAGTTTAAATGAAATACTTTTCAGATACACTTCAAGAATTGAATCATGTACCAATTGTGACAAGCACATGTTTAAACTATATTACACACAGTATCCAATTGACTTGTTTAAAATTTAAAATGCAGTGCTTCTTTATTGTATTCCTAGAGTCACAACTAGCTCCATAGAAATTTATTTTAAAAACCTCTCAAAAGTAAAGAACTTTACATTAAAGTTACATTATACCTTCTATGCATCCACTTTATGCTCAAACATGGACAAGACTTTCTTTGTGTCTCTGCAGACTGACCAATTTTTATAGCCCATGTTAATAAAAATCACATAGCCTTATGGCCAATGATAATGAAAACATTAATAGATCTAAGATTCATGTATCAGACCTTCTTGCTGACCAATAAGTATATTCTATGGGAAGATGAAAGCACATTTTAATAGAATCTCCAGTAGGTGAACATTTGAGCGTGGTTTATTTTGTTTAGTTTAATGTGAATAGTACTTCCATGAAATTTAATGAGCATGTGTTTTATTTCTGAAGAGCTGTGAATTCAGTGTATTGTTGATTGTTTCTTTTCCTTCTGGTGAGTTGTGCTTTTGTTACATTGGGTCTCATTATGCAATCCAACCTTAGATTTTCTTTGCCTTGTGACCTACCTGCCTTCCTTTCTTGAGTGCTTTGAATTTAGGAGACTACCTCCAAGACTTTCCACTACTTCACATTTCTACAAAGCGCATATGATGTATCTAAGTACTGTGAATGTGGAAGGCCACCTTCAAGAATTGCTTCACATATCTACCACCACATTATGAAGCATCATGTCTCTGCTATTATTCAAGCATTCGTCTTTCATTTTTTCCTGCTGTATTCATCACAGAAGGCAGAATATGATGTCTCATTACAGAGCAATTGTCATTCCCTAATATCAATTAATAACAAACACATTGAAATTATCATCACTGATCACTTAAATTGAGTTAACCAAACCATTCATCTATACTAATTTTCAAATTACAGATAGTCTGAAACAATTGATTTAAAGAAATCACAGAAATATCAATAAGATAAAATGGTTAATGTCTCAAAAAGCAATAATAATAAAATATTTCACTGACATGTGTCATTAGCTGTACCATATTTCTTTAATTTATCCATCCATTGGTTTGTAGAATTTATAAGAAAATAAAATGAATATAGAAAGTTGTAAACACCCCCCAAGCATGAAGTACTAACTGATTCATAATTTAAAAGGCATGCTATTATTTAATATCAAGGCAAAAAAAAAGTTTCAGTCCAGAAACACAGATTCACTCAGCTAAGTGAATAAATGATTCAGAGATATTTTCAAACATAGATAAGAAATAAAATACAGACTCCCAGGTTCTTTTTCTTTACAAGCTAACATATTTCTGTTGGATAAATAAAGTTATCCATGAGGCAAAAGTTACAAACTTTTCAAAGGAAGAAACTCAGCAAAACCAGGAAAGCTAATGTGATCTCAGGTTTTTCAGGACAGAATGCTCTCTTCTAGGCCCTATATACAAGTATACATAGAAATAAAAGGAAAAAAAAAATTCCCAGAAAGCAGAGTTTCCAGACTGCAAAACAGTTTTGACTCTATAGAAATCTCTCTGAGACACTAATTCAAGTGGACATTTGAGTGTTTATTTTCTTTTGGAAATAGAATTAACTTAATGATAGCATATGTGTGAGTCTGTGTGTGTGTGTGTGTGTGTGTGTGTGTGTATGTCTATAAATAAAGATCATAAAATCTTTAACAATTTAAGGATACTACACTGATCATTTTCATTATAAACATATCAGGATACACAAAATTCTGGAAATGCTGAATTTTCATTTATCCACTAGTAATAAATCAATATTCAGATAGAAGGAGAGATGAGTTTTAAATGATAAAAGAAATATTCAATAGTAATCTCACATTAGGAAATCGATAAGTAGTTTAATACAATGTCAATGCTATGCTGTTAATATGTAATGTGAAATTACGGATGAGCATCTGTAAAGAGCAGAACAATTAAAAGCAGTTACTTCTAGGGCAAGGAGTCAGGAGTGAAGAATGGCTTTTCTGTAACCTTCTTTGTATGTCTTTCAAATATTAATTTACTAATATCTTGTATGTTAGACTTATATTTTATTAATGATTTGGTTTACACATGATAATTTTATTTTTATAATAGAATCAGAACCAATAGAAAAGAAAACTAAAATTTTATTTGTTTATTTATATTTCTATGTAAGTATGAAATGCAAAATATTATGCATTTATTACTGAGCTATAACCCCAGATGAACTCTCCCTTCCTATTTTACTTCTTCCTTTGACTTTGAATATTGAGGTTAATCTTATGTTACTTATTTAGTCCAGGCTGACCTTCAACTCACTCTTTAGCCCAGGCTGACTTTGCATGTGTGAACTTTCCTCAGCCTGTAACACAGCCGGAATATTATGCCTATGGTCTAAGCACTGTTTCCATGATTAGAGATCATTATAACATTGGAGGGTCTACTTATTAACCACAATTTTAATAATGGTTTATGTCTTAGAAAATGATTCCAATACATGGAGTAAAATTCAGTGAAAATTGTTTTTTTATGTTTTTTTTTTTTTTTTTTTTTCAAGGCCATGTTCTTTAGGACTTAGTGTGTGACTAGCATGTATCTTGAGTTCAGTAAATGTTTTTGTCCTGGAATACAATGTCCCATTCTGTTCTTCTTATCTGTGTTTGTTTACATTGGTTTCATGGATATTTTTTCTGCCTAAAGTCATTTTATAAGGTGGGCTTCTATTATCTGTCTCTCTTTCTCTCAGCATTTTTCTCTTCAAAGCTCTCACTAGTCTGGCCCTTTAAGTTCTGTCTCCAAGATGCAAGTGAATTCTGAGTCCAAATTTCCAAAGCATTCCATATCCACCCCCTCAAACCTTCCAGTTTCATAGCAACACTTCAGTTTCTTGTACCAAGCTCTCTTAGTCTCACAGCCACACCCTACTTCGCAGTTCCAATTTCTGCTGTGGTCACTCTTTCTGTTGCTCTGAGATGACAGACTGAAGCTACTTAAGGGAAGAAAGGGAGACATATTTTGTTTATGGTTCCAGACGGTTGATAGAGGTCATTATAGCAGGATAGGCATGGTGAGCAGCAGAAGCCAGAGGATGCTCTGGTCAGCGCAGTCACGCTGGGGGACAGAGAGTGCAAGAGAGAAGAGAGAAGGAAGCAAGGCAGAGCTCAAAAACTGAAGATCTAACCCTGTGACATGCTCCCTCATGCAATGCTACACATACTAAAGGTGGCATGACATTCCCACATATTGACATCAGCTAAAAATGCAAAAACACCCGAGGAGAGGCAACTTGTTATGTATGCCACAGAGGCCTGAACTCCCACAAGAGTAGACGAACCAGAGGCAACCCTGGTTTGGGAAAGGCAGGAAGGTGGGATTGATGGAAGGATGGAAGGGAGAGACGATGGAGAGAAGCAGTGATAAGTACTCAATATGTTTGTAGAATTAGAAAAATTTAAAAAATAGACTGGACAAACCAGAGGGAACCCTGGGGTCCATAGAAGCAGACAGGTAGGAAGGTAGGAGGGAGTGGAATGGATTGAGAAAGGGAAGGGAAATGGATGGGAGGGGGATGGAGGGAAACAGGGAAAAATACTCAATAAGTGTAAAATTAGAAAAATGAAATAATTTAAATGAAATAAAATGCAAACACATGAGCTGGTAGGGGATAATTCACATTGAAGCCTTGACAAATGCTGATCAGTGCTGTGGGGTACTAAAAAAAAGGTCCAATTGTCATGGAACTTCAGCGAACAAAGGTATATAATTTCGGAAAAGAATGTAAACACTGGCATGATGAAACCTCAAAACCAGATCCTTGAGGCTCGAAGTCAAATTTACTCAAATCCTAGAATTAGTCTTCAAACTCCTGTGGTCAGGATCTGCATGTCTCCTCACTCATACAGGAAAAAGGACATTTCTTAACAGCAGGGATGTCAGAACTGTGTGGTTTTAGATGGAGTTGGAAAGTAGACAGCTAATTAATTGTCTGTTGTGATAATTTGGGACGAACCATTCAGTTTTTTCAATGTTGGACTCAATTCTTGGTTTGAAAACAAAGATAAGTGCCTAATGCACATTATTAACTTTCCGGCTTGCCTGAAGTTCTCTACTTCCATCTGTTTCTTCTAAGACAGTGAAAAATCACTTAAAATTCTCTTGCACCTCTTTCATGCAAAGATGGAGAATGGCAGATGAACATATGTGGGCCTTTCATGAATGAAATTGCATTGGTGTTTGCTAATTTTATATGTTTGTTTTATTGTAAAGATTCTGTTTGCAAGGCATTTGACATTGAATCAAGTTTTCAGGTTTGCTGAATATATTCTGGTTTTATCACGAAATTTTAACCCAAATCAAAGTCTATGTGTAAATTATATTATTCCTGTAATTTACATTATAAAAGATGTCTTAATTATTATTATTTCCTTCCCTTTCATGGGGTCTGCATTTTTAAAGGAATGTTGGAGACATTCAATAATCAAATAGCATTTGATTCAAATATGACATTCAACAATGCTATTACTAGGTAGCTACATTCTCTCAGTTTTATAAAGTTAATAATAATAAATTCTTATTAATGCAATAGCTCACAAAGTGATTCAGTTTTTAATTTAACATATTAAATGCTATACTTTTTATTATGTAAGTTGTCAAATGTATAGTTGTGTTTAGCAATACCTTCATGTACCCAGGTTTCTGTTGTATTAAACTCTTCTTTACTAGTTCTCATACTGGTCACTGACAACCATTTCATGGCCATTTTATTGACCTTAACTATTTCCATGTAATTCTTGACTATTCTTAATTTTTTACTTAGACCACTTGTTGTACATTATACAATAATGTCGATAATACTACTACACTGATTCATATTAGAAATCTAATAATAAATGTTTTATTGAAACATTTCACTTTTTTTCTTTTACTATACTTCTTCTCATTCCTATATAACAATGTAATAGATTCACATTATTATTCCCTAGAAAAATAGCCCATTTCATAATTTAATTGCTCAGTTTCAATAAAGAACCAGATATTGCTCCTGATTTGATTAACAAAACATAATTGCAGAATATGCTTTTTTTCTGTCACTATCTCTAATCAGGCTGACTAAATTTTGAAGGTCAAAAGGAAGAAATAATAGAAGTCATTCAATCAGCCAATTCAGCTAGGTAGTTACAAAGGTCAAATATAATTATAAAGGGTTAGTAATGATTCTCAAGTGGAATTTTAATATTTAATTCTTCATAGTTCAGTGTTTAAAATGTATATAATCATGATGATATTGGTGAATTCAGTGATTAATTGCTTAACAATTTTGTGCACAATAGCTACATACATGTGCCAAGGAAAATGCTAAACTGAGGATAGAAAGTAAGTAAAATGTATGAATGATGATATGAAAGTACAATTAGGGACCCCAAATTAGCAAAGCATGGTTTATGATTGATATAGGAAGGATGGAAGTAAGTTGCCATTTTGGTTATTTTTTATGAATTACTCACATTAATGAATCAGGCATAATCAGTACCTTGAAATGAGATGATGGCACCAAGTTTTTGAGTATAGTTCATCTTGAAAGTTGGGAAGTAATTGACTAGTGACCCAAAAATGACAACTTCTGATCAGCATCATTCAGATGTGGTGGATTTTGACTATAGTTGTGATCCATTGTGTTTTGCCCTGGGTAGAGGTCCAAAAGTGGGCTCAACTGACCAGACTAGGAGGACAAACTGCTGCTGCCCACATAGGGAATTAGATGAGCATTTAAATGTCAATATCAGCTGGTACGTGAGGGCTATAAATATAAACTTGTGTCCTCAGGGTTTGTAATTGGATAGAACCCATAAAATAGTAATGCTTCGACAGGGCGATTACTAGAATGGATTAAGGGATAAAGTCTACACACTCAAGCAATGGCTTTAAGCAGCTTCACAGTCTTGTGCATGGAGTAATCCCAGTCTGGTATGGAGGCCTGGAGAATTTCTGGCAAACCAATAGTCCACAGTCCACATCATAATACTGAAGAATGGGGGTTGTAATGTCAGTGTTCCATGGTAGCAGCAGGAAAGTTGAACTTCCCAGCATGATACGAAGACACGTGGACAAGTGCAGACTTTTATTTCTGATGTTTCCCTTCTATCTAGACAATGATGTTAATGTTGATCATTGGTCTTCTCATTTCAAATAATTTACATGTGTCCACAGACTGGTCTGTTAGTTGATTACAGGTCAAATCACACTGTGTGATTGCAATTTTACTTTTGGATTTTCCTTCTGCTTCACTTTAATTATGTTTGAGAGGTTTATCCATCTCTAAAGATTGAGTAATAAAACCTGGTATAATATCTTCTAGATTACTGGCTCACATACACCTCTGAATTGCTAATTTTTTTTTAACCATGGTTTGTTGTTTTCTTCTCTTGCGCTCTCTCCCTTTGTCTCTCTCTCTCTTTCTCATGATGTTAACACTAGTTGGTTGATGGGACGCCAAGAAAATTAGAATTCATTGGAAAAATCATTGCAAATGTTGTATAAGCTGTTGTGTGATCATTAAGCTTTTGAAACCTATGTTTAAGAATTCAATGAATTCCTATGATTAGAAATTCAATGATTATTGCTGTAAAAATATTTTCTATTTTATGCTATGTTAAAACTCTTCATTATGGAACTATTTTATCTGTATTGAATACTTACATTTAAACATATTTGTAGTTTTCCTCTCTGAGTAGATATGTAAAAGGAAAAGATGCTTTAAATTAAGAAATTCATTTCCTGCTATTTTACTAATTTTTTTGCTTAATGAATCTTTTTAGGAAAAAGTAAAACAAGACTTGAACTAAAAGAACAAGGCTATTGCTTTCTCAATTTTTACATTTCTAATTGCAACCATGGTTATTCTGCAGAACTTCCTCTTATTCCATCAACATCTCTGTTATGGAGATTATTAATCTGTTCATCTGCTTCCTGTAGTCTGTGAATGACACTGTGTAGGTCTGTTTCTTCCTATGTGGTTCTTACCTCAATCAATTGGAGGAAAGGAAGCGTTCTCAGAAAGGGAATGGAAAATGTTTAGGTGACTCCTGGCCTTTTGCAAAGAAGTGTTTGCCACAGTAACCCCCAAACTAAGTGATGCTCATGTGGTTTATAAGGTGGTTTGCCAGGATTAAAAATCTTGAGGAAGATGATTTCCAGATATTCTTTCCAAACTGCTTATCAGAACTGAGATGTAGTGATGGACCCATAATACTTATAATAAAAGAACATTTATTCATTTTTCTCTTCAATATTCTTTCCATTTATAAAAATATATATATTTTTGAAGAACTTTGGATTCTGTGATCCTGTCTTGAGACATACCAGAATATAGGCTGCATGAATACTTCATTAGTTTTACATTCTGGACACGTCATTTCTTTTACATTCCTCTCAATGCTCATTGCCTCCAGATTCACACAAAGTTTTTGTTTGCATGAATTTCAGAAATTTTTGCTTTCTATCATCAGGGCAAATGATAGAGCAATTATTAAGAATCTATTTTCACAAGGCTCTGCACTGGCATTAAACATTTTTATTTTTGTTTCATTTTATTTTTTTCATAGCTCATATTTGTAACTCCTAAGGAATCTTAAAATCTAAAAAAAATCATTCCTTGAGAATTCATTCACACAATATTCATAATTTGTTCATTAAATCCAGCTTATGAACAAGATGTTTTCAATATTTTTGAAACTCTCTATTTTCATTCTCCTTTGACTTTCTGCAGAAGTTATCACATTGTCTGTAATTAATACACAGCGACTGTCAATGTATTTGACCATACATGTGAACCACTGACCAAAAGACCTTATGTAGGGAATATATATTCCAAGGCACACTGCTCTTGTTTTAATTTGTAATTTTCAATAATGTGTTTGTACAAAGATAAAAATGTCCTCTTTGCACCTACAAACATGTTTATTCTATTTTTCTTTACATCCTCTTTTTAAAACTACAAAACTTTTAAAAGTATATTTTTGATAGTATACTTTTTTACAAATAAATTCTTAAACCTATTTCCTCTCCACCACCCACTAACATGGACACATAATCTTTATTCTTAGAATATATTGTGGCATGAAATGACTCAAGACTGGATACTATTTTCTTTACCTCTTTCACATTTACAACTATTGTCTTTGGGTTTCTTTGTTTCTCCAAATAATATTTCATTTTTTTTTATTTAATCTGCCTAGTGTTAAAATTTCCCCATTCTCTGAGTTAGTAACATAGTAATTAAGATGGTTCAGGTTGTTTCCAATTTATATATATTCATCAAATTTCAAATACTCTGTATTTCTTGGATATATGGTCATTTTATTTTTAGTCATCTATTCAGTTCTCACCTATTATCTGTTCAGGCTTCTATTATGGCTTAGTCCCTTTATCTTCTCCTCTTTAGTCTCTACTCCTGGAATATTTGAATATTTTAACACAAATCTAAGTTTTGAAAGTGTATTTTTTTGCCTCACATGCTTTGATGGATTTATCCAGGAAATTTATATTATTCTGATACTAGCATTTAGGAGGTGATGATGCAAGAATACTGAGTCCAAGTGTAGGCTGGAGGTTATGGAACATTCAAGACCAACTTGACATACATAGTGAAACTCTGTCTCAACAACCAAGCAGCAGAAATGTAGCTCACTGCCCCAGATCCTGCAAAGTAAGTGCAAGGCACCATCTTTTTAAAGAAAATTAATGTTGTCACATCTTCAAGTTCACAAATTCTATCACTTGGGCTAGTATTTTGGTAACAAGTTTTTGCTGTGCATCCCAGTATGCCTGAAACTCACCATTCAGTCCAAAGATAATATTCACAATATTCTTCCCTACTGCGAGGATAGCAATCAAGGATCAGCATAAACCAGCTGACATTTTTATTTTTGTAATGATTCAAAAGTAAATGATTATGAAATATAACACACGAACATATTTTTATACACAAATAGCGTACATACAAGAATACAGAGACATCTGTAAAGCTCCTCATTTCGTTCTTGACTTAATATTTTTTCTACACATTTCAACAGTATGCACAAGTTGCTAAATATTTTGTAATTATTGATACAGTACAGTTAATCTTAATTACTTGATAATTTCATTTTCAATACAGGTTGGACACATGCCTGGTTTTCTGTGTGCCACATGTATTTCGGTTGAAAGCAGGGTGTGGCTTTTGTGAAAATATTTCTGGTATTGTGAAGGCTGGAATCGCTTCACGTTACCCATGAGGTAATGTGTGCCTAGTGGTTACATAGTTCACAGTCCATATCCTAAGTGCTTTGAGAAATCTTTTAATAGTAGAAAACTGTGGTGTTTTACATGCTTGCTTCACAGTACTTCACTCCAATTTCAACTTGCCCAAGAATACATGGCTAAATAGGTATTCTATACTTTTATCAGTACTGCCTTCTTAGCGTGACATTGTTGCTTTTTTCCTTTTTGTTTCATGTGTATAAATGTATGTATACATGTTTTATATAAATGTGGTTGTGTGTGTTGGGGGAACAGGAGAACATTTGTGCATGTGTTTGCAGTCCTCAGACTGATAATGGAAATCATTATGGATTGTTGTTTCACTTTCTTTTTTTGAAGCTGGGTTTCTAAATAAGCACAGATATCATAAGCACAGGACTCACTAGCTAGTTTTGTCTGAAAATCTCTAGATCCTTCTAGGGAAGGAATTACTGATGGCTTCTGTACCCACTCTATATGTTGCTATATGAACTGGGGATCTGACTTCTCTCTTATCATTTTGGGTACATTGAGCAACTGACTCAATCCCATTGTTTGTTTGTGTGTGTGTGAGAGACAGAAAGAGAGAGAGAGAGACAGAGAGACTGTTCCAATGTAGCACCAAGGGTGACTTCAGAAGTCATCTTGGATTGCTTGAACCTCCTTTTTGCTTCTCTCTTGGATTTCACAGGTTCTGCCTACCAGGGCTGGATGTGCAGGCCACTGCCATTTCCACCTGGCATTTTTATGTGGGACCTGGGATCTGAATTTAGGACCTTCTGCTAGCGAGGCAGCATCTTCACCTCTGAGTCCTCTCTCCAGCCCACTGTTGCTTGATTTTTAATGTAAGCTGCATAGTGAGGGAAAGATCTGTGAGTTTTTCAGTTCATTGTGCCTTTAACTGAAAGAATTTGGTTATTCAAGATGTTTCAACTATTTATCTTGTGGATGTGACAGATATCTGGCAAATGCACACTAAGGGATGGAAGAGCTTGATTCCAGTTCATAGTTTCATGTTACTGTCTAGCATGGCAAGGAAGTCATGTAAGTAGCAGTTTAGGAATTTGGCCATAGCACATCCAAAATCAACAGTAGAGTAAGAATCAATGCCTGGAAGCCAATGTTTAACTAAGTTCTCCTCTTTATCCACCTGCCCAGGGAATAATCCAGTTTGCTATGGATTGATTCTTCTATAAATTATGCAATCAAGAGAATCTCGTACAAGATTTCCTCAAGAACAGCATTAATGAGACAATTCCTTACAGATGTGTCCAGAGTTTTGAGGCTTAGCTGTCATGGTGACATATGAAGCTAACCATCACTTCATAGCCAACAACTCATTGCATTCAGAGTCAGTTTTGAAACCAAGGAACTTTGTAGTCAGTCCCTTGGCTGCACAAGTATTTACATCATAGCTGTGAAAAGTAATCAGTTATGATTTCCTGGTCAGTAGTCAGCATAGTCAGCTGACTTCCATATTTGAGAGAAACACATTATTAAATAGATTGCATAGCAGAGAATTCAGGTTTCAGAGAGTGAAGGGTCTTTGACAGACTCTTTTCTTCCCAATAACAGACTGCTTTGTTTTCCATTTAGTGAATAGAGCTCGATATTTTAATCAGTGTTTTAGTTTTTGTCTGCATGATATTATGCTCTTAAGCAGGGGCAACGGAATTCTTCACTTTCTCCAGAGAGCAGACAGTATCCCCTGCTTTCCTATCACCAAAGTAAGGTGGTGAAACAGAGGATTTCCTGTCTATTTCCAAAGAAGTATCAAGTATTTCTTTGTGGAAATATAAGTTTTGATTTTAAAAGGCATGTTAATTTAGGTCTTGATGTTACACTGAAGCATAGTCATGGGGAAATTCCAATTAGCCTGTGTCAATTTACCTCATTAAGTCAATCAGTATTCATGATAATCTGAAGCAGCAAAGCACTTTACCCAAAGCACTTCAAAGCTATACAGATTTATTTGTCCACAAGTGCAGTATTTGTCAACTGCACATCAAAACACATCACCTTCAAAAAGTATTCATGAAATTTTTGTCACCCAAATCTTCTGTTCATTTATAATATGGAATATTAATATAACCCAACTTTAACTGTTACAATAGTCATTAATAATTCATCATTTTAAGAATATAGTTTTTTAATGGTTAGCTCCTATAAAGCCCAAAACAAATTACCTGTATATTATATATACAGGTTTTTCCAGCATACTATAGCACAGAATAAACATTCGTATTTCAGCATCACCTGGTAAGTCAACGCCTTTCTTTTCCTGTTAACAATCTCAATGACTTGAGCAACTTAAGAAAGCATTTTTAGTTTCACAATTCCAGTTTAAAGTTATTCTCTGCATTTATTGCATTCATGTATGCAACATTAAAAAAAAGAATGGAAAAAGTTATTCTTTGCATGGAAGTTGTAGCAGCAATGACTTAAAGCATTCATCATATCACTTCTATAGAAGAGGCGAGAGCAATGAATCAATGCATAGATGCTGGTTTTACTATACACATCTGGTTCTCTCAATCTTTAGAGAGTTGTGGACAAGGGAAGGT
The DNA here is from genome assembly GCA_023101885.1 of Typhlomys cinereus. Classification (NCBI taxonomy): domain Eukaryota; kingdom Metazoa; phylum Chordata; class Mammalia; order Rodentia; family Platacanthomyidae; genus Typhlomys; species Typhlomys cinereus. The sequence goes on along the minus strand of JALPQD010000007.1, from coordinate 13,545,980 downwards.
AATAATTGGGCTATTTATCTCCTTGGTGTTTAGTTTTTTATGTTCTTTGTGTACTCTGGATAATAGAGCTCTATCAGATCGGTGGTTAGTGAAGATTTTCTCCCATTCTGTAGGTTTCTTTAATTAGTTTACAATCTCTTTATCTGAACAGAAGCTCTTTAATGTCATAAGATCCCATTTGTTGAGTGTTGGTTGTAGTGCCTGTGTTATTGGACTTCTATTTAGGAACTGTTGTCCCGGTCCAATCAACTAGAGGGAGTTCCCTACTTTTCTTTTCTTTTTTTTTTTTTAAGCTTTTTTAAAAATTTTTAATTTTTTTTTACTTATTCAATTGTGCATGTATGCGTGTGTATGTGTGTGTGTGTGTGTGTGTCTACAACCACGGAAGAATTCGGGAACCACCATGGACGCCTCCATCTCCTTGTTTACTCTGCCCTGTGATTCACAGGCTCCGCCCTACCAGGACCAGAAACGCAGGCCACCCCCGCTTCCGCCTGGCGTCTATATGTGGGCCAAGGCTCAGAACTCGGGACCTTCTGCCTGCAAGGCAGAGGCTTAACCCCTGAGCCACCTCTCCAGCCCAAGTTCCTACTTTTCAACTAGGGTTTTTATAGTCTTTGGCCTAATATTAAGGTCCTTAGTCCATTGGGAAATAAATTTGTGCATGGTAAGAAGTGGGGGTCCAATTTTAATCTTCTGTATGTGGATATCCAGTTTTGCCAACACCATTTGTTGAAGATGCTGTTTTTTGTTTTTTTTTCCACTGGATTTTTTGGGCTCTTTTGTCAAAGATCAAATGGCTGCAGGTGTGTGGCTTATATCTGTGTCTTCAACCCCCATTTATTAATCCACATGTATATCTTGCAGCCAGTACCATGCTGTTTTTATTAGTATGGATTTGTAGTACAGATTAAAATTTGGTATGGTGATACCTCCAGCAGTGTTTTTATTACTCAGGATTGTGTTTGCTACCTTGGGCCTTTTGTGCTTCCATATGAATTTTGATTTGAATAATTGTTTAGTCAATTTCTTTAAAGAATTGTTTGAGGATTTTGATTGGTATAGCATTGAATTTGTATATCGCTTTTGGTAGGATGATCATTTTTATGATATTGATTCTGCCAATCCAGGAGCATAGGAGGTCTTTCCATCTTCTGGTGTCTTCTGTAATTTCTTTCTTTAGGGTTTTAAAGTTTTCATTGTACAAGTCTCTTACTTCCTTGATTAGGTTTATACCAAGATATTTCACTTTTTTAAGGGCTATAGAAAATGGGACTGTGTCTCTGGGCTGGAGAGGTGGCTCAGGGGTTAAACCACTGCCTTGCAGGTGGAAGGTCCTGAGTTCGGATCCCAGATCCCACGTATAGACGCCAGGCATAAGCGGGGCGGCCTGCATTTCTGGTCCTGGTAGGGCGGAGCCTGTGAATCCTGGGGCAGAAGGAGATGGAGGCGTCCATGGTGGTTCGCGAATTCGTCCTTGGTTCTACATATACACAAGACACACACATACACAGACACACACACGCGCGGGCACATACACACGCACATGCGCACAGTTGAATAAATAATAATAATAGAAAAAAAAAAAGAAAATGGAACTGTGTCTCCTCTGTTATTAAGATCTTCATTTAAACGGTCTTTTATCTTTTGTTAGGAGGTGACCTTCAATAGCAATTGATGCAGCCAGGAATGGTGCAGGGAAAGCAAAACTGAAAACAACAACAAACCATATTTCAGAACACCAAAGACCCTTCATTATTCCCCTGTAACCAGACCAGCGAAATCTCTCCGCATCCTAAGGCTCAGGGAACCTTGTGGAAAAGGGAGCTGCAAAATTGTAAGAGCCTAAAGGTGGGGCAGACTAATGATATGCAAGATACTCCACATAAGTAAGGGCTGTAGCAGCCAGGACTGGACTTTGCCTGACCTGTACAAGGGTTGATATGCCAATGACCTCCCAAGGCTAACATGGATCACAGGGGAGAAGGCTCCAGGAAGTAGGATCCTTAGGCAAAGGATTAAACAGTCAAAATACAGTTTCCATACTAATGGGGAGCCTAAGAAGGGGCTATGGGATATGCCACTGAATCTTGAACCCTCATTAGGGTGAAGAACTCAGTGAGATGTTTGGTGTTCACATAACCAGGTGCTCCAGGGAATGGGAAGGAAGAAGTGGAAGGCACCAGGAGAAGGGGAGGAAGGAAGAGGGTGAAAAGAAGTAAGGGAGGGGGGAGAAGTACATTGGAAGATAATGGGGGAGGGGTTGAGTAGAGGGGGAGGGAGAGAATGGGGAAATGTATTGAGCTTGTATGATTAGGGAAAAAATAAAATGTGGGAGAAAAAAAAGGTTCTATCTATACTATTGGATTTTCCCAATATCAGTAATAAAATGTAGACAATTTGCTGCAGATGGTCTAAAAGACCTTTCTTATTCTAGAGAATACTTCTTAGGTGGGCTTCAAGGTCTGCCTCCTGGTTACAACTGTTAGGTTACAATCATTGCTAATTTTTACCATCATTTAAACAATACTTAAATGTAATTATATATTTTTTTAGAAAAACCCTACATTATTTCCTTTTCTGATGAAGATTTTCATGTTATTTGTATAAGTAGGCACAAAGTTTTCTTATAGCTGGAATCTACCTATTTTTCACATGGAAAAAATTTAGTTGTATGGTTGGATTATTAATGACATGACATGGAGCAGAGAAAACTGTTTCAAAATTAGTTTTCTAAGTATTATAATTTTCTAATTATTATAATTTCAAAATTATAAAATATAGCAGACCATGCATATACAAATGGACATAAAAATGAGAAGCTGGTTGAGAAATAGAAGGTGGGAGAAATAGCAGAAATGGGAGTGGGGTGCAATGATTCAGGTAATATGGGGGGAAAGCAAATATAGTCATTATATTCAGGTATTAAATTGTCAAAGAATAAAAATGGATTCCTTTGTAATACAAGAGGATGAATTTTAAAAATCTGATTAAATAGTGTACTCTAAACAGAGAAATCATTTCAATTTATAAGTAAACCTCAGCCACGTTATGTTTCTTACTCAGAACGCCATATTAGCTTGTTGAGTTTCTCTTCAAATTGCTGACAAGAACATGAAACACTTAGCAGAACATTGACATTATTGACATTGCTTTTATTTCACGGCACAGAATTTGAGTTCTTCACAACATCAGGAATTGAGTAACCATGTCACATATCAGGGAATGTTTCTACTCACTGTAGGTTGCTTCTTCCCCTCATCAGATAGATAATCCTCCACAGGACTTCTCAGGACTTCCCTTAACTACTGATTCTTCACAAAAGTGTCTGCAGTCTCAGTCCTTAACTGTCAAGCTGATGCCAGTATCTAAATCACACATAGATTCACACATCTGTCTATAAATTATAAAATGATTCTGGCTCCTCTTGCCTTTGACATTGCATATATATACTTCATATGTGTCATTTGTTGCTGGGTAATTATGGATTTATTTGACTTATGTAGTTGAATCTTTTGCTATTAACACTTCTCACTTTGGTGATCTGTGCTCTGAAGCTGAAAATTATGATTTTTAAAAATAATGAAGTATGTGAAGTTGCAGATGGCCATGTTTCATGTTTTTATCAAGATGGTTAATCAAAATATTGACATGACACAGTCAATAGGCCAAATAAGAGCTTCTCCTGTGTTATGTAGAGCTTTGTATGCCAGACCACTTGGCTCAGGCATTTGTGAGAATTCTGTTCAAACCTTTCATCTAGTGGAACCTGCACTGTGATTACAGAATACATTTTTTTTGTGTGTGTGCATGTGTGTGTGTGTGCATGTGTGTGTGTGTATGTGTGTGTGTGTGTGTGCATTTGTGTGTATGTGTGTATCAAAGGATGCTGTGTGTGCCTGTGGAGACCCAGTGACAACTTTGGGAATCATTCTGGTTTTCTCTGCTTTCTTTTTGCTTTGCTCTGTGGTTTCCAGGGCTTTCTAGGGATAGAAGTAAAGGCCATCACCATTTCCAATCTGCATTAAATGATTTCTTGGTATTAAATCTCAAACCTAGAATTTGTGCAAAATGAACTTAATATGCTGAGCTATCTATTCATTCCTTTATTGTGTTTTGTAATATATATGTGCTTGTTTACTGTATATGTGTGTATTTATGCTAATATCTGGAGAAAAACTTTATTTAGTATAAAATCTTTATTTAGCATAGAAGTCAATTATTTTCAATAATATTCAGTGTAATACATGACAGTATACTGATTCATAATCTATGATATTCTAAAAATATGACACATATTGAACAATTTTGAAGATATTTTTATATTACTTTTCTGGGTTCAGCAGAATATATTTGTTATATTGTTAGCCATCTACAATGTGTGGATCACTGAATTTCACACACCAACTGTGTAAGACAATTTGGTTCAGTGCATAGGAAGAAAAGGTATTATGAAAGTGACCAACACAATGGCATTTCTTGACTCTCAGATGCAAAACACCTGGGTATGTGAAGATGAATGGATAAGCTTGAAAATTTCCAAAATTTTCTAAAAAAGCTCAGGACATTTCCAAAAAAGCTCAAATAACTATTTTTCTACCTTTAATAATGAAAATAACAATCCTTTAAATGACAGGCTTGCTTCAACAAACAGTAATTTTAAGTATTCTCTAAAGTGGAACTAATAATTATATTTTCATTTCTTGGATATGCTGAGCTAGTGGCACATTACTCACACATTTTAATAGAGCATTCATATGCACCTCAAGCTTAGTTCTCAACATACGACAATAAATAATACTGTTTTTCAGAACATTTTATAATATGTTTATACATATTCTCAATTTCAAAGTCTTCATTAAGTTTTAGTCTAAACCCAGAGTACTACAGAAATATAGCATGTCTGATGATCAGTTATATAAATTAAATATGCCTGTGTCATCTGCCCCCACATGAAGAGATAATTCTCCCAGTATCCCAGGGCAAGATTTAAATACTTTGACTGGTGGTGAGAAACACATGTAACTGAGACCGCGCTACCTAAAATCATGCACTCATTGAATCATCCTGTTTTGCTAATTCATGTCTGCCACTTTCCAATGTATTTGGCATCTGACACGACTGGTTATCCTGTGTTTAATTTCCCACAGCTTCAGTTAGATGGTCTCAAAACACAGTAAAGCAAAGTAACGTATTTTGAAGTGTGGGAAAGAGAGGGAGAGACAGATATTGCATAATTTTTAGTCAAATCCCTTATATTTATCCTATGTTGCTATTAATTATTGTCACTAACCTCAAAATGATATAATTTAAAAACAATTTTCTAATTCTACTTTGAATGAATTGCTGACTTTGCTTAGGTATTGTAAAGATCCTTGTTTTGTAATATCTTGAGTGTGTGGTATGCTGAGAAAATACAATGAATTATTCACACAGGTGACTTTCCTTGACCATAGAATTGTTGCAGTAGAAAATACTACACAAAATTGTAAAAGTGTTTCTGGCAGTTTGCCACTATTTACAATAATAGTTCACCAGCATACAGAATTCTAATTTTTTAAAATATTGCACATGAAACCATCTTTGCATATATTTATTCTTTCTATGAATTCACAGTTCTGCTACACTTTTACTACAATTTTATTGCTTTTAAGTCAATTGATAATATATTAAATCTACTGAATATATTGAGTTTCAAAGGGATAAAACCTCAATTCATGACTTCAATTTCATATTCAAATCCACTAAAACTGATTCCATCTTTTAAGTGTGTGTGTGTGTTTGTGCACATGTATACAGGTATGTGTATGACAGGGCATTAGAGTGTAGGTGCCTGTGGAGGCCTAAATGTAACATCTGGGATCATCCTGAATTGCTGTAACTCCTTACTGCTTTGGTCTGGTTTTCTCAGGGTCTGACTTCTGAAACTAGAATTGCAGGGCATTGCTGTTTCAACTCTGTGTTATATTTTTTTATAGAGGGGAAACTATAAAAAAGGGGAATTGGAACTCAGTCCTTTTAATTGTCAAGCAGTCTTTAACCTCTGGTCTCTTTCCAACCCCAGCATGCTTCCACTCATTTTTCCTTCTGATTCCTACTCTGATTGTCTTCCTGATGGCTGTGGTTACCTGAACTGACCTCCTGATTCTGTCTACAGCTACGCCTTCTGCTGAAGTATGAGTGACATAAAAATTAGTACCACACTAAAGAAAGCTCCCCTTTCTATTGCCAGCCTCAGTCCTCATTTGGCTCTCTGGGACATGCAGTATGTCATGAGGTCTTCCTACTTCCATGATGCTGACTTCAAATCCCATGAAGGTCTTATGGAAATGAACACTGTTGTAGTGAATTTATGTATGCAAATCCAATTTCATATCTTGAAATAAAATAGTTAAACATATCCATATAAAATAAAAATAAGAGACAACCTCTTCAGACCCTTTTGCTCTTAAATTCTTACTTTCTGCTCTTTTTCTATGTTCTCTGCATCTTCTGGGTTTAGGGACACATTTCAAGTCATTTTTGAAGACAGACTATTGCAGTTTTCTTGCATTGTTTCCAATAAAAAATCAGGACCGATTGGTTTATATAGAAGAAAGGAAGCTTTATCTGTATTACAATTGCCCAATTACATTTCTTGTTCCAGTTTAGCAGAGGACTCCACACCAATACCAGGGGCTCAGGGAACTGGACCCCTCATACCTACAAATCCATAGGACTGCTGACAGATCCCTGATTTCCAGACTAGCATCTCTGTTCAAGTGCACAAAAGATGCCAGATTCCTAACCAACTCCCTCTATCTTATTCACCTGCCCAGGGACTAGTCCCACCTATTATGGGCTTGGCTTTCCTTGTTAACTAGATAATCTCCTGGAAGTTTGCTCATGACTTAACTACTAATACTCTATAAATGTGCCCAGAGCCTAAACCTCAGCTATCAGGTTGGCATGTGTGTAACTATGACATAGACAATTTTTTGTTAACAATTTCTGCCCAGAGCCCAAACCTCAGCTATCAGGTTGACATGTGTGTTTAACTATGACATAGATTATTTTCTGTTAACAATTCCAAAGTTTGGAAAGAAGATGCAGCACAAAAACTTATTCTATGAAGCCAACAATATCCTGATACACAGAACAAAAGATAACTCCTCAAGAGAGAAAAGTGCAATTATTTATGAAAATATAAATGTGGATTTCAGTAAAATAGTAGCAAATTAAATCTATCAGAATAGGAAAATGTTGGATTAAAGGATCAATTGTGATTTATCCCAAAGTGGCAAATATAGTTCAATGAATTACACAGTACAAAAAAATTAATGTAATCATCAGTTCATTTTATGGTTGATAAAGTACAGGAAATTATTTCAAGATAAATTAGAAAACACTTATCAACAATCACCATGATTTTATGAGAAAAGTCCTCAAGAGCAAGGTTTGAAAGGACCGTAACCTGGTTTCAAAAATATATAAAAAATTCATCACTGTAAACTATTGAATGGAGAAAAAATAAAATCCTCTCCTTTCAGTTCATGAACAAATAAAGTATATTTGATATCACTACTGATATTCAGCAACTATTAGAAATTGCATGTAACTTGATAAGATGAAAATATACAATAAAGAGAATGCAAATAGAAAAGTGTTAAGTTACTTTCTTTTCTGCTACTGTCAGACAATGCTCATATGCAGTGTAAGGGAAGAAAGGGATATGTGTTTTCTGAAGTCCAGATAGCAAGAAAGGCATAGTAGACAGCTAAAAGTAGAGGCTACAGATTCAGGTCACCATGGATGCATAAAAATAAAAGCAAATTGCAAAAAGAAGCACGACTGGACCACTAAACCTCAAGGCCTTATGACCTGCCTTCCTTCAACAAGGTTCCCAAACATTTAACATCAGCTAAGAATGCAAACACAAGGGCCTGTGGTGGTCACTCACCTTCAAACTATGACAGAAAGAAAGTGTCAAAATAATATCATTGTTAGATAGAATATCCTAAAGAAATGTGAGGTGATACATTAATTTGAAAGATACAAAATGAACACACAAAACACTACCTTTTTTATACGCCCCAAAGTAAAATTTTAAAGAAAGAACACAATTATATTTAAACTAAAAAATATCCAGGAATGAACTTGGTCAAGGCAGTTTTGATTAGAGAAATTCTAATCAAATTACAAATCAAACAAAACAAATTCAATATTATTAATTAGAATTAGCACTTTTAAATATTCAGCCTGTTATAAGTAATTCTCCTATCCAATGTGACCTCTTTTAAAACACTGATATTTTCATATCTATAACAAGCAATCTTGAACTTACATTTAATGAAAAAAAAATTTCAACTAGAGAAAGCCATCCTGAATAATAAGATAAAAACTGGAAACATTACAATTAAAAAACTGAAAAAAGTGATAGAAACCACATTAGCATAAAGCTTGAATAAAATCAAACCATTGTAATGGAATAGTAATCTTACAAATAAAACGAAATATTTGTAATCAATCCATTTTCAATAATTCATAAGCATATAGACTTAAAAAATGTTTCTTCAACAAGTGGTGTTGGACATTAAAGGATGCTCCTGGGATGCGAGGGGGAGGTAATGGGGGATGGGGAGGAAAGGGGGAGGGGAGGGGGGCACAGGGGGATAGGGGGTTGGAGGAAGGGGGGGGCGGTGTACCTGTTAACTTTGTATGAGTGGAAATAAAAAAAAAAGAAAAAAAAGAATTGAGAGTACTGCTCACCTTGAAACTTTGGCTCTCTAGAAAAAAACAAAAAACAGGGGGCTGGAGAGGTGGCTCAGGGGTTAAGCCTCTGCCTTGAAGGCGGAAGGTCCTGAGTTCGGATCCTAGACCCCACGTATAGACGCCAGGCAGAAGCGGGGACGGCCTGTGTTTCTGGACCTGGAAAGGCAGAGCCTGTAAATTCCAGGGCGGAGTAAACAAGGAGGAGGTGGACGCGGTCCATGGTGGTTCCCCAATTCATTCGTGGTTCTACACACACACACACACACACACACACACACACACATTCATACACATGCACAATTGAATAAATAATTAAAAAACTTTAAAAAAAGTGGAATAAGTATTTGCATAATAAAATAATTAGAACCTTGTCTCATCATATATAAATTTAGGTGAATATAGTTTAAAAATCTTTTCCTTTCTGCAGATATAGTATAATAATATTCAGCTTTCATTATAATCATAGTTTCATTGATGTATATAAATGTGCATATAATGAATTTCACAGGAATATTTTGGAGCCAACATATAACATACTTTGACTGTACTCCATCCCATAATCCCACAATCCTTCTTTTTCTCCCTACACATTTTTGACAGTTGTCTGCTTTCTACTTTTGTGTCTCATCCATATACTAGATTTTATATATCTACATAAAATCAAAGATCCTTAAATGAGAGAAACAAGTATATTTTTTCTTTTTTGAGTATGGCATAATTCACTTACTGTGATAGCCTGGAATTGCTTTCATTTTCTTTCAAATTGCATAGTTTCGTTCTTTATTTCACAATCGGCAAGGACTTTCTCAGAAGGATTTCTACTTAGAAAATGAAGCCAAACACCAGCCAATGGGATTACATAAAATTAAAAACTTTTGTAAAGTAAGTGCTTTCTACCTGAAAATATTAAACTGAAGCAGGAAAATCATAGGCGAGCACGGAGTCTGGGCTTGGTTGGCTGCTGTGGCCGGGACATTCCAGGGTGTGCCACAGCCGCCCTGGTACATGCCAGGAAAGCACACTTCCTGGTAATCCCCTTCCCTGGTGCCCAGTGTCCTCTGCCACCCTCTGGGCCTAGGTGCCTTAGAATGGTAGTCAGAACTTGTGGTCTGCTCAACCTGAAGAGCTTCTGGGTAGGTGACTCTCTTTCTGTAGGTACATGGCCCCCCTGCAGACGTGCCAGGGGCTGGATTGGCCAGCTCCCCCTCTATGAATCTTTGTTCCTGCATCATCTTTCCCCACATGGTGTCTCTGGTGCCTGTTGCTTGTCAGCACCGTCTTCCTCAGCCCTGTCATGTCCCACGCATTGCTCCACCGCAGCACCACGACTGCCAGCAGCTCCGCCAGCCGCTGCAGCAGAAAATACATAGAAAATACTTTAAGACACTGATGTGGGAAGAATTTTGTCAAAAAAAAAATTGAAAAATGAGAACTGAAAAGTTTTGTACACTAAAAGAAATGGTCAACGAATGAAGAGTCTAAAAAAGTGAGAATTTATTCTAAGTGATTGGGCAAGACACTATGCACATAGAGAACCACGTAAATGTAACAATGAGAACAAGATAATACAAGAATAAAAGTGAGTGTTATGCTGAACATACATTTCTACAGCAAGACAAACAGAAGTTCACAAATTATATAAAAATCGATCAAAATCTCTTAACATCCAGTATAAAATAAGTCAAAACTCTGGTAATCTATGTCTTACAACAGTTCGAATGGCCATCATACAAATGTGAGAAAAGAAAGGACATGAATACAAAGGAATACTAATCTGTTGTTGGAAGGAATGTTCTTAAGGTCTGCATGAAGGAAAGTAGTGGGGATTGTCCTCTATAAACAAACAAAATCTACAACTAAAACTATCAGGCAATACTTGAATTCCCTATTGTTGATCTATCCAAATAAAATGAGATTGTCAACTGACACATTAAACAGACACCTTCATTCACATTTTTTTGCATCACTGAGTATAAAAACATTACCCAGACAGGGAGTCAACCTAAATAACCATTATGGGTTCCCTATAAAAAGTATACTAATATAAAAAATTGAGTTCTTTTAAGGGGAAGATTCAGAGGTTCATATCTGTATTATTTTCAAGTCTAAGAGAAGATGAAGGGGGCTGATGCATTTCTTATCAGTCTATGCTACATAAATACATATATTTAATAAATTAATAAATAAATAGGCACATAAATAATATTACCAGGTCTTAAAATTAATAAAAATGTACAACTTTGATTAGGATGTTGGCATTGATAGCTGTCCTTTGGCTTCAAGATACAAACTGTGTATTACCCCCTCTCTTTCTTTCTCCCTCTATCAATCTCTTGCCTTCCGTTTCCCACTTAAATACATAATAAAATATACAAAATAGTTATGATTTCCACAATAAGCTTAGACCTCATAAACTTATCTAAAATCAACTTATCTAAAATTAAAGATCTTCTGAAGACCCTACCAATCAATGTCAGCATATTGGGTGTTGGACATTATACTCCCAAAGTTTTCTAGATAATCTTATATATATATTAATTACAGAGTAGATTTATTAGATTGGCTTGCAAATTCCATTCTTTATAATCCAACAACCGGGCTGGAGAGTTGGCTCAGGAGTTAAGCCTCAGCCTTGCAGGCAGAAGGTCCTGAGTTCGGATCCTAGACCCCAGGTATAGACGCTGGGAGGAAGCAGGGGAGGCCTGCGTTTCTGGTCCTGGTAGGGCGGAGCCTGTGAATCCTGGGGCAGAGTAAACAAGGAGGAGGTGGAGGCAGTCCACAGTGGTTCCCGAATTTGTCCGTGGCTCTACACACACACATACATACACACACATACATACACACAAACACACACACACAAGCACACATATGCACAATTGAATAAAAAAAATTATAATCCAACAACCATTCTTAACAATCTGAACAAACCAAGAATCAAATAGTTTCTCATTACACCAGAAGTCTTAACCTAGTACTAAATACCTTGACATTTCTTGGAGAGTCAGTGATTCTCCATCTTAAGGGAAATAGCTTAGTTTCTAATGGCTGTGGAAGATGGCAGCAGGAGTGGATGGTGCATCACTAGTCCCATCAGTAGAAAATGTGTTTTTGTGAATGAATAGTGGTATGAGGCCTTATATGTATAAGTTTCTAGATGCAAGATATTATTAATTGGAGAAAATTAAATCTCTCCCTTGCACACTTAGACTTTTTGTTTCAGCAATGAAATTAAATAATGTTCTAAAAGAGAGCTGACAGTAAGGAGTTAACAACACTAATAAAAACAGCACACCCATTTCTTCTTCAACTGAGAACTCTATTTCCCAAGCTGTTTTTCTAAGATAAGAAAGTTTAAAGTATATTTTCAGTTGAAGAAAGGAATTGCTTACTTAGTAATAAATGCTATGAAAATTGCATAATTTGTACTTTTTGCCTTTCCAAATCGGGCATCAAGACATATTGATGGAATAGAATATCTTGATCTAGACAAGCTAAGAAAAAACTAATCTTCACATTGATAAAATATTTAAGCCAATAACTGCATCATTATGTATTTGTGGGAAACACAAGCAAAACACAAGATGCTGCCATGTGATGGCTCACTTTAATGTAGTGAAGATTTTGTCTTTAATATAAAATTTCACATCATTTTAAATTAGTCAAACTAAATATTTTTATGCTGAATCTTTTCACACAGTAGTAGGCAACCGGGAACATTGAAATGTAACAGAAAACATGATGTGGGGAGCTATTCTTATTTACTTTTGACTGTATCTTTGATTACAGGATCGTCTTAGTCAAAAGGACAAGTTGCTGACAGACTGTTCCCTTACAACAAAGCATAGGTTCATCAGGTTATCCATACCCTTTGGGGTTTCATTTGAATGTATGGATTCTGGAAAAGATCAATGTTCTCTATAGTATAAACTAACTTTGCAGAATTGCACATCAAACTTTATCAAATGGTTCAGTATATAAGCCCTGATTTTTCTGCGATATTTACTCTATTGAGGCAGCCAGTAAAATGTACAATAATAGAAAAAAATGTAAGAAAGAGGAAAAAGAAGTTAGAAGGTTATATAAAGAGTATGTTCAGTGTCCAATACATAGATGTATGAAAATTAAAACAATGTGAAAAAATTTTGTCTCATCCAAGAATTCCCTAACTAGAAAAGGTAAATTTAAGTATCGTAATGAAAGGAAAACAAAGAAGCATTAGAGATAGGAACGAATATACATATCAAATTAGAAGCCCTGCTAATCCATGAGAGAGCCAAGTGATTTCCTACAAATTGGCAAAAAATTTAACCAGTTTCAGATGCTATAGAAATGTGAAAACAATTTTATTCTTTTCCTCAATTTTATTCTTTTTCTTCTTCCTTTATTCTTTTTCCTCATGCACAGAATAATCACAGGGAATTACTATCAATGTACTTGATTTTAAAATAATCACTGTTGAGAGTTTAGTTTATTTGGACAAGTCTTAGTGATATTCAAATTACTCTTCTCTAGTGTATTAATTAATTGAGAACAAGTGTTAATCTACCAAAATGCTATAGAGGCAGTCACATGCTAATATAAGAAGCTACCAATATTTACAACTATGCGTGTAAGTACACTATTTAGTCTTAGGATGTGAGGATTGTGTGGATAATGGTTCTACAGAAATGTGAGGAAGGATTTAGACAAGACTGGAAAATCTGTTAAGATAAGATGTCTAGGGGCTACCAAGATACCCCAACCTTTAAGGTGCATGCTTACAAATCTAGTGAACTGAGTTGATTCTCAGATGTTCATATTGTGGAAGAAGAGGACTGAAATTTGTTCTCTGACCTCCACCATGGCTTGCATATACATTCTTTCTTTAATTCCCTCCTTCCTTCCCTTTACTCTTTCTTTCTATCTCAATAGATAGATAGATGATAGATAGATAGATAGATAGATAGATAGATAGATAGATAGATAGATAGGAAGGAAGGAGACTCATAAAGTAAGTGTATATATTATATAAATTCCCTTCAAGTAGATCTGCCAGCACATGTGTGGATTCCCCAATACAAACATAGATCTTACTTGGGTATAGGCATGCACGACTTAAACAATCCTCAGTGTACTGAGGTGCTTCTGGATCTTTGCTATAAGAAAAAGAAAAAAAATAAAACAAGAAACTGAATATTTTGACCAATCAATGTGGGATAAAGTCACAATAGATCCAGAAAGAAAAAAGCCAAACTATTAAGAGTTAGCCATTCATGAAACTATATCAGTGAAGAGTACATAAGGTCAGAAGATGCTGAGAGGTCAAGTGAGATGGAGAAATCACTGAAGATGCTCGAAATGTTTTTCTGAGAAGTGATATTGTGAATGACTGAGTGTTCTTGTGTTTAGGGCAAAAAGGTGAAACAATGGAGGCAGATGTGTTCAGAGAAATATTTGCAATGGTGATGTAGAAATGAGAGAGTCAGTAGTACAACTGAAAAAAAAACTCACGATGCAAATGAAGTTTTTTCTTTAATTACATAGTTGATCATTCTCAATGCTAATTAAAAGTTTAAGGTAACTGATAATACTCTATGGCTGACACAGCAAGCACCATTATTTATTCCTAACAAAACAAATAAAACCAGAGCATTTATTTAGAAAATCAGTATAGGAAAGGATTTAAAATATGTCTTAAGGTTGAGTCATTTAAGGAAGCAAAAGCAGGGCAAAGACTGACATAGTCATGGGTATCTGAGAACTTTTCAAATAGTGTGTTGATGACAGATGTGGAAGTGGAAAACAGAGAGTGATATCCTATTTTAGGGAAAAAAGGTAAATTGATTGCAAATGGAAAACTATACTACTCGGAAATCCAAAAGGTTATGGTAAAAAAAATCTTGAGAATATTGGGGAAAGCAGTTATTTCCTCACAAGCTTTCTGAGAGCAAGGAGGATATACTCTTAAATACACTCCAGAAAACGTCTTAATGAATTTACCCATAGTTTGCATGAAAAGGCCATTTTGCAAACTCAGTGTGATTGGGACAGTGTACTACCTGTTCTTTGGATTCACACAGACCTTCTTCTGTCATAAATATTGGAATCTTTTACTATTTCTTAGCAAAATTTTACAAAGGTGAATGTTGTAATTCCTGAGCATCCTTATTTTGCTGCCTCTATCCCTTGCTGAAGACTTTTTTGCATTATGAGTTCGCTGTCTTTATAGGCTACCAATCTTGTATTTATCTTGTTTCTGAGTTCTGTATTGTTAATCTGATCTTCCTTCTGTATTACCCACATAATTTCTTAGAATAGGAGAGAGATGGAGGAATAAGATAAAGTAATAAATGAAGAAAAATGATGAAGAATCCTTGTATGGTTGTATGAAACTGTGAAAGAATAAACCATGAAAAAGAACCTCTGACTCAAACTTTTCTTCCAAGTCATCCAATAAGAACCCTCTCATTTTACTGACTCTTTATCTTGAAATTATCCATCACTCCATTCTTTTCACATCCTGTGTTCATTTCTAGTGGCAGAAGTGTCATCACTTCTACCACAACACATTCTTTAGATAATAGCCTTTCATTACCACAGTGTAGCAAAATACCTTCTTTCTTTTCTCACCCCTTACATGCTTTTACTGGTATGAGCATGTCCTCTCTTATGCATGCTGTCCTACCTTACTCCTTTTTCATTTGATTATATGGGCCCTGAAACATTAGCCTATTATTGCTACAAATTTATTAGCCCATCATTAAAAAACTTTGTGCAAATAATTATATTTTATGATGATTTTGATAAAAAGATGATGAAATTATTCTTCATTTCCCAACTTTCATAATTTATTTATTTAAAATTTTACACATAAATTGATGAATTATAAAAGAAAAGAAAAAATACCTTATTTGAGAAATTAGCATGTTTCATTAACAATTCTTGTTGAACAGGAAGTTCTATTCAACTGAGTGTACAAACATGAGAAAGAAATCATGCTTACTTGAAGATTTTCAATTACAATTGACAAATTTTATGTTAGAAAACACAAAAGTCAGAAAAGAATAATTGAAGCTTTACCTTATGCATTTACATATGATGGAAATTTTTCTTTAAAAATGTTGACCTGTTGAATTAAAAAAGGAGCCAGGGAATCCAAATGAAGAAAGAGAAGTTTGCTGTGATATCTGAACTCTCTACACAAATGGCTTTGTGATCAGGAGAAGCTAAAGTCCACAGCCCTACACGACATACTTCATATCTATGAGGTGGCACCTCATTTAAATATTGTGTCCATAATGGAATTTTCCTAAATAAATACATACGTTAATATGATGGTGATAAGCTAAAACCTTAACAATTTTACATATAGTAAAATTGAAGTACAATTTAGACATGGTTTGAAACTTTTCAACTACAATATGATTTTCCTCATGATGTGGTAAACTGATTCATTTAGATAATGAATTTCCTCTTTTATTTAGTTATTACAACTGAATTTTCCATTGCTAATGAGCCACACATTGAAAAGGACAGGAAATGGAAGGGAGACTTAAGATTTGCAATGGGAAAATGAGGGATGAAGTGATTTAATAACAAGGTATCAAAATGACATAAATTCATTATATTCTTGTATGTAATTCTGAAAGAATAATAGAAAGAATGTAATTCTCTTAGGTTTTCAGCACATCTGAAACAATCTGTCTGGTTTTTGAAGTTGGCTACTCTTAGTATGCTTGTACTTGCTTCAAGCTGTCTTCCCTTTAACCCAAGAATTGCCCTAACTTACTCTGACTGATCCAGACCACAGAAACCTTACAAGATGCTGTAATTAAAGTTCAGCCAGATTATCTTCAAAACGCTGAAATTAACATGTCTTCTACTGTTTGGTGTCAGATGAGCACACAGAGTGTCTTGACATTTTGAAAGATTAGCACATGTTTCCCTAAACAAGGTTTTCCAGGTCATGTCTGAATGTTTCCTTGCAAGTATTCATGAATCACACATGGAAATTTAAGTTTCTCAGAAAGGCTGAGTGTACCTTTTACAAACTTGCTAGTGTTTCTTGATGCACTAATTTGATTCTGTGTTTATGCATCCCAATAAACCAATACCTCCAGATAGAGACCTGCATTTTCTAATATCTGTCAGTTTGGGAATATCTCTTACAGTTCTTACATTTGACTTTTCACTTTCTGAGTGAAACTATTTATTTGGAAATTGGAGTAATTTGAAAAATACTTTCCCAACATTTAGTTTCAATGTAGGACTATCTGAATATTTAAGTTTGGAGTATGTTTTTACACTCTTGGCTATAGGAAATTTTTGCATGATAGCCTGAAAACTAATAATTTTAATTAAATGGTGGATTTTTGCATTGTGAATGTGTGTATCAGAAAGCATAGTGTGTGCCTGTGGAGATCCAAGGGTGACTTCAGGAGTCATCCTTATTGTTTCTACCTCTTTTTTGTTTTGCTCTGGGATTCCCTAGCATCTGCCTTCCTGAGATATAAATGCAAGATGTTACCATTTCTGCATAGCATATTTACCTGGAATTGTAGATCCAAACTCACGACATTGTTTTCAAGACAGAGTCTTTAAAAAATTGTTTGCTTGTTTATTTATTTATTTAATTTATTTAGTATGTGTGCATACGTGTGTGTGTGTGTGTGTGTGTGAGAGAGAGAGAGAGAGAGAGAGAGAGAGAGAGAGAGAGGGCACTGTGTATCCCTGTGGAGGACCAAGGAATGATCCTGGATTGGATCTATTCCTTCTTTTTTCACTGTTCTGCTTACCAGGGGATGGAAATGCAGACCACTGCTCTGCCTGGCATTTTAAGTGGAACCTGCGATCTGAACTCAAGACCTTCTGCTTGCAAGGCATAGTCTTAACCCTTGAGCCATCTCTGCAGTTCTATTTATTTAATTCTAAGTTTTCAAAAATGTTATCCAAACTCTAAGTTTTGCATTATCGTTGTATTTTATAACACTGTTAAATAAGTCTTACTTCCTTGTGAAAAATTCTTTCATCTGATAGTTGCAAAATAGATTCAATTTTTAATTTAAACTAATTAACTGGACACACTCTCCAATAACAGTTTTTGCTGAATATAGCTTTGTTTAAATTTCTTTGTTAGTTCATGATGATATAAATAAACTGGAAATAGATTATTGAAAAATAGATGCCATGAAATAATTAGCCACTGTTTATTCTCCCCATTCATAGACACTTTTTAAGCTATAAAGCATAGAAATAGTGATATATGCATATTTTATAAATATATTATCTCTTAGAATTTTCCTACCATTTTACACATATGCATACGTACATACATATTTCTAGACTATATAGAAGTAATGAAGATCAGAAAATATAATTTTCTCAAACATGCTCCTATTTTTAGAATTTATCATATGCATTAGGAAATTAGAGCAATATAAGTAAAGCAACAGAAAAGTCGAGAATGTCAAATGTGGATTTTATTCTGCAATGAGATTACATGCAGTTTTTATTGATTTATTTTAGGAAACTAGTTTGACTAGCTTTTCTCTTGCAATGCTTAGACAGTCTGTATATGGTTACTCAGTCTGCTCTGTCCCTTTTCTACAAGTGTATTCATGCAAATGAGACTTTCTTTGCTATCTCTTAGGGCATCTCTTCCACTATTATTCCATATCTTACAATAAATATCCAACTAATAAACATCTCATAATAAATATCTTACTAATAAAATAGCATTCCTTATTTTCCATCATGAAAAATCACAAATTTTGAAACTGTCTAGGTTTATGAATATTGTGTTCTTTGTCATATATTCCTACACAAAATGTTAAAATTTTGTAGTGTTTGGTGAATATATATCATCCATGTATATGTTATCTATCATCTATCATCTATTTTTAACTACAATTTATCTAAAAACTATCTACAATAGAATATATCTGTCATGTTATCAATCATCTTTTCTTTCCATTATCTATCATCTATATCACTTTTTCATTTATCTATATTTATCATCAATTATCTATTTATTTAACTATATTGATCAATTTATTTATAATCTATCCATCTGTTATTCAGTAGCTTTTCATCAATCCATTTCTCTATCAAAACTTTTTCCTCTATCATATATTATCCTCCTCTTTATATATCCTTACAGGTACTGGAGTGTCTCTCTGCAGTTTTATATATATATAAAAATGTGTGAGTGTGTGTGTGTATAACACACAAATTAGATATCTAACAACCATAGAATATTTAATAGTTAGAAATGATGCCATTATACTTTTTAACCTGTGATTTTCAGAATCTCAGATTAATGGAATTGTTAATAACACTATTATAACAATCCAGTGCATATCTTTATTATTGATCAAAGGCATTTTGTATGTTGACTACATAAATAACTTTCCTGAACTGTGATGGTTGACTGTGGACAGAACTGTTATTAGTTGTCACTAACAGGATGATGGCTTGAATCCTTTTTTGAGCTAATGTTTGGGTAGATGTTGGCACCTTTAAGCGAAGAAGACTTGATAAAACATGGCATGTTATTGGACATAGGCCTTCAGGTTTGTTAATACTGCCCTGTTAGACTTCGATTGGTTCACTCTGCTGTATGTTGGCTGCAACCAGATCCTAATTCTGCCTCCAACCATGCCTTCTGCCATGTGATTTCCATCATCATAGACGATAGTCCTTCTGAACCAATACGCCAAAGCCCATTTCTGCTCTGAGCTAAAAATTCTTGTTATGAGTACAATGAGTACAATAAACATTTAAAATATTTTATTGTATTTCTGCCTCAAATTTTTATTGGATAGATAATTAAAGCAAACATATGCTTAAAATATCATAATTCAAAAAGTTTATAATTTTTATTCAAATGACCTGTGAATAAATTGCTACATTTACTCATTTTTTTCTGTCTAAGTCAAATATAGGAGTGACTTTTTCATTTTATCTTTACTCGTAAATTAGACATAGAGACATCTGTGCTGGAATTCTGTGTTTTTGAATCAATGACCAGGACACTTTGACTCACGTACATTTTAATTAAAGTTCTTAGAATAAGGGAGTTCCAATCCGCATATTGGTACTTCATCATTAATAATCTATCTGTCAAATTGTATATGTTTAAATAATTACCTAGGCATCTCCTTCCACACAAAGATTGTGTTCCAAATTTCACAAGGCTTCTGACAATTCTAAAGCATAATTTAAATCCTGGTGTAGCAAACAGGTCAGATCATTGTCTGCTACAGATCAAGGGCTATATATACATGAACAAAGATAGAGGCTATTCATCATCTAGAATGGACCTGATCTTCATGGGAGAAAACCGCCACTTATTCTCTATCTTCCAGTCATGGTCATAAACACATAAGATGAGATTCCTCAAAGATGAGTCTTCAGAGATAATTCTGTTTTAATTCAAAGAGTCAATTTGACAAGATTTATGATAAAGTTAGTGAGTTATGCATAAGCTTAAGCCTTTATAATGTGAATAGGTGTCATTACATCTGTTAAGGAAGTGAATGAGACAGAAAGATTGGGATTCCTCTAGCAAGAGAGAATGTTATTGCAGTCTGCCTTTGAACTTTGGCTGTGCATTAGGGGTGTGTGTGTGCGCGTGTGTATGGGTGTTATATATACAAGTATGAGACAGTACTCACTGTTTTGGATTTTCATAGAGGCCAGGTGTGTCAATGTGGAACCTTCATTTATGGATTTTTCCTTTTTTGGGGAGGTCTCTCACTTTTCCCAGATCTCATCAACTGTCTAGACTGTCTGGCCAGACAGGGGATTCACCTTCTCCACTTTTCCCTCTCTGTAATCCTCTGCTGCTGCCAGTTTTATACAACTGTAGTGGTGATAAGATCTCAGATTCTCATCAGGACAGATACTTTACTCTCTTAGTCATCTCTGCAGACAGATACTGTCATAATATGAAGATGTTAGAGTTGAATTGGAAGGAATCATTCAAGCTTGATTTTAAAAAAAGTACAAGAGTACTTTTGTAAGACTGAATAGGCAAAAATGCATTCCCTTCTAAAACAAAATACTTGAAAAGGGGGCTGGAGAGACATGAGAACCTTATGTGGATCTGGATCCCATCTATAAATACCAGGCAGAAATGGCAGCAGCCTGTATTTCTGGCTCTGGAAGGCAGAATCTAGGAAATCAGAGAGGAAGATAAAAATGAGGTAGAAGCAAACCAGGATAAATCCAAAAGCTACCCTTGGGTTTCCATACGCACAAACAGTGGCCTCTGACGAATACACACACACACACACACACACACACACACACACACACACACACACACATATACAAAGATGCTTGAAAATGTACATGGAGGTCAGAAGCACAGATACATGTATGTATATATTTAAATCATGTAGATTAAAACCTAAGAAGATATTGAACAAGAAAAATTGCTTCTTTTATAGGAATAGAAATTTGCTGCAGCTCTAAGAAAACTATATCTTCAAGAAAGGGAGAGAAATCATTTGGCACACGGTTATTTTAGGTGTAATTTACTTAGAATAAGCAAAAATCAGGGGAAATTCTCTTTTTCAAGACATACATAAAAGAATGTGCTTGATAGGCTGACACGCACATGGAGAATATAATATTTGAACATCTCTTAGTCACCAAGAAGTGAGAAACAAGACATGACATAATATACAAGATAATGTAATAAATGGAATTTAAAGGCAAGGAACAGGACACAAAGTGCTGAGAACAGCAGTATGCTATCAGGTTTCACTATACAGAGAGGAGTGGTGAAGTAAAGCTAGGATGGTCTTGGTGTAATGCCAGTAACATCACGTAGGAATCAGAGCTCCATGTAGCTCTGTAGCAAAGTGCTTGACTGGGATTCGCAAGCCTTATATTATCAGCATTTCTAGAATAGGAACAAAATATAAAGGGGGTTAAACTTCTATTGGGATGAAGTTAATTCTATACATTTAACAATAGGACTGTCAAATAGGTATACTTACATTAAAGAAATATAATTCATGTCATTTATTATCATAATAACAACTTGGTACATTCAGTGAACATTTATAGTATCCATACACACTAAATTAAAGTGATACTATTAAGAGACAAAACAACCACATTACTTAGATAAAGAGGATATTCAGAAGCTTTGATCATTTTGAAATAAGGTAAATGAGCAGAATGATAATATCTCAAGTGAAAACAGTTGACAGCATGCATAATACAGTGGGAATCAAAATACAAAGTCAAAAACTGAAGTGGAGAAAAAAAGAAATTTGTGGAAGCCAGAAAACAAACATTAAAAATGCCAAATGTTCATGAAGCTGATAAAAATACTATGTATTCAAAGACTAAATGATGATTTAAGATTTCTCTGGGTAAACAACTCATGTGATCCAACTGTTTATTGAAGGACTACAGATGCTAAAGGTGATTGTAAGATATATAGTCACTTTATTCTGAAAAGCAGCTACTTACAGCAACTGCTTAGACACATGCTAATGCACAAAACACTAATGCTTCATAACTCAGTTGTGCAATCAGCACACCCTCTTATGCATAACCATAAACACACACACATACACACAAGCACACATGCATGCACAAACACACACAGAGAGAGAGAGATGTAGAAGGGAGACTGCTTATGAAGAATGTTTTCAGTGGGAAGAGACTATAAGAAATATGTCAATATGTGGTGAAAATGATTAAAATCTATTGTATCATGCATGAAACTGTCAAAGAATAAAAATGAAGCTTTCTCTGGATAAGAAACTGGAGCATTTATCCATTTTTAAATGCTCTTCAGTAAAAAAGAGAGATAAGAAAAATTAATCTATTCAAACAGAATGCAGATAACATAATATTCAAATTTGGAGATTTCATTTGTAGAATATTGCTTTCTAAAGATTATATAACTGATCAAAGTGTTGATTGTGATACAGTCTGATTAAACTGACAGAAGAAAACATGGAAACAAAGTAGATTTGTCACATACCAATGTGTTTCAACAATTATAGAGGCAGCTCTGACTTTCCACTCAGTTAGTCATTCTTACATTTTGTCATGTCACTTGCCATGAGTGGGATTTGATCAGGTTCCTTGCTCCTTTCTTTACTGACATGCACAGGATAAATTCACATTTGCTTTCTTAGATGGGGTTTCCTTTATGCTTTTGTTATGTTCTGATAGTTATAATGGAAATGTATTTTTATTTATAATTGAAGAATTATAGCGGTTATTATCAAATCCTGCCCTTCTTGACATTTCATACTGTCATTATTTGCATTTCAACCTCTTTTTCTATTGCATAGATAAGATAGGCATGTGATCCCAGCACTCAGGAGACTAAGGAGGGGGGATCATGAGGTTGAGTACAGCCTTATTGCAAATCATATCTCCAAAAACACTAACAGTCATTTTTGAACTAGTAGAGAAATTCAAGAGCTACATTTTAAAAAGAACTTTGAAGTTTGTTATCATATGCTCTTAGTCTCAATCTTTAATAGGTTTAAATGTTAAAATAGAACAATATGTTTTTAAATCAGGAACAGAAAGGGCACAAATAGGGAGCCCATCACTGCTTATATAAGTATGTTTAAGATGATTCATCAAAATGCATGAAAATATTTTAATTGATGCACAAAAGGACCCACATGATTGAAACATGATTTCACTGGGTAGGAGAAGGACAGATGTGTGTATTTCAAAACTACTTGGCACATGAATCCAAAGATAAATTTTGATAATGTTTGATTTTAATTGCAAAGATAAGAGATTTCCAGAATTTTTTATTTTCATAATCTCTTTCTTTACACAATTTATATTTTCTCAACACAATAAAAAGTTTACTTTTTCTATAGGGAATATAGACTTTATTTAGCTTGATTTATATTATAAAGTATTCTATTCATGGATGCACTTAAGCAATATAACACTTTAGCTTAGTCTTTTCCTTGATTCTTTATGACAGAAAGATAAAGGACAGGAAATTACATGTGGAGGTGAAAAATAGCATTGTCAGAATGAATGAGGGGAATGAACATCCTTATGAAGCTATGTTTTCATTTGGAATATGTCTGTGAATATAATGCAGACGAGTCTCCTAATATTGTTTATTTTTATTATTTTATTTATTTATTTTATCTGTGTGTGTGTGTGTGTGTGTGTGTGTGTGTGTATCTGTCTGTCTATCTATCTGTGTGTATCAGAGAGCACTGTGTGTCCCTTTGGAGGACCAAGGGTGACTTCGGGAATCATCCTGGATTGCTTCTACCTGCTTCTTGCTTTGCTCTGGGATTTCCCAGGCTCCATCCACTAGGGTTGGAAGTGCAGTTTAAAGGTTCTTTTTTTTAAACCAGATAAAATATCACAAGTACTTTAACATCTTTTGATGACTAAGTAGTCCCATTAAAGAGAGTCATGTTGAGTTCAAAGATCCTAAAACACAAGGCCAAATCTGAAGCAGATGCAAGGTAGTGTTATGAAAAACAGTCTGAAAATATCATTTTTTAATTTTTATTTTTTATTATTTATTATTACACTATTTTTCCTAGTTATACAAGCTCAATACAAAGCCCCTTCTTCTGTCTCCCTGTTCCCTTCCCTCCTATTGTCCTCCATTCCTCTCTCCCCCCTTCCCACTCTCCCTACCCCTTTCACCCCTTTTCCATTCCTTCTCTCTTGGTGCTTGCTGCCTTCTTCCTCCTGTGAGGAAGGGTTCAGGACTCAGTGGCATATCTTGGGGCCCCTTTTTGGGATGCCTCTAGTATGGAAGCTCTATTATGAGTTTAACCCGTTGGTTCTACGGCTCCTACTGCCTGAGACCTTTTCCCCTCTGATCCGCATTAGATTTTGGGGGATTGTTGTAAAAACACCTGATGGAAATGGAAGCAATCTGCACTTCTGGCCATGATGTGTGCAGCCTCAGAAATCCCCAAAGTGAATCAAAAAGGAAGTAGATGTAATCCAGGATGGTTTCCAAAGTCATCCTTAGTCTTTGTCTCTGAGGAAAAATAATGCCCTCTGAAACACACACACACACACACACACACACACACACGCACACACATGCACGCATGCACACACACAATGAATATATTAATGAATAAATTAAATAAATAATTTTATAAAGAAAACTTTTTTTGGTGTTTCTGTCTAATATTTGTCTGGTTCACAGTTCTGTATTACATTTTTTTTCTGTTAACTGCATTTGATCCTTTTGAAAAACTAACTTCCATGGTTTAGAATTTTCATGTAACTAGCTTCCAAACATTTTATATGTCAAAATTACTTTTCACTAATGAAAACAGAAAGGAATTGTGTGATTTGCTAAGTAATTTAATTCTTTCCTTTTTGCTTTCTCATTTTAGAAAATGGTTATCAAGAATGGTCCATGATTGAAGGACATTCATATATCATTTTCTTTTAAAGTCAAATTGTAGACATTTAATATCAGTATCATGGAAAGGCATTCCCTAGGCACAGGCGCATTTCAGGTAAATGAGTCACACACTTTGCATTCCAGATCATTTCAGCACTTAATGACTGGCCTTCATGGTTTACTGATATAATTAATAGGCTGCTAAATGGAGAGACATTCAACTCAAGATTCTCCCAACAATCTTATCTAAAAAATCTCAGAAACCGTACACAAGTTTTCTTTGACTTGATTTAGCTCTCGGTTATCCAGGCTTCTTACTGATAAATTTCCACTTAGACATCTGGTATGTACTCAAGTTCAACTATTTTATAGACTCTACATTAAATAATTTATCTTTGTCAGGGTTGATCAAAGAAACATAATAAATAAACTATGCATATAAAGAGAAGGGAAGTATTTTATCTTATGTAACTTGATCACAAGTTTATAGAAACTTCAGGCTATGTAGCCATCCAGCATACCAAAGAAAATAATGATAATGTGTAAACTATGAAAAATTCAATATATTGATTCCAGATAAAGTGATTCAATTACTTTCTGTTCAGCTGAATATTTACCATTAAAATAAAGATCCTATGAATTATGGATGTCTATCTCATGCTGTGAGATGAACTGAATATATAGAAAAAATGGCAGTTGCCTAATGTATGATTCTTAACAAAATTAAAGAGAAACATAATGGAAAACTCAGATTTTCATTTTGTAACTGGTCAAGTGGCTGCAGCTGGTATTTCTGAGTATCGTTTTTTTCTACTTTGGTATTCATTTTTCTTCCCTGGATTCCCTTTGCCCTCAGCAAGCACCTAAGCTAGTTGTAAAAAGTAATAATAAACAAGCCAGTTGTCTCATTCAGAAAAAAAGTATCCAATTGTCCTGTTAATAAGAATTAAGTTAATAAGGACTGAAAGTCTCATAATGAAACATGCTCCCTGTTTGTATTTGGTCTTCAGAGTAATCGTAAAATTAAACATTAAACACATGAACATATATAACTGCATAATTAAAGTATTCTTAATAAAAATAAAATGAAGTGCCTAATTAAATAGAGAGTTAGGGAAAGTGCTCTGAGCACATAACACTTAGAAAGAAATAAGAGTTGAATGGAAATTAGGTAAATAGTTAGTATGGAAACTATTATAAGAGAAGAAAACCAGTTGAAACAGGTTTTCCTTTAGTAAGGAGATTCTCACAAACTACACAGTGAGATTTTTGTACAAAGTTCATCACCTGTTAAAACAAAAAAATGGAAAAAGATGTGCGTATATCTTTGGATAATGTTGGATAAATATACAAAAGCTAAATTACATAATAATGACATATAAAATTTAGTTTGATTTGGGCTGCAGAGGTGGCTCAGGGCTCAAGCCTTTGCCTTTCAGGCGGAAGGTCCTGAGTTCGGATCCTAGACCCCACGTATAGACGCCAGGCAGAAGGGGGGCTGCCTGCATTTCTGGTCCTGGTAAGGTGGAGCCTGTGAATCCTGGGGCGGAGTAAACAGGAGATGGAGGTGGTCCATGGTGGTTCCCGAATTCGCTCGTGGAATACACACACATACATACACACATATACATACACACACACACACGCACACACACATACACGCACAATTGAATACATAATAAATAAAAAATTTAAAAAATTAGTTTGGTTTGATAACTTATTTCACACATGAAAGTTCATTGAAGATTTCTATACGGAAGAGGGAATCACAATATGTTTTGTAGAAAAGTGGAATTCACTCCAAAGCACTAGAATAAAATGACTATGATTTTGGAGATTATGCTTGATGATTATTAGAAGAAATTTTGTATGCATACTTGGAAAAGCTAAAATATCTAGTTATTTAATAATAAAATTGTTAAGAATAATTAATTTATAAATGTGTTTAACTTATGTAATCAGTTGACAATCATTTCTAGCCTCATGGGAGAAGATAATTCTGTCATAATCAGTAATTGGGTATAATTTCAGATTGTTTCTTTAGATGACTGCTACTTTCCCAAACTCTAGAGGATATATATACATATATACTCTAGATATATATTTATGTTTGTGTTACAATTTTAATACCTGATATGTGTAGGAAATACTGTCCAAAGGCTGTCATTTTAATTTACCTTTCTGTCCTCCTACTGTAAGCAATTAACGGGATGTCTCTATCATGTAGAAGGTGAGACTGTGTTCATTTCCAGAGTAATTATGTATTAAGTGACCATCATAACCTTGTGTTCTTTCTTCAATGTTTACTCTAATGAACACCATGAGAATAGTGTACTAGAAATGATAAGGGCAGATCAGCTTACACAAAAGTCATTTTGTCTCCATTTGGGTAGATAGTTTAGCTTCTGAACAAGCATAATGACTTGAATTTAAATCCCTAGCATATATATAAAAATGCCACATGTGGCAGTGTGTATTTGTGATTGATTCTACATTGGGAAAGTAAAAAAAAAGAAGGCTCCATGAGCTCAGTCACAAGATAGAGTAACCAAATCTGCATTCTTCTGTTTAGATATAAGTCCACAAAAAATAGGATTGAGAATAATAGACACACTATGAGGTATAAAATGATAAAGACCCCAGATGTTGAAATGTGCGCTATAGGCATGTGTTTGTGTCACATGTGCACACAATCAGCACACCCATGTAAGTGCACATATCAAACACATGCAAAATGATTTCATGTACATTCTCCAATTATAAAATTCCTTTTTTTCTTATCTATCTTTTTATTATTATTTCTGCTCATACAATTTTAACAGGTACACCAGTCCCCTCCCTCCCTCCACCTCCTCTGACCCCCCTGTTCCCCCCCTCCTCCCCCTCCCTCCCTATCCCCCAGTACCTCCCCCCAGTGCCTCACCCCCAATCCCCAGAAGCATCCTTTAATGTGCATGCCAAACACTAATCAGAGTCCTCCTCTTCGATGAATGCAAAGACCCAGGGGCATTTCCCAGAACCCTTTCCTGTGTTCCCCTTAAGCTTAGGAACACTACTGTGAGTCTCTAGCCTCCAAGGATCCTAGTGCCGTTAGTCCATGCTAGACTTTGTGGGGTCAATAATGTGTAGGACATAGCACAGGTCATCCAAAGTCCTATTATGATTGCTTTGGTCCTAACTTGTGTGGAGTATCCTCCCATCTTTTTGCTCTTACAATCTTACTGCTCCCTCTTCTGCAAATTTCCCTGAGATTCAGGATGGGGAGAGATTAGGCTGCCTTAGTTCCTGGTGGTTGATATAGAGTCTCCGATGTTCTGAACTATGCTTTGTTGATTTTTTTTTTTCAGTTTTGCTGCTCCTGCAATGCCCTTCACTCCATCCTGATGGGTATTGGATGTCACCCCCTGGCCAGAGTTAAAAAGCTGTTAAACTAGAGTCTTATTATAAGAGTATATTCAAGGGTAGATGGAATAAAACTAGGACACTGCAGTGAGAGAGGGGTCAATCACCCATTTGCAAAATGGTTACTTTCTATCTGGCAGCTGATACGTCCTCCCCTTTTGGTGAAATCATACCCCATCAATTGCAAATGATCAGGGAGGAAAGTCTCTGAATTTAACAAGATGTCTCATTGCTTATTTGCAGACCTTGATGGTGGCCTATTTTCTCTGCTGTAACATGGTCCCCTCTCTCCTTGTTTCTGGTGGGTCACTCCTTCCCCATCCCTCCTGTTTATAATCCTTGCAATTACTGTAGGTATTATAGAGGTTTGTCTTTGAGTGTCTCTAAGTAAGTAGAATCCACCTATCAGGGAGTACAAATGGTACTTAATTTTACGTGTCTGGGATACTTCACTCAATGTAATTGTTTCTAACTCCAGCCATTTCCCAGCAACTTGCATTAATTCATCATTTTGGATGGCTGAATGTATTCCACTGTATAAATGTACCACATTTTCCTTATCTACTTATCAACTGTTGGACATTTGGGCTGATTCCATGACTTTGCTATTATAAACAGTGCTGCTATGAACATGGTCGTGCTTGTGCTATTGAGGTGAATTTTTGCTGTATGGGGGGTATTCCCAAAAGTGGAATAGCAGGGTCATATGGCATTTCAATCTTTAGTTTCTTTAAGAATCGCCAGACAGCTCATCAGAGTGGTTGTATGAGCCTGCATGCCCACCAGCAATGTGGAGGAGTTCCCCTCTTTCCACATCCTCTCCAGCATTTGGTGTTGTTTGCATTGTGGATTTTTGCTATTCTGACAGGGGTGAGATGATATCTCAGGGAAGTTTTGATTTGCATTTCCCTGGTGGATAAGGATGTGGAACATTTTTTAAGATATTTGTTAGACATTTTAATTTCATCCCTGGTAAAGTTTCTTTTAAGTTCCAGGGCCCATTTTTTAATTGGGCCATTGGTTTCCTTGGTGTTTAGTTTTCTAAGTTCTTTGTGCACTCTGGATAATAGAGCTCTATCAGATATGTGGTTAGTGAAGATTTTCTCCCATTCTGTGGGTTGCCTTTGTGTTCCAGTTACAATCTCTTTATCTGAACAGAAGCTCTTTAATTTCACAAGATCCCATCTGTTGAGTGTTGGTTGTAGTGACTGTGCTATTGGATGTCCATTTAGGAACTGTGGGCCTAGCCTAATCATCTGGAGGGAGTTCCCTACCCTTTCAATATGGTTTTTACAGTCTCTGGCCTTATATCAAGGTCCTTGATCCATTTGGAATTAATTCTTGTACATGATGACAAGTATGGGTCCAGTTTTAATCTTCTGCATGTGGACATGCAGTTTTGCCAGCACCATTTGTTGAAGATGTTATTCTTTTTCCATTGGATTTTTTGGGCCACTTTGTCAAAGATCAAATGGCTGTAGCTTTGTGGGCTTATATCTTGGTCTTCAACCAATGGATAAGGGAAGGCAACTGATTTTTGTACATTTATTTTGTATCCTGTCACCCTGCTGAACTTCTGTATTAGTTCTAGGAGCTTCCTGGTGCAGTTTTTGGGATCACTCAGGTCTAAGATCATGTCATCTCCAAATAGAGATAGCTTGACTTCTTCCTTGCTGATTTGAATCCCTTTTATGTCCTTTTCTTGTCTTATGGCTGCAGGTAAGACTTCAAGTACAATATTGAATAGAAGCGGTGAGAGTGGACAACCTTGTCTAGTTCCTGATCAAAACAAGAATGCTTCAAGTTTTTCCCCATTGATATAATCTTTGCTGTTGGCTTGTTGTATACAGCTTTTATTATATTGATAAAGGTTCCTTCCATTTCAACCTTCTCTAGGGTTTTGATCATAAAGGGCTGTTGGATCTTGTCAAAAGCTTTTTCTGCATCTATCAAGAGTATCATGTGGTCTTAAACTTTGGACTTGTTTATATGGTGAATTACATTTATTGATTTGGGTATGTTGAATCAACCTTGTGTGCCTGGGATAAAACCTACTTGATCCCCGCGGATGATCTTTTTGATATGTTTTGAATCCAATTTGGTAAGACTTTGTAGAGAATCTTTGCATTTGTGTTCATCAGAGAGATAAGCCTATAGTTTTCTTTTTTAAGTGTATCTTTATTAGGTTTTGGGATTAAGATAATACTAGCTTAATAAAAGGAATTTGGTAGTGTACCTTCTTTTGCTATTTGATGGAACAGTTTAAGGAGTATTGGTGTTATTAGCTCCTTAAATGTGTGGTAGAACTCTGTGCTGAATCCATCTGGTCCAGGACTTTTTTTGATGGGAAGATTTGAGATTATTTCCTAGATTTCCTCATATGTTATAGGACTATTTAAATAATTCACAACTTCCTGATTCAATTTAGGTAAGTTGTGTTTACTTAGGAATTCATCCATCTCTTTTGTGTTGTCAAACTTCACAGAGTATAAGTTTTTGAACTATGATATTAAAATTCTCTAGATTTCTTGGGTATCAGTTGTGATAACTCCATTTTCACTTCTAATTTTGTTAATTTGGGTTATCTCTCTCTTGTTTTTGGTTAATTTAGCTAAAGTTGTATCAATCTTATTGATTTTTTCAAAAACCAGCTTTTTGAGTGGTTGATTTTCTGTATCATTTTCCTAATCTCGATTTCAGATATTTCTCCCCTGATATTGCTAATCTCCTCTCTTCTACTGCTTTTGGGATCAGATTGCTCTAGTGTCTCTAAAGCTTTAAGCTGCATTGTTAAGTTATTTATTTCTGATGTTTCCAGTTTTTGATGCAGGAATTAAGAGCTATGATCTTACCTCTTAGTACAACTTTCATTGTGTCTCAGAGATTTTGGTAAGTTGTATTATTTTCATTATCGTTCACTTTCAGGAAATCTTGAATTTCCTTTTTAATTTCTTCCTGAATCCAGTTCTCATTCAGCATCATAGTGTTTAGTTTCCAGGAGTTAGTGTATTTTCTGTTGTTTGTCGTGTTGTGGATGCCAAACTTTAGGCTGTGGTGGTCTGATAAAGTACAGGCTAGAATTTCAACTTTCCTGTATATGTGGAGATTCGTTTTGTGACCCAATATGTGATCTATTTTGGAGAATGTTCCATGTGCTGCTGAGAAAAATGTGTATTCTTTGGTAAGTGGATGAAAAGTTTGATAGAGATCTGTAAGGCCCATTTCAGTAAGGCTTTGATTAAGCTCCAAAGTGTCTCTGTTAAGTTTTTGACCTGTTGATCTATCCCATGTTGAGAGGTCAGTGTTGAAATCCCCAAGAATTATCATTTTGGGACTGATTTCTCGTTTTAGATGTTGTAGGGTTTGCTTAATGAATGTGGGAGGGACATATTGGGTGCATATATGTTCAGTATTGTGAAGTCTTCCTAGTAAATTGTACCTGTGACTAAATGTAGTCTCCATCTGTGTCTCTTATGACTGTTTTTGGTCTGAAGTCCACTTTGTCCAATAGCATAATGGCTATCCCTGCCTGTTTTCTGGTTCCATTAGCTTGCAGAATTTTGGACCAGCCTTTTATTTTGAGGATGTGCCTATCTTTTGTGGTGAGATGGGTTTCCTGTAGGCAACAGATTGATGGGTTGTGATTTTTAATCCAAGATTGTAATCTGTGTCTCTTGATTGGTGAGTTAATTCCATTAACATTTAATGTTATAATGGAGAAACTATTTTAATTCTGGACATTAGTTATGTTCAGTGGCCTTTGTAAGTGTATTGTTTCGCTTTTAGGTTTTGGTGGTATTTTTTTCTTCAGGCTTCAGTATCATTTTTAGCATTTTTTGAAGGACTGGTTTGGTGGACATGTATCCCTTCAAGTTATCTTTGTGCTGGAAATTTTTTTTTCCCCTCAATCATGACAGATAGTTTTGTGGGATATATCAGCCTGGGTTGACATTTTTGCTCATTCAATACTTGAAGGACGTCTCTCCAAGCTCTTCTTGCATTTACTGTTTGAGAATTCATTTGTTATTTTAATAGGTTTACCTTTAAAAGTGACTTGGAAAAACCCCCTTGAAGCTCTCAGCACCATTTCTTTATCTTGAATGTGGAGTGTTTTAACTATTATTTGCCATTGCAATTTTCTATTTTGGTCATATCTGTTTGGAGTGTGGAATGCCTCTTGTATATGAATGGGCCTCTCTTTTTTTAGATAAGGAAAGTTTTCCTTGATGATAGTTTTTAAAATTTCCTCAGGTGTGGTATTTTGTGATTTTTGCTCTGGTATTCCATGAATACGCATGTTAGGCTTCTTCAGGGTGTCTGTCCCATAACTCTTGAACATTTCTCTCGAGTGTCTTTTTGGCTTTAACAACCTCTTCCATTGAGCTGGTTAATACTCCCACTTTATCTTCAAGGTCTGAAATTTTATTTTCTGCTTCATTAGTTTTGCTGATAAGACTATCTGTTGAGTTCTGGGTTGAAGATAACTTGTCTTTTAGTTCAGTTTTAAACTCTGCTTGAATCTGTTTTAACTGTTCTATGCCTGTTTTTCTTTCTTGAACTGTTTTTCTCAACTCCTCTAAGTGTCTGTTATGTTCCTCTTCAAAGTGATTGATGTGGTTATTTAATTCCTCCTGGATTTCCTTTTTCATAGTATTGACCATGGTAATGATCATGTTTTGAAAGTCATTATCTGGGTCAGGCTTTCTTGACTATTTTCCATGAGTTTGTTCTGATTGGAGTCTATCATTATGGTATTAATTCCTTCAATGGGAGATTCATTTTCTTGGGTTTTGTTTCTCATGGATTTGCACTTTGACTTGGGCATTGTCATTTTAATTCTTAAGATCTTCTTTCAATTTCTGTGCATTTTTCACTGAACTGAATTATTTGGCCTGGAGCAGCTCCTGCTCCAGCTGGCTGGTGGGAGGAGCTGGGACCAGTGGTCTGCCTGGGGTTTGGGGATGGGCGGGGGAGCTTACCTAGGGCGCTGTGAGTCCTGGCTGCACTGTGAGTATCTTGGGCGGGTGGGGAAAGGGCGTAGGAGGAGTGGTGGAGTGCTATTAACCTGGGGAGCTGGGGCGTGGCCCAGAGGGTCCTCCTGGGTCTGGCACGGCACAGACTCTGGCTGGCTGGTGGGAGGAGCTGGGACCAGTGGGCTGCTTGGGGTTTTTGGGTGGGTGGGGGGAGCTTACCTAGGTCGCTGTGAGTCCCGGCTGGACTGCATGTGTCTGGGCAGGTGGGGAAAGGTAAAAAATTCCTTAACAGAGGAAAGTTAGCAGATATTAACACTTGGTCTCAAACTCAGTGTTTAGGCCTGTATCTTACCAATGACAGCGTCTTCTTGGATGCACTGTGTTTTGTAAGACAAACACACATGATTATGCCAGAAAAAGTTGTGAGGATTTTGGCTTCACTCTACAAAATTTTAGGAATTCTTTTTCTCACTTGAAGGACTGGCCTTATATCTAGCCTGTTGATATGGCAGTTAGCCATTAGCTAAGAGAAACATACAGCACATTCCAATTAGCAAACTCTGCCAAGAACATCTAATTTTTTTCATGGAAGATGATCAAGAATCCATGGTGAGAGGGCATATTAATTATTTGGGACCACATCAAGCAGAGTTAATTTAGTCGGTTAAAAAGTGACTTCTAATGTTCCATGGGAAGAAAAGCCTGGGGCAGAGATGTCAATTCTGTTGCATAACTGATTAGTGAATTGGAAGCATATCTGATCTGTCAATATTGAACCATCATTTCAAGTCTGTTTTATGACTTATGTGACAGTCTAGTTTATTCAATAGGAAATTTTGGGGTGAAAACTGGAATGATGCATACATTATATATCTTATTTCTCAACATGTGCAGAAAATAAGGATTTTAAGTTAGAAACAGTATCATTATCATTTTATTTAACTGACATATCCTGTTTGTTTTGTTGAATAATGATTGTAGAATTCAGCAAGCTATCACAGATTTTTTATCTACAAAATTACATTTAATATGATTGTGTAAATAAAGTAGATATTCATTTATGTATGAATGTATATGTGTATATATGAACATACAGTTTCAAACAACAATCTTACAAACACTGCTCTCCATTTGTCTGTTCCTTTAGCTTTAGCTTTTAATCAATGTCTGCAAAGAATTTCTCCATCCAGCATAACACAAATGATAGAATTTGTATTTCTCTAAATTCTATGTTTAGTAAAATTAGTGTGCACAGTTGAAACACAATTAAAAAACATGAATTACATAACATGGTACTTGATATTAAATGTTTATAATAAAAATGAAACAGGTGGGGTATTTTTGTATTACGTTACCTTCATCTTCCAATTAATGTACAAATGAGGGAGTCAAACCACTCAGGGAAACAAAGGAATTGTTCTTCCTTAAAATTTTCAGCATGGCAGGAGAGTTTATTAAAACATCAAGAGTCAAGGAAATTGTTCCCAATATACTCACCCAAAGCTGAGAAAGAGACCTGCTTTCTACCTAGCCAGGAAACTTGTATGGAATCTCATGTCCAAGTATTGAATCAACTGTTTCTATTTATCACCTACTCACAGAATGATCCTGTCAACTATGGACTGACTTTTCCTACATCAGCCAGATAACCTCTCCCAGGCTTGCTCAGTATGTTCTTTAACCACTGATTCTACATATGTGTGCCTAAAGGTTTAGCACTCAATTTTCAACTATATGCAACTGCATGCAACTGGTATATTCTACCCCTTATCACATTGACACACAAACACATTACTTTCCAAGCATAACTTTTTCACTCTTGCTCCATAGATATTATATGTATCTTTTTAAAAATTATATGTATCTTAAGAAATGAAATATTTATGTTTTTCCAATTTTTAAAGTTTCATACTCCAAGATTAAAAACTGTCATAAGGCAGTGTTAAAATGTTCATAGCCACTAATATAGCTATTCTTACATTTTAAAGTAATTTTATTGTGTTCATGTATGAAACTCTGAAAGATTTATGTACATATATAAAATTTATCATAAACCATAAAACTCTTGAGTATAAAAAAGTAAGTCAACTTCTTCAAAAATATAATGGCACAGAGTAAATATTCTTATTTTCAAGTGGGCATATCAGGATACAGAAAGAAACTATTGAATTAAGTTAAAAGGCATACCAAAATTGAGACTGATGCCTAGTAAGAAAAATGCCATATCACATTCAATGTACATCTTCTGCAGCTTGCTATGTAGTCAGGACAGATCAAAATCATGGGAAAATATTATTGCTCTTGCTTTTCTGCCTGATATACATAATAACTTTTCTCTGGTTCTTTTTCAGTTTGTACATGTAACCTTCTTGTCACTTGTTCAATGGTTTTGGTATCTTTAGCATCCTTTGTTTCCCTCTGCAACTATAAGCTTCATCTTCCTTTGCAAGAACAAAAAAACATGCTACAAGATTGCCAAGTCTCAGTTGCTCTCCATGAACCCCTCAAACTTGTACAAAAACCAATGCTACCTGAATGATGTTGTGAAGATCTGGACTGAACTTACTATGTAGTCTGGCCTTCTAGAAGGAGCTGCATCAACTTCTATGTGCTGGTCCTGGGAAAACACTGTTGTAGGCAGCCAAAATGTTGGAAATGCAATAACTTCTTGTGTTCAGCTTTTTTCTACTAAGTGAGTCTGTATTTTCGCAAATGCTATCTCCACAGACTAGTGCACCCCACAGCTCAGTGCAAAATGTCAGATTTTTTTTCCCAATAACATTAAATTCTCTACTGGTTTAGCTGCTTTGCAGTCTGCCCTTTCCTCCTCTGAACATTTAAGACTACTCTGTTTCCACCTCAGTCCATTACCTTTAAATTTAATTTCACTGAACTTCCTTGTTCCCTTTCAAAATACCTTGAGTTGGATTTCAACAATAATCTCTCTCAATGTCACTATTTTTGCCAAGTGGTCCACTATGCTTAAGTAAATGGTTCTTCTAGACCACAAACTCCAATATTTTCACATTTCTCTGATAAGACAGCTTAAAAAGTCCAATAACTACATAGTTTCAGCAAGGAGACTCTAATTCCATGATAACAAATCTTTTAGTTTCCTCTTTCCAGTGTTAAATAAATACAGGACTCAAGGAGTTTATTCTTGTCCATGATTCTCAAAGATATTTCATCGTGGTAGAAGAATTTATAATAATCTCTGAAGTCAAGTGATGTGGCCATACCATATTCATGGAAATAGCTGAGAGTAAAACATGCTGCCTTGTTTTAGCTGACCTGTTACTTTTGTGTCAAATACTTATCCACTTGCCCAGGGCATGTAATACACAATATCATCTGGTTATTCCAATACCAATTAGTAACTTTCCAAAGTCTTGTTCAAGGCTTGCCTTAGCTATCAATTTTTTTCCTACCTTTGCCTGAAGATTTAGATTTTGATTGTGTGTGTGTGGGGGGGTGCATTAGAAGGCACTGTGTATGCCTTTGGAGAGCCACGGTGAAGTTGAAATCATCCTGGATTGCTCAATTTCTCTTTTGGTTATGTTTTTGCTTTCCTAGGCTTCACCTTTCAATGGTTGGAACTGCAGGCCACTACCATATTTCCCATCCCTGGCATTTTTTTACAAGAGTTTCAAATGCTTTTAAGTTTTTTTATATGTATTTATTTATTCCCAATTATACAAGCTTAATAGGTATCCTGGTCCCCTCCTTTCCTCCCTCCCAGACCCCCTTGCACCCTCCCCCGCTTCTACCTTCCTCTCACCCCCCCTCCCTTACTTTCTCCCAGTGTCCCTCCCTTCCCTCCCTCCCATTCCCTGGAGCTTTCTTTATGTGAGATCTGAACACAAATCTTTCTGCTTGTAAGGTAGAGGCTAAACACATGAGTCGTCTCTCCAGCTTCAGAGCTTAATTGTTTAGTTGATAGTTGTACCTAACTGGCAAACACATGATGGGGAATTGTTAAGTGCTTGAAGGATGATGACAGTCATGCCTTATGATATTGTGAATATTAGTATGGTAAACTTTTATAAAAAGCAAACCATTAGGGCTGGAGAGGTGGCTCAGGGGTTAAGCCTCTGTCTTGCAGGCGGAAGGTCCCGAGTTCGGATCCTATACCCCACGTATAGACGCCAGGCGGAAGCGGGGGTGGCCTGCGCTTCTGGTCCTGGTAGGGCGGAGCCTGTGAATCCCAGGGCAGAGTAAACAAGGAGGAGGTGGAGGTGTCCATGGTGGTTCCCGAATTCGTCCGTGGTTCTACACACACACATACATACACACACGTGCACACACGCATACACACACAATTGAATAAATAATAAATAAATAAAAAAGCAAACCATTATTTCCAAAGGATAGTTACCTAATAATTTCTAAGCTTGCATTTAAGATATATGTTACTTATTCAAAGTATTTATTGAGAAGTTACATTAATTCATTTAGAAAATGATTTTAAAAGAGTATGGCATTTTGTATAGTCTCTTAGCCATTTGAATTAGTAATCTGATTCCATGAGAAATATTCTTAACATTCAGAAATGATAGCTGATAATTTGTAAAAAAAAATAATGCTTTAAGTTGTAGGAATTATCAGCATTGAGACTGGTGTTAAAAATTCAGACAATGTAGGAACTTCTTGTACCACTGTCAGCAGCATTAAGGTGCTTGTTGATTTTAGCCAGAGCTACATACACTAAAAAGATGGAAGTGGAAGCTAAACTGTGTCTAGTACATGTGGATTTTGGACTAGAAGCTCTAACACATCCTGCTTGGGTAAATTACAACATTGAAGGCTAAGAGTATTTAATTAAGGAATCAGAGAAATTCTGTTGATGGTGAGACATTGTGATCATGTCCCATTGTTTCTAGTAACTTCATCATAAAATTATAGTTACATATATGTAGTATTGAATTTCAGTATAAAAATTAAGCAGTATCATATGATTACCCATACAAAACAAAGATGAAAATTTTTGATATATAAAATGTCAGATTAAAATGACACTTGTTTCAATTAAAGACAAAGTGTCCTAGAAGAGAAATTGTCCAGTAAACATCAAAATCACATTTTAGCTATTTTTTTACTTTAGTGATTCAATCTCATAGCTTCCTTATATGAAATTCTTGCTAAGGTTACAATCATTATCCAGGATTGGAATTACAGGCCATAGCCATTTCTGCATTTTTTTATATTTCTCAATTTTTTACATCTATGGAAAAATTGAAAAAGTGAGCTCTAGACAAAAGAGTATCCATGGATTGATCTTTTGAGAAGAAAATCATATTCTGGATATTGGAAAAAAGTATTGAGTAATGTAAAGTCTTTCCAATATGTAGCAATTAAAAATTCCATGGCAAGTTCCTATTTTATCCATTAAATGTTACAAGAATGTAAAATCTCCTCTAAAATAGCATGTTACATAACTTCCTAACTTTTATCGCACAAACTAACAAAGTAAACCATTAAATAATGCAAGAATTCTAAATTGCATGATTTCTCATCCTGTATGCTACTTACAAAGATAGATTAGTAGACTCTAGCTTCATTTATTAAAAATCACAGTGTCTTTTACATTAACATGTCAAAGATTGATCTCATTGCATCAATTGTGCAATCCATCTTTCTTCCCTTTTTTGTTTATTCTGGAAAGTTCTATGATAGATCAACTAATGAATCATCCTAATTTATATGTACTGAATTCACTCTCCCAGATTAATTCTGTACATGAGAAACCTTGTATTATAAATTCTTTTTAGAATCAAACAGAATTACAAGAGGTATGTTAGTAAGTTTTGCATTGAGGAATGAACAATTGTAAGCACATTCCTCAATGAGTCTAAACTAAGGGCAAGACAGAAGAAGAAAGAATGCAGGGACATATGTTAAATGTTATTTTGATAGGTCTATAGTGTGAAGGTCTGAAGTACTTTAAGTGTGACTCTTACACAATGAATTGGAGTAAAAAGATGCTCTAGATTCTGGACAAGGCAAGCTGAGGTAGCCTTACAGAGCATGATGGTCTAAATCTCGCTAAGGAAACTTCCAAGGACTGATTTGC
The DNA here is from genome assembly GCA_023101885.1 of Typhlomys cinereus. Lineage (NCBI taxonomy): Eukaryota > Metazoa > Chordata > Mammalia > Rodentia > Platacanthomyidae > Typhlomys > Typhlomys cinereus. The sequence continues at coordinate 13,506,412 of JALPQD010000007.1, read as the reverse complement.
TGTGGAGATGCCCAGTGTCTCTCCTTTGCCTCACCCTGTCATCTTAGTCTCTGCCAGAGTCTTGCCTGTGATAATGTTCAGAGATAGGAAGAATAGCTCCTGAGAGATTCTAGTGTGAGGGTGCAAATGAGATGTGGGATACATATTGAAACACAGGTTATTATATGTAGTTTCCAAGTGGAAAATCTGAATAACTCTGTAATTATTATGATTTAAAAAGTTTAATAAAAACTAGGAGAGTAACAATCTGCACACAACAAGATCAAGGCAGTGCTACAAGATATACTGTGATACTATCACTCTCTTTGCAGCTTACACAGCAGCTTCTAGTAACATTAGCCAGAAGGAAAGAAACTCCTAGGTCAGCTAGAAGTTTTTTTCTTCATATCCTGACAGGATATGAGTGACAGGAGAAAGTAGTGTCTTCAGTGACAGGGTCTTTCAGTCATTTTGTGTTTGTGTGTATCAAGAACCAAGAAATAACCTGTGTTATCAAGGAGAACTCTGACTTTCCCCAACTGACGGCTCAGTGTATATATTCCATGGCTAATGTTGGGAGGTTTGCTTAGTCATGTATGACTTTAGGGAGCAGCATCTCAAGGCACCTCCAGTCAAAGTGTTTTAACTGCATTTTTAAAAGAGATAAAAAAATAGTAGATGTTCCCTTTCTTATACATGACTAGTGTTAGTGGACAACACAATTATACCTCATCCCTCCTCTTTATATTTTATCAACATTCTCTATCGTATTTCCTCAACATTATTCTTTCTTTTTTTTACCTTGTATTTTTATTTTTTTAAATATTTATTTTTTCCACTCATACAAGCTTGATAGGTTCCCCTCCCTCCCTCCACCCCTCCCTGAATCCCCTTGCTCCCTCCCTACTTTTCCCCTTCCTTTCCCCCCTCCCTTACTCTCATTGTCACCCCCCCCCATTCCTAGAGCATCTTTTATTGTGCATGTCAAACTTGCCTCTGGGTCCTAATCTCTGATGATGTATAAGGAGTCAGTAACATTGTCTAGAGTACTTTTTTGTGTTCCCTTTTAGTATGGGAACACTATCATGTCTGTTAATGCCTTGCCTCTAAGGACCCTAGTGCCTATGATCCAAGCTAGGCTTTTGGAGGGGGGTCAAAGATATGTTGGTTATTGTGCAGGTCATACAAAGTCTTATTATAATTGCTCCAGTCCTAAGTTGTGTGGAGTATCTTGCATATCATGACTCTTCCCATCCTTGTGCTCTTACAATCTTACCACCCCCTCTTCTGCAAATTTCCCTGAGCTTTAGGATGGGGAGAGATTAGGCTGGCCTGGTTCCAGGTGGTTGATATAGAGTCTCTGATGTTCTGAATTGTGGTTTGTTGATTTTTTTTTTTAGTTTTGCTGCTCCTACACCGCCTTTAGCTCCATCCTGTTGGGGTTTGGATGTCACCCCCTGGTCAGAGATAAAAGGCTGTCAGAATAGAGTCTTATTGTAAAGAGTACATTCAAAGGTAGATGGAATAAGAGGTGAGTGGGGGGTCATTCTTTCTTAAACCTTTTCCCCTCAGTTTTTCCTTTTCCATCTTCACACATTTATGTTCTTCCATCCCTCTTCTAAAGGTCCTTACCCGCTTCCTTTATTACGCAGAGAGAAATCCTGGAGATTTTCAGCGAGAACCAACCTTGAGAGCTGTGCATGTCCGTGCAATAGTGACATGAATGCTATGTGGGTAAGCAACAGCTCCACAAGTAGATATTGTACATCTCAGCAAAAAACATCTAGACAAGGAGATCATAGTTCTCTGAAAGAATCTGCTACTATCATTTTTCATCAGTCTTCTAAACATTAATCATTATTAATTATTAATCATTGATTAATGAAATTCTCAGCCTTAATTCAAGAATTTAGTATTTGTAATGGATAGTAGATTATGTACAGAACCATAGCTGATTCTTAGGTAGAGAACTGATGGCTGTGGACGGCTTGGCCCTATATAGGGTCTGTTACAGATGCTTTTGTTTCTGCTGCTGTGACACAGTACCAAACACCACTTAGGGGAGGGAGCTGGCACAAGAGGGAAGTCAAGTGAGCAGAGAGAGAGTCTGGCCATGACAACATGTAATTCTGACGGGAAATCCCAAAGGAAATGAATGAGCAATGGATAAATATCAACAGGAAAACAGCATGTAGTTAACTGAAATTAAGAAGACAATTTAGTGACTTGAAGTGAAATATGCAAATATATATAGGATTGCTGAAGACCCCAAAACTGAAATGAAACTTGAAATCTAGATCACAGTAAGTACAATAAAACACTCAGGTTCAGTTTATGAATTATACTACCACCACCACCTTATGAAAATCTATGCATACCCATATTTCTTAAGACTAGCAGGAAGGTTTTAAAATGTCCCACAGTTTTTTTATTCTTTATGATCATTACCGATTTTTTAAAAGTCTTTATAATAAAACAATGAGCTGCTTTAGAGAACTTTGTACATCAAGCCTGGACTCTCAAAGGAAAATGATGGTGAGAAATTAGTATAGATTTTATAAAATCATGGAATCAGTTCTGTTCTTCTATTATCTTACTGATAATCATTTCTATAATCTTATTGTAGATTTTGGAAAATCTTAAAAATGCTTATTTGCACAAAATAAAATGGGAGCAAGAATAAATCATTCATTTATTCATCAAATCTTTCAAGAATTATGTTTCAAAATGTTTCTTGATCAGCAAGAGACAATCAGTTCTCATTTGTTCCTTCTAACTAGATTCACAGTGACAAAGATTTTATAAAGTAGGCATAGAAATTATTTTGATATTTTAATTATTTTAAATTGGTGTTTTGATAATAAAAATCTTTTTTAACACTCCAGCTTTTATTAATAAGTTCAGTATTTTAAATTTGATTATAATCTGTAAAATAAAATATTTTAATTATTCAAAATGAATAGCTAAAATATCTCTAAAATTGCCTTGTTAATCATGGAAAGTGAATACGCTGGGTCTAGAATTCTGCTGATTTTATTATTCATTACTGAAAAATTAATAATGATGTACTTTGAACTCTATGGTGCAAGTCATGCATCTTTTCTTTTTTACTTTACATAATTTTTACTGTTTTTTATTTTTATTTTTCTAATTTTACAAGCATGTTGAGTACTTATCCCTGCTTCCCTCTCTCCTCCCTCCCTTCCATTCCCCACCTACTGCCTGTCTGCCTTTATGGACTCCAGGGTTCTTGCTGGATTGTCTGTTCCATCTTTATTTTTGCATTGATTCAACATAGATCTTTTTATACAATAAATTTGATCCGTGTTCTGTAATTAAAATTCATTTGGAAAAATGAAGTAATGCCATAAGCTGAGGAGATATCTTCAATAAGTAAACTTCTTGTCGTTTTATTCAAACACATTTGCAGTGCATCGTGATTACAGAATCTTGAAGGTCTCAAAAGCCAAAGAATAAAGAAAAACCTAAAATTAAGTATCCAGAAAGTGTGTTAGTTCTCTATTTCAGAAAGAAAGCAATAAAATTCTAGGAAATTCTATGGAAATATTGCAATGTATTCCCCAGTATTAATCAAACATTTGCCTTTAAAATTGTGAAATGGAAATATAGTCAGGTGGTTCAGTTCATCTTCTTGCCAGTATATTCTTAACTGCCAGAGTCCATTCTTTGAAGTGCTGGTAGAACTTGGCCGCAGCAGAAAGGAATTAATAGTTGAGATTCTTGACAAACTTCCCACCACTCTTGCAACCAGTTTTGTTTAAAACTGAGATTGAACAATGTGAAAGGCATATCAAAATCTTGCTGATAATTTTGAATTCATATTTCATTTCCCTTATAAGATGAGAAAGCATTAATATTGGATGAAGATAGAGATTGTATAATTTGGTACAACTGTTGGTAATTTCCATCATATTTTAAGAGTATTAATTTTTATTACCACTGGCCCTTTCAAACTATATAACTATATTTGGATTCCTATTTATCTACATTTCATTTAGTATTTTAATAAAATGATTAATTGTTGTCTTTGAGTCTATGTAGCTCAGCTCGTATTGCAAAAGTGTCCATTGTAGAAACCAGTAAAAATATGTCAAACTTTAGAGGACCAGAGGAATGCCAGATGAATACTTATATATGGTATATCTTTAAGGGATTTTTCAGATTCGATTAGTGTTATATGTCGTAAAATATAAATGTCCTTCTCAATAGGAATAGGCTTCACATAATCACTTCAGGATCTGAATAAAAGAAAAGAGATAAGAAGAGATTGTTCTTTTCTGACTCACTACTTGCAATATATCATTCATCACATTTTCTCCTGCTTTCAGCTGGGATTTATATCATCAGTCTGCTATTTTCCTGGGCTGGAGCTTAGAATGATGCATACCATCCATTTTTATGTTTTTTATTTTCCAACATGCAGTAAGCCAACTCTAGCATTTCTGAGGCTTTAGAATACATAATACGAGCTGGTACTATATTATCTATCTTTGTCTGTGTGTTCCCATAATTTATCTATTTATAGATGTTTGATTTGCCCTTAAAAGACCATACAGAACACATGCAAAATAATGTATTTCAAAATAAGGTGTATTCAGCAAGCTGAGATAAATCAGATTTCAGCCAAACAAAAAGAATTGATTTTAAGATGAAATTGTTGTGGCTAAAGAGAGAACTTTCTTGAAAGTTACCAGAAACCAGGGGATAATTAGAAGTCAGTGAGTTATTTATTGTAATGTTGAAATAGCTATTCCTAGAAAGCAGCATATGATATCCCATTTTAAGTAAGAAATTTTTAATGGCTTCTCAAAAGGAAATTGCAACATGTCAATTTTCAAGTTATAAATGGAACCTAAGCAATGATTTCAATTTAATTTATATATGCTTCACATAATGCTATTTTGTAGAAATCTGATAATCAAATGAATAAGAAGTCTTTACGCAGGGCTGTAGCAGTCAAATAAAATTAGCAGATAAATTTCATATCAAATGAAAGGGAAAAGAAATGATAACAGCATAGTTTTAACAACCATGTTCTGATTAGCATTATTTTGGGATTGTTATGCATAAATGAATTTTCTCATATTTTAAAGAAATAATGTAGTGAGAGACACATGAAAGATTCTCAGAAGAAGATCATCTTTGTTTCCCACTCTGACCCACAATACATTGTAAAAGCTACATGAGGATGTTATTATCAATTCTGGGAAAAGAGTCAATCTTACTTCAAAGATTAATATGCTTCTTTATGTGATAAAGTTGTTGAATAGCAAGAAAATCCTCTGGCAGTAGAAAATTTGAGGAAAACTGTCTATTACATATTATCTGGTAGCCTCAAAGATGAGAAGGATAGAGCCCCTTCTTGTCAGTGTATTAGTTTTTTTAGATGTCTGGTTGATATATTTTATTGACTGATAATTATAATCCTTTCTACTGTGATTTTTTAAAAAAGTGTATGAAACTGCTTATCATAAGCTGTACTTTATTTGGGTCTTTATGGAAAGTGTTATTAGGAAACTAGAGATTTGACAAGTAGACAGTCTTGAATCTCACTATGAGAATAAAAAGGTCATTTTCTCAAATATGTGAATAGTGATCACATAGATTGCAAAAAAAGTATTTGAAAGTATTTTTTCCTTTTTTTGGTATAATAAAAATGACTATCACTAGTTATAAACAGATATTATAGATACATCAACAATGTCTTTTTTAACCTTAAGCACAACACTATGTAACATGATCAAAGCTGTCCTGGAGTTAGTATGCAGGCCATGCAAATACAATATTGTAAATGGAATACAAAGGAAAGGATTGAAAATGACTCAAGGTTGTCTTTTCTTTTCCTCTTTCCATTTTCTTCCCATTGAGATGAAATTCCTGCCAAGATGAAGTTGGTAGTATCATTTCATGGAAAACTGTTTTGTAAACTTGTGACCTGATTATAATTAAAACTTTCATGAGTTAATGTAGCACTACCACTTCAGAGAGGCTCTAGCCCGGGCTCCCAGCTGTGGACAAGCCTGGACATGTACAGACATGTCCCGGACATGTCCCAACAGAGGACCATGCAGGTGGAGGGATGAACAAACAAAACCAATGGGAAGCGGCCACCTAACCTAACCCTGCAATGAACATCTAGTAAACAGTTAAATGATTGGTGGCTGTCCCCTGGAGGGGGGATGGCAACACCTGATTGGACTCCAACCCTATATAAGCCCAAACATGCTTGATGGATTTGAATCTGCAGCAACTCCTCCGCTGCTTGCTTATCACCTGATTCCCTGGGTCTGGATGGTGACCCTGTGGCTGGCTGGCTGGCCCCTTTGCCTCCAGCCCCGAGGCCCCGCTGTTTCTCCCTCCTTCCCCCTTACCCCCAGCTGTCCCTGCAGAGGATTCAGGAGATTGAGCAACAGGGTCTTGTTGCTGAATCTCCTAGACCCTGGGATTTGTTACTTTTTAATAGGAGAGACAATATACTCTGGTCTTATAATAAATAGATACATAAGTGAGTTGCTACATCACTGACATATGACTTACATTTCTAAGCATTGCTCTTTATGTGTGTTCAAGCAAGGGAACAACTGTCAGACATATTGCAAATAAACAGATATATGCATAAACCATAGATAGTAGGTGATTCCTTCCTTACACCTCATCAGAGAGGAGGACCCAGAAGGAAGTTTGACATGCACAGGAATAAGGGGAGGGTGCACTGGGAGAAAAGGGGGTGGAAGGAAGGGGAAAAGGGGCCCTGGGAGCAAGGGGATCCAAGGAGGGATGGAGGGAGGGAGGGGAATGGGGTACCTATCAAGTTTGTATGAGTGGAAAAAATAAATAAAAAAAAAAAGAAAGTAGGTGACTCCTTGCATAGGTCTCAAAAGAGAAACTTAGAAAAAAATTCATAGTATTCACAGTCATGGATAAATTCATAAAGATAGAAAATAAAACAAAAAAGACTCAAAATTTATATCCTTCCAAGTGTAGATCAAAATGCTTTTGCAAGATATATTTTAAAATATATTTGTCAATAACCAAATATTAAATCTTTTATTCTTCTAATTTTATGTCTGTAAAGGGTGTGTGTGTGTGTGTGTGTGTGTGTGTGTATTTTCATGAGTGTTAGAGCCCATATGCGTATGTCCATGCAGAGACCTGAAGTTGATGTCAGGAATCATTCTCAGGTACTTGTCTTTCTTATTTTTGTGATTTGGTGTCTATAATCAAACCTCAAGCTCACCCACAGGGTTGTTTCTGCCTTCTGTGATTGGAATTACAGAATGCAGCAACAGCTATCCTTTTTTTTTTCCTTTGTTTAATCTCTGAACCATCTCTTTAACCTAAGAAATTTAGATTTAAAAATCAGTACTAAAATACATGTAACAAATGGCCTCTTATTTTTCCCCAAATGGTTTCATGAAAACAATAATAAGGAATGATAATCTAGAGATATAAATCAGGACAGTTAATAATCTTGCAATCTGTACAGAAAGAAATTATGGAAGATAGAACTAAATTGTTCAAATGTTTAGTCTCAATTTTCAAATTTTCTTAGGAAGCTACTTCTGATTCAGGCTCATGATACACTAGCTATGAATTTGTAAATTGTCTGCCAAACATAAACCTAGTTTCACACCTAGTGGATTTATTAGCATTGGACATATAACAAGAAAGGACAAAAGTCAAGAGCATTTCATGTGCAGTACATATTTGTTTCAAAAACCTTTAACAGTCAAGAATAACGAAAACAGAAATTTATAATGAGGTATTATTGGCTGTGCATAATTTCCTGAACAAATTCATATTTCTTATCACCTACTTTAAAAATGATGACAGATCATAATGAAAAAGGAGTTCTCAAAGAATTTTATAACAGACTTTACAGAAGGCAAAATAAGTCTGATAAAAACACTTATATGGACTCTAGTATGTGTGTTAGTGTGTGCATGTATGTGTGTGTGAAAAGTAGGGAATTCTCTTTCCAAAGAACTTAAAACATTGTGGTTCAGCTAACAGTGTGTCTCATTTCATTCTTTTTTTTTCTAAGTAGAGATGCTGTCTATTAAATTTGCTCTATCACTGAATATTCATTGTGTGACCTGTAGCCAATAGGCTACCCACCAAATATGCAGATCTCCTTCACAGAGAGAGATACATATGAATGGGATTGCTTTTGGAGAGAAGAAACCGTCAATAACAAACTCTGACAGTGACCAGATGGAAATTTATATCCCCCTTTTGATATACAATTGACTGAACCACATATGTAAGGAGGGGAAATAATTGTGTGAATACAAGTAATTTACATAAAATGAGATATATACTCAAAACACTACTTTACTATACAATGAACTTGATCTTCTAAGCTGCTCTCAAAATAAGGATAAATAGGACAATAATGTAGCTTCTCATGAGAATACAGTCACACATAATGGTAAATGCTTCTGGGTCTGACACATTTCTTATCAGTCCCTGGGATCTTTCACTCATTAAACAAAGAACATGGAAAACTGGTGTCTGGCTCTAGGGTTAAAGACTTTGCTACACAAGCAAAAGGATGTGAGTTTGGAACCCCAGATATATAAATGCTGTGTGTAAACAGTAGCCACATGTCATTCTGTCCATGGAAGGCAAAGCCTGAGAAAGCCAGAGCAAAGCAATAAGGAAGGAGAGCAATGGAGAATGATTCCTGAATTCAATTCTGGACCTCCTTGGACACACACACCCAAGCGCACATGTGCACACATCCCCCCCCCACACACACTCACACAAAAGAAAATGTATTCCAATGCTCCTAACCAACATCAACACCAGGCTTTAGGCCTGAGTCCAAATCACCAGTGAGAAAGAAGCTGGTCTGCATCAATCAGATTGTCACACTAACAGCACGTAAAATTTGTTGTGCTGAGTGATGTTTTTGAAATATTCACTTGTTACAAAAATACAGTCTGTTGCTACTTTCTCTAGTAAAATAAATAAAATAATGATCCAGAATAATGATGACAAAAAAGAAAACCTAGGATGTAAGCTGTAATGAGATAAGAGCATTAAATGAAAAATGTGTGAAAATCCCCATGTAATTTCTTCCCTTGGTGACTGGTGACAAAGGGATTTTTCTCTCTGCTTTGGTGAGTGAACACTGGAGAGTAAATTCTGGCTACATGTTGGCAAGGAGAGGATATAAATATCAAATTGCCTCTAGCATTGGCAAAGACTCAAAGGTCCATCCTGAATTGAAGGATTAGCCAATACGCTTTTATAGAAGGGAATAAATCCTTGCACAGTACTTTCAACTCAATAACCGAAAAAAAAAAATCTAGAGAACAAATCCAACTATTTTTATTACCAACAGCCAGCTGAGCCCTACTTTCCAAAGTCACTAGGATACAGCAGCAGAAACATGGACACCAGAAACTATCTTAAAGCACAACACCCTGAGAGAGAGATGAAATCATTGAGACATAATGAGTTAGATAAGAAGTAAGGAAGATAGGAAAAAAATCCAGATCTTATGCCAAGGATATAACTTGAAGGATATATAAATAATAAAAGTGAAGAAATAATTATCAAGAAAGATAGTTATAATAGATATATATTTTAATGAACTATATATATGCAAATATAATCAGGAAAAATACAGGTCACATGGCATTCTTATATTATTCATAAAACATATAAGGATGAGTGAATAGATTACAATTTTTGTGGTTCATAAAAAGCAAGCAAAAATATTAATCTCACATAATTTTGTTTGAGAGAAAAATGTCAATATAAACATGTTGCTTTATAAAATTCTATTAAGCAAAGAAATGTATACATAAAGTATCTTAAACAACAACAACCTGTAATGTAACTTAAATTCCCCTTGATTTTTATCCTAGTCATGTTGAACCTGAAAGTTTTCCATCAATGAGCTTTTAACATCTGTACGTCTCCATCCACAAATGGCAAAGAAAGTAAATTCTTTCCTGGATCATTGAAAATTAATCTAACTTTAGACTAGCACCAGGCCATTTATACCTGTTAATTCCACATAGAATGATTTCAAATGAAATATTTGGAGCTATGGGAAGCAAAATGTTATTGTAAAGTGAGTTAAAGCAGAAATTTCACTCCTCATCAACACTTCCGGGTTATGAAGAACACAAAAGCTTACAGAACTGTGTTATAAAATGTCTGACAGACACGGTTATCTTAAAATTCGATGTGTCAAGTAAGAAAGTACTGCAATTTACAGGAATTGGTAACAGAAATGCTCAGAAATGAAATAAATATTTTTTCCTTGGCCTTGATGAAATAGTCCAACAGAGGTAACTATGATCACAAACAAGAATGCAGCATTGGCAAGACAGGGCAGCAGAGAGCACTTCACAATGAAGAACATTCATGTCTTTGAATGAGGACATCATCACCTCATTTTGTAGTATGTCTTTATTAATATTTCCAAAATATGCAAAATAATCAATGCTTTTCTCGTTGCTTCAAAGTGATTTGCTAGATTATCTTGTCCTCTGACTTGTTTTATAACCATTAACGTATGAAAAGACTGCATAAGTTCATTTTCGGCATTTATTATCACTGTGTCAAGCCTCCATTTTTTCCCTAATATTTAACATTTTCCTGTGTTCATGTGAGTTTCACTGTTCTTTTACCACTTCTGTGACCAATGTCATTGGCGTCTTGATAGAACTTACATTGATTCTTTAGACTGTTTTGTGTAGTAACAATATTTTAATGGTATAATTGTTGTTTGCTAAAATATTATCTCTAAATATTTTACCTAATTTTCACTCTATTGGAATTGGTATGTCAAATGATTTTTATCTTACATAGACATGTACTGATGCTTGTGTGTGTATTGGTTTAGTGTTCTACTCTATAAAATTTAATTACATCTTAAATATTTAGGGTGATGTTTTGCTGTTTTCTTTATACGTATATATGATTGTTCACACTTCCCTATAAATGTCCATAGATAGATAGATAGATAGATAGATAGATAGATAGATAGATAGATAGATATAGATATGAAGTATAAAACTTATCCACACCACTGGGATTTCCTTTTATGCCCTTGTCTGAACTGAGGTGTCTGGTCTAGCTGTTGCTCTGACTATCTTGAATGTACTGAGAAAAGTAGGCATTCTTTACTTATTTAAAGTCTTAGGCAACAAGCCTTTCAGTATATTATCACATGGTGTAATGCTTGCTATAAGTTTTGCACATAAATTTTTTATTTTGAGAAAGTACATTCCTTCTAGTCTTAATTTTCTGAAAAAATTAATTTGAGAACTTATCACAGTAAAATTTGTAAGCTATTTTCCTGTAGCTTTTGAAATTATTCTAATTTTGTCCTTTATCCTGCTTCTGTACTATATGACAGCTTTTTACTGGCTCATATGAAACATTTTTGTATTCCATGGTGAATCAATCACACACGATCCCAGTGAATATATTTCCAGCTAGTTTTGAATTTGGTTTCTGTGCATTTTATTGATTTATCTTTCTAAATTGATCAATATGATTCTGATACTGTTCTACTTCATTTAAAAGGGACATAGGTTTAAAACCAACAACAGTTCCTCCAGAAATTTTACAGCATAAGTAGTGCTAATTTTATGGTGGGTTATTCATTAGTGATATAATTTCCTTAATTATTGACTATCTTCTTATATGTATTTCTTCATGATTCATTATTCCTTTTATATACTTGGGAATTGATGTTCTCCAGTTTGTTGACCTATAATTCATAATATTCACTTATAGGCATTTGTATTTCTGTAGCATTTTCTATGTAACCTCCCTCATGAGTCTTTCACTAAATACTCTTCTTCTACTCTTGCTGAGTGCTAGTAAATTTTACTTTTTATTTGAAAAGTCAATTTTTCTTTCATTTTATTCTTCATGCTCTTTACTATGTCTCTCCTCTTTTTTGTGTGCAAGATTAGAACTTTGAATCTTTACTGACAGGCTGTTTCTCTGACAGCTCCCATGAGTAGCTGATGTGTGACACCCAGCAGCCAACATTTCTTCTCCTTTCACATCTCTCAGAGCCAAGTCCCCTTGCCTAGTGAGAAAGTGCTCCTCCCCAGGGCAAACCCTGAATGGAGCAGCACTACTTCCTGAACAGATAACTCTTCACAGGTACATCCTAATTACCCACATTGTTCCTCTGGATACCACTTATCCAGGAACCATCCCAGAATTTTTCAATCATCTACCAGGTCTGAATTCAAGAAAACTCAAGAGTCTCTACTTCTAATCAGGTGATAGTAGCTAATGCAAGATCTTAGTACATGTAATAGTTACTCTTTTTTTATTTTATTTATTTTTTTAATAATTTAATTTTTAACAGGTACACCAGTCCCCCACTCCCTCCAACCCTCTATCCCCCTGTGCCCCCTCCCCTCCGCCTTCCCTCCCCATCCCCCAGTGCCTCTCCCTCCCATCCCCGGAGCATCCTTTAATGAGCATGCCAAACTCTCCTCTGGGTCCTCCTCTCCGATGAGGTGCAAGAACCCAGTGGCATTTTCCAGAACGCTTTCCTGTGTTCCCCTTAAGCATAGGAACACAACTGTGGCTGTCAATCCCTTGCCTCCCGGGATCCTAGTGCCTTTACCAAATGCTAGACTTTGTGAGGTCAATAGTGTGTTGGACATTGCACAAGGCATGTAAAGTCCAAATATGATTGCTTCAGCCCTAACTTGTGTGGAGTATCTTGCATATCATTACTCCTCCCATCCTTGTGCTCTTACAATCTTACCGCCCCCTCTTTTGCTGTGAGAAACCATTCAAAGTCAAGGAACTTAAGGGAGAAAGGGACATTTATTCAGTTTCAAGTTCCTTCAAGTTCTGGAGGGGAGAAAAGATCTTTCATGGTAGAGGTGAGTTGGCTGGTGGTTGCAGCTGGAGGCAAGCCAAGTCACTGCCAACATCCTAGAGAGTCCAAGAAGCAGAAGTCTCCTGTCAAAGTCTTCTGTTATGTGGTTCCTATTATCTGGTCTGCTGCTGGGAACTTCCAATCAGATCTAGGGCTGGTCTTGTATTGTAAATGTATTTATCTGGATAATCTCTTCAGGTAGTCTGACCTCTGATCTTAGTTAATGCTAGGTGTGGTCAAGTTGACACCCAGGATTAACTCTCACAATGCATTACTATCCCTCCTTACTATCTTCATACAAGAGACTTTAAATTAAGATCTTTTACTCTCTTCAAGTGGGCTGGAAACTTCCTTCAGACACAGCATCTTTAGCAGACATAATGACTTCTGTGCATAAGGGTCAGGCCTAGCTTGTATCTCTTTATTACACTAGTTTATGCAAATGCTAGAAAGTATTACTTCATTCCTTCCATTCTTTTGGAATTCTGATTTTTTTTTCTTCACTTTCCTTTTCTTAGAGGATGAATGTAATGGGTGACCTTTTTCTATTTCTACTGTTTGCTACTATTAAATTTGCTCTTATAATTTTTCTTTCTGTATCCCATGAGTATTATTGGGATGTTTCCATTTTCTTTCATCTGATAGGAATTTTCGACTTTTCTTTTATTTCCTTTTTGACACATAGACTAGTCAGTAACTTATACTTTAATATTCTAACTATTTATATATTTCTGAATTCTTCATTCTTCCTGCCATTATATTGCTTTGCATCAGGAAACACATGCTTAAATTTATCAGGATTTGTTTGTTGTGTCACATGGAGTCTATTTGGGCTAGTAGTCTGAGATTTGAAAAGGTGTGTTAACCAGCAACTGGATGCATATTATGTAAAAATCTGATTTTTTTTTATTTCAGCTCATACAAACTTATTAGGTACAACAGTTCCCTCCCTCCATCCTCCCCCCCCAGAACCCCCTGTTCCCCCTCTCCTCACCTCTCCCTCCCCATCCCCCAGTGCCTCCCACCCCAATTCCCAGAGAGTCCTTTCTTGTGCATGTCTGATTTTCCTCTGGACCCTCCTCTCCGATGATGTACAAGGACCCAATGGCCTTTCCCTGAACCCTTTCCCGTGTTCCCCTTAGGTATAGGAACACTGCTGTGGCTGCCAATCCTTTGCCTCCAAGGATCTTGGTGCCTTTAGCAGATGCTAGACTTTGTGAGGTCAACAGTGTGTTGGACAATGCGCAGGGCATGCAAAGTCCAATTATGATTGCTTCAGCCCTAACTAGTATAGAGTATCTTACATATCATTGCTCCTCCATCCTTTTGCTCTTACACTCTTACCGCCCCCTCTTCCGCAAATTTCCCTGAGCTTCAAGATGGGGAGAGACTAAGCTGGCCTAGTTCTAGGTGGTTGATATAGAGTCTCTGAAGTTCTGGATTGTGGTTTGTTGATTTTCTTTTGCAGTTTTGCTGCTCCTGCAATGCCCTTCACTCCATCCTAGTGGGCATTGTATGTTACCCCCTGGCCAGAGAAAAAAAGCTGTTAGAGTCTTGTGATAAAAGCACATTCAAAGGTAGATGTAATAAAAGTGGGAAACCACAGTAAGGGAGTAACCATTTGCAAAATGGTTACTTTTTATCTGCCAGACTATATGCCCTCCTCTTCTGGTGAGATCACACCCCCTCAGTAGTAAATGATCAGGAACAAAAGTCTGTGAACTTAATCAGATGTCTCATTACGTATTTCGGTCCTTGATGGAGGCCTATTTTCCTTGCTGTAACATGGTCCCTTCTCTCCTTGTTTCTGGTGTGGCCTTCATACCCCATCCCTCCTGTTCATAATCCTTGGAATTACTGTCTCTAGGTGGGCTGGGTGGGTTTGGTACTAGGAGCCACCTATTAGGGAGTACATATGGCACTTAATTTTCTGGGTCTGGGATACTTCACTTAATATAATTGTTTCTAATGACATCCATTTCCCAGCAAATTCCAGTAATTCATCATTTTTGATGGCTGAGTAGTACTCCATTATATAGATGTACCACAGTTTCCTTATCCACTCGTCAACTGTTGGACATTTAGGCTGATTCCATGACTTTGCTATTGTAAACAGTGCTGCTATGAACATGCTCGTGCTTGTGCTATCGAGGTGAACCTCTGCTGTATGGGGGGTTATTCCCAAAAGTGGAATAGTAGGGTCATATAGCATTTCAATCTTTAATTTCTTTAAGAATCTCCAGACGGCTCGCCAGAGTGGCTGTATGAGCCTGCATTCCCAACAGCAATGTAGGAGAGTTCCCCTCTCTCCACATCTTCTACAGCATTTGGTGTTGATTGTATTGTGGATTTTTGCCATCCTGACTGGGATGAGATGATATCTCAGGGAAGTTTTGATTTGCATTTCCCTGATGGCTAAGGAAGTGGAGCATTTTTTAAGATATTTGTTAGACATTTTAATTTCATCCCTGGTAAAGTTTCTTTTAAGTTCCAGGGCCCATTTTTTAATTGGGCCATTGGTTTCCTTGGTGTTTAGTTTTCTAAGTTCTTTGTGCACTCTGGATAATAGAGCCCTATCAGATATGTGGTTAGTGAAGATTTTCTCCCATTCTGTGGGTTGCCTTTGAGCACGGTTATAATCTCTTTATCTGAACAGAAGCTCTTTAATTTCAAAAGATCCCAACTGTTGAGAGTTGGTAGCAGTGACTGTGCCATTGGATGTTTGTTTAGGAACTGTTGGCCTAGGCCAATCAGCTCGAGGGAGTTCCCTATCCTTTCAACTATGGTTTTTATAGTCTCTGGCCTGATATCAAGGTCCTTGATCCATTTGGAATTAAGTCTTGTACATGGTGACAAGTACGGGTCCAGCTTTAATCTTCTGCATGTGGAGATCCAGTTTTGCCAGCACCATTTGTTGAAGATGCTGTTCTTTTTCCATTGGATTCTTTGGGCCCCTTTGTCAAAGACCAAATGGCTGTAACTTTGTGGGCTTATATCTGGGTCTTCAATCCTTATCCATTGATCTGTGTGTCTATTTTGGAGCCAGTACCAGGCTGTCTTTATAACTATGGATTTGTAGTATAGACTAAGGTTTGGTATGGCAATACCTCCAGCTGTGTTTTTGTTACTCATGATTGTTTTTGCTATCCTGGGTCTCTTGTGATAGCATAATGGCTACCCCTGCCTGTTTTCTGCTTCCATTTGCTTGTAGAATTGTTGACCAACCTTTTATTTTTAGAACGTGCCTATCTTTTGTGGTGAGATGGGTTTCCTGCAGGCAGCAGATTGATGGATTGTGATTTTTAATCCAAGTGTGTCATCTGTGTCTCTTGATCGGTGAATTAAATCCATTAACATTTAGTGTTATAATGGAGAAACTATTGTTAATTCCAGACATTTATTATGTTTAGTAGCTTTTATAAGTATATTGCTTCATTTTTAATGGTGTTATATTTGCCTTCTGTTCTCCTGGATATGCCTGTTTTTTTCTTTACGCTTGAGCATCATTTCTAGCATTTTTTGAAGGCCTGGTTTGGTGGACACGTATCCCTTAAAGTTGTCTTTGTGCTGGAAAATTTTTCTTTCTCCCTCGATCATGACTGATAGTTTTGCAGGATAAATCAGCCTGGGTTGACATTTTTGCTCATTCAATAGTTGAAGTATGTCTCTCCAAGCTCTTCTTGCTTTTACTGTTTCGACTGAGAAGTCATTTGTTATTTTAATAGGTTTACCTTTAAAAGTGACTTGTTTTTTCTCCCTTGAAGCTCTCAGCAGCAGTTCCTTATATTGAATGTGAAGTGTTTTAACTATTATTTGCAGTGGCGTGCTTCTATTTTGGTCGTATCTGTTTGGGGTGCAGAATGCCTCTTATATATGGATGGGCCTCTCTTTTTTTAGATGAGGAAAGTTTTCCTTGATGATAGTTTTTAAAATTTCCTCAGGTGTGGTATTTTGAGATTCTTGCTCTGGTATTCCATGAATACGCATGTTAGGCTTTTTCAGGGTGTCCCATATCTCTTGGATATTTCTCTCAAGTATCTTTTTGGCTTTAACAACCTCTTCCATTGAGCTGGTTAGTACTCCCACTTTATCTTTAAGGTCTGAAATTCTGTTTTCTGCTTCATTAGTTCTGTTGATAAGACTCTCTGTGGCATTCTGGGTTGAAGATAACTTGTCTTTTAGCTCAGTTTTAAACTCTGCTTGAGTTTGTTTTAACTGCTCTATGCCACTTTTTGTTTCTTGCACTGTTTTTCTCAACTCCTCCAGATGTCTGTTGTGTTCCTCTTCAAAGTGACTGATTCGATTATGTAATTCCTCCGGGATTTCCTCTTTCATAGTATTGAACATGGTAATGATCATATTTTGAAAGTCTTTATCCTGGGTGAGGCTTTCTTGGCCTTTTTCCGCGGGTTTGTTCTTGTTGGAGTCTAACATTATGGGATTAATTTCTTCAGTGGGAAATTTGTTTACTTGAGTGTTGCTTCTCATGGATTTGCACTTTGACTTTGGCATTGTCATTTTAACTCTTAAGATCTCTCAATTTCACTAAACTGAATTATTTGGCCTGGGGTCCTGGTGGGCGTTGTGCGGGGCGGAGACTTACCTAGGGCGCCGGGTGAGGCCCGACTGGACCGCTGGTGCGCGTGTCCCAACAGGTGGAGCAGGGTGGGGTGTAAAGGGAGGATGGCGGCTTGGGCTGGAGTTATTTAACCCGAGGGCAGTTGGGGCGGGGCCTGGGCACAGGGGGAGGTCCTCCTCGTCCCTCGGCCTGGCGCGTGGCTCCGGCTGGATGGTGGGAGTCGGAGCCGGGTCCCTGTGGGCTGACCTGGGGTCCTGGTGGGCGGTGCGCCCTGATATTTTTTTTAAATATGGGATTTTTGTTGAATTCTGATGTTTGCTGAAACTGTATGTTGCTGAAAGTACAAAAAAAAAATATTGGAATCCTGGGGTTGGAGAGGTGGCTCAGGGTTACAGCCTCTGCCTTGCAGGTGGAAGGTCCTGAATTCGGATCCTAGACCCCACGTATAGATGCCAGGCAGAAGTGGGGACGGCCTGCATTTCTAGTCCTGGTAGGGCGGAGCCTGTGAATCCCTGGGCAGAGTAAACAAGGAGGAGGCGCTACATTGTGGTTCCCGAATTCGTCTGTGTTCTGCATATACACACATACATACACACACACACACATATACACCAACACACATGCATACACACACAATTGAATAAATAATAAATAATAAAAAAAGAAAAAAATTTAAAAATTTAAAAAATAAGTACAATAAAATAATAAAAAAACTTCTAAATCAGAAAATAAAGTATTTCTCCATAGACTATAACTAACTTGTACACATAAGCATAAAAAAGGATATCCCAATACATTTCCAAAATTTTTAAAATTTAAAATTGTGCATATGAACCTGTAAACATAACGTGCTGTTTTTGAAAACTTGCTTGTAGTGTGTTGTTGATACAAATTTTCTTTTTCTAGGTTTGTAGTTAAAGGAAGAAGAAAAATAATTTGAAGATACTGTAAAATTGCTTGAAATTGGTCTGTAATATGAACTTGTTCAACTCTGTATTAAATATAAATCATACGTTTGCTTAAAATATTTACAATGTATTTATAAAACATAAGCCAAGTTGACACAGGCACATACAAATTTATATTTCCATTTTTATTCCATTGTGTAAAGTTTTATTTTTATTTGCCAAAATTTAATCATTCTATTTTCTTGTTTTTAATTTTGAAATGAGTGAACAAATAATGAAGGTCTGTTTTTGAAAATCAGAAAAACTAAAGCAGAAAGTAATCACACCTTCCAAAGTGCATATACATTAACTTATGTTCATTTTTCATTAGCCCCTATCAATTGTACTATTAATGGAGATCAGTTTGGTGTCTGCATTCAACTTAAGACATACAATCCCTGATCTCATGCAACCTCTGGGAAACTCTGATAAGTTGTTTACATATTCCCAGATATTGAAAATTATAAATGCAAAAATTATGGGGATAAATCGAGCATATCTATGTGAAAAAAGATAAATTATAAGCTGAAGAGGCATTAACCTTAAATTATATACTAAAGGTACAATACTGAAATTATGTAATTGTTATTCAACAGATTTGTGTGGTCATTCCCTGTTTCTGCGAGACACCACACAAGCTCAAGTACTTTAGAGAGAAAGAGAGATTTATTCAATTTGAAGTTCCAGAGGGGAGGTACTGTCCGTATGTCAGAAAAGGCATTGCTGACTGGCAGAGGTTGAAAGAGGCTTAGGTCATGTGCATCATGGAGGCTTCAGGATCAACAGCAGACTAAGTAACTGAAGCAGTGTGGGGCTAATGAACCTCTAAGGCCCACCCCTGGTGACTGTCTTAAGGAAGGCTTTACCTCCTAAAGGTGCCATGACCTTCCCAAGCAACTAAAGATTCACAAACAAACTGTGGGAACAGCTTATATTTAAACTATGACAAGGTTTTCAATTCTTTAGCTATATTATATTGGACCTTGAAATGGACCTATATTCTACTAGCTAGTGTTGTGAAGTTTGAGAACTTTTTCAAATTTTTCATACCTCATGATTCTAGACATTCATAATTAGAAGTGCGAACCAGACCTTCTTAAGACTCTCAGACTTTATGAAGCAGATTCATCCAGCTCATAAACTGTTCTTCACTATTAAGAATAGAGCTTTTGGAAGGAGCATTAACTCTTTCAGGCTAATTAGTTTAATTTACATATAAGGCATAACTTTGTATATGGGATACTTAGCTTCATCAAATTCCAATTATTTTCCCTTATGTTGTATTTCTCTTCCAGTCACTTTTTGACTTTTCTCTTTTGAGCCAAAATGGAGCTAAAGGCATTGTAAAATGCATAGAGAACAAGATGAAATACTTGAATGAGAACATTTATGGTCATTAACCAAGCGATCAACCCACATGTCATCTGTACTTATTACTTATTACATTTAAGCATCCACAGACTGAAATGGATTGTTCTACACTCTAAAAAAGAAATTTATCTTTTACTCATAAGCTTCTAACCCATGCTTATTCTTAAAAATAAAATCCTAGCTTTGCAATGTTGACCTTTCTTATTTCTGTCATTGTTTAACATTGTATATATTTTAAAGATTTACATGTTCATCTTTCACTACTTTCTACTTACTGTAAAGGACACATAAAATATTTTATTAAGAATTTTATATGAATAAAATGAGTGGTTGTCCTTGACTTCCCATCCTTCCTCCCTGCTACTCTCTTTGGCGACCTCTTCTCCATTCACCATTCTATCCTTCTCCTCCCACTTTCCTGTATTTTTGCTTATGTGGATCACAGGGTTACTCCTGAGTAGTGTGCATTAATAGCGGGCCAGATCTCTGTGTAGTATAAGTGACCCTTCCAGTAGACAAATACACAGGGACGGATGATTTTCTTCACTTGTTTAGCACTTTGTCCCTGTGGTTCCCAGTGCGTGGAATCCTTGCAGGTACATGGGGGAATGCTTGTTATGTCAGCCATTACACAGGTTCTATAGGAGTAGATCTCTTTGCAATGCACTCCTGCATGTATCAGCCCTGTCATGACTGGAATGACCTGGCTGGCAGTGTATTTCCTTGCCTTTAGAATACTACAATCTTACTGTTCCTTCTTCCAAAAGAAGAGATTTGGATGACCTCATTCTGAATGAACATCTTAGGGTCACTGATACTCTGCATTGTGTTTAGTTGTGGTTGTCTACTTCATTGGTCTTCCATTGCAAATGGTTGAATTTTATTTGGGTGTAGAGATCTTTTCTTATCTAGGATATAGGGAAAGGTATTTAGTTGGTGATTTACTAAGATATTTATTCCTGTCGATTTTCTCCCTTTCTACTGTTGCTTACACAGATTTGGTATATGTTCCCTGTCATGGGGTGTGGTAGGTGCTAGTTGACAGACACTTGTTTACCTAAGGGTAACCCCATTCCTTACTGTGTCCTATCTCTGTTCTTCACTCCCCTCTAAAACTTTTCTTTCATGAAATTCTTATCTGTCTGTTTCTCAGGTTTCTTTGTCTCAGCTATTTTGGAATCTTCTTTCTTACTTGTATTCCTTTGAAGCATGTGAGTGATGTAAAAGATTTATGTTTGATTACATCAATCTGAATGTTTAACGAAGGATACACTTACAAGGAAGAACATGAAGCATCTGTTTTTCTTCATCTGGGATACTTTGCTCAATATAATTTCTTCCACTATATCCATTTTCCAGAAAATTTCATAAACTCAGTTTTCTTGACAGCTGAATAACATCACTTTGTGTACCACATTTTGGTATTGTGAAGACAGCTGTTGTGAAATTGATTGCACACATGACTCTGTAACAGGATAGTGTTCTTTGGGAATTCTAAGGTATGGTGGGTCATATGATATTTCCATTTTTTCCTTTTTTTCCCTTTTATTATTATTATTATTTCCACTCATACAAATTTAATAGGTACACCGGTTCCCTCCCTCCTCTTTCTCCCCCCACCCCCCTGCTTCCCCTCCCCTCATCCCTCCCTCCCCATCTCCGAGTGCCTACCCCCCAATCCCCGGAGAATCCCTTAATGTGCATGCCAGACTCTCCTCTGGGCCCTCCTCTCCAATGACGTACAAGGACCCAGTGGCATTTCTCTGAACCTTTTCCTGTGTTCCCCTTAAGCATAGGAACATTACTGTGGCTATCAATCCCTTGCCTCCAAGGATCTTGGTGCCTTTAGCAAATGCTAGACTTTGTGGGGTCAATAGTGTGTTGGACATTGTACAGGGCATGCAAAGTCCAATTATGATTGCTTCGGCCTTAACTTGTGTGGAGTACCTTGCATATCATTGCTCCTCCCATTCTTGTGCTCTTACAATCTTACCGCCTCCTCTTCCGCAAATTTCCCTGAGCTTCAGGATGGGGAGAGATTAGTCTGGCCTAGTTCTAGGTGGTTGATGTAGAGTCTCTGAAGTTCTGGGTTGTGGTTTGTTGATTTTCTTTTGCAGTTTTGCTGCTCCTGCAATGCCCTTCACTCCATCCTAATGGGTATTGGATGTCACCCCCTGGCCAGAGATAAAAAGCTGTTAAACTAGAGTCTTGTTATAAGAATATATTCAAAGGTAGATGTAATAAAAGTAGGAAACCACAGTGATCATTTACAACTGAGGGGTTATGATCTCACCATTTTTTACTTTTTAAGGAAACTCCAAATTTATCTCCAAAGAGGAAATATAAGTTTACATTTCCATCAGCAATGTATGATTGTTCCATTCTCTTTGCATCTTTCTCATTTGCTGTTGTTTGTGTTTTAGATCTTTCATTAACTTTAAAAAAATCATATAAACATTCAGCGTATTGATTTTCTGCTTTGCTCAGCCTCAGCTGTTGACAACTCTTATTGAAAACATACAATTTTCTATAGATATTATGTTTTCTAATGTATTTTATCCATTATTATTGGTACAATTACTGTTTCTTTTCATTAAGTTACTTTTATGTGATATGTGGCTACTAATATAGTCAACTGAAAATATCTAAGGGTGTTTCTAGTATTGGTATCTTTTTTTAATCTTTTTTTCATTTTTAAATAACTTCCTTTTTAAAACATACTTCACTTTATCATGTGAAAGAATACATTTGCAGAATTTAAAACATGTACTTTTTTCATTCTTTGGTATTTATTTAGTGTACTTATTTAATATTGTTTTTCATTTTCCTTCTTATTATTCAGTACATTAATCAGGCATTAAACTCTCTTCCATCATTTTGTTCTGACATAAGTATCTCATCACCATTTACAATGTTATGGTAACTTTCCTCCTTAGAGGCCACAGATCTCAGGGGGAAAAGTTTGCAAAGTCAATATATTGATTGCAAAACTGACAAACACTGAACATAGAAGGAAAATACTAAGATCTGGTTCCAATATCAAGTCTTATTTGTCAGTTGCACTATCTTGTGGCTATCTTGTTCTTTGTTCCTTTCGTAGGTATGGCTGCTTTATTAGTTCAAGATTGAATGTAAAAAATGAGACTGAATCCAATCAGAAAGCTGTTGGTTTTCTCCGTGATACTCATGCCACAATTACACTGGTACTGTGTAAGCTATCCAGCAAGGAGAAAGTCCACAAACCAGGTCCAGTTGATATATTTTGCCCATGTTTTGTGATCCATTTGTGTTCATCTTCAGCAATAGGGTCTTACTGACAGTTTTGGAGAGCAACCAACAGCAATGGCAAAAGCCTGTAATGGAGAAAGACAGTACATCAAAGTACTCTGTAGGTACATTTTACTATACCCATAGAATTGGCACTTAAAATGGAAAACTTTGGGTCTACGGCTGAATGAGTGAAGGGAAATTCAGGGGTGGCCTAGAGAGAGGTAAGTTGGTATACCATGCAGTCCTGAGAGTGAACCCTGGCTGTCCACAGAAGCATACAGGCAGAAGGGTGGGAGGGAGTGGCAGTGAATAGTGAAGGGAAGGTATAGAGGGGAGGGATGAGAGAGGGAAGCTAGGATGAATTCTCAACATGCCTATAAAGGTAGAAGAATAAATAGAATAAAAAACAAAATAAAATAAAAAATAAGACTCACTGTAAGACAAAAATAAGAAAAATCACATAAGCCTAAGCTTTGTTGCACGAACAGTGAAAGTCGCAAATTATTTCTTAAAGCCTGAGCATAGAACTCCTTTTGACAGAAGGACCAAGCAACTAGCCATGGAAAAACACTGGAAGTAAGGAGTGATATGAGAAAGTTCATGCCGCTACTGCACTACTTATGAATGAATGTACTCTACATGGTATCAATGAATGAATAGTGGAGATACAAGGTAAACTTTAGGAAAAGTTAAATTTAAGCACATGTTGCATATTTGTAGCCCCTTGTGTGCATCAAAAGGAACTGTTTCCCTGTGGATGTCCAAAGATCACTTTGAGAATCATCCTGGATTACTTCTACTACTTCTTTGTTTCCCTCTGGGATTTTCCATGTTCAGCCCACCAGAGCTTGAAAGTACATGGCCCACTAATTCTGCCTGGTGTTTTCTACATGGGACCTGAGATTCTAACTTGGGACCTTTTGCTTGGAATGCAGAGTCTTAACCTCTGAGTTCTCTCTCCAGCCCAGATGCCACTGTTTTATCAATTTCCTAACATCGTAAGGAAAAAAGTCACATATTAAGAATATATTGTAATCATTCCAGTTGTATTTCTGTATCTTATTCAATGTTCTACATCTTAAAATGAAATCTGCATGGGAGATGTTGTGGAAAAGTACATGCAATCGAAAGACAAGTACCTTAGTTCGTATTGCTGCATAAGCAGCTGGGCATAGCACCACGCATCAGTCATTTTAGCACTTGAGAAGCAGAGATAGAAACATCTCTGACACTCTCTTGCTTCCCATCTTGATTAATTAGTAGTCTTCATATTTAGGGAAAAATTCTGCTTCATTAAAAATAAAAATGGTGAAGTGCTGTATAGATAGCTTTGTGAGCAAATGCATGGCATGGCAGTGTGAGGAAGTGTTTGGATTTCCAGACATGTGCAAGCTCTCAATACAGTAGAAGAATGTTTAAAATCACTAAAGAGCTGCCACAAATGGAAGGATAATTCCCCTGAATCTCCAAATACTGACCTTTCTCCATAACTAGTCAAAGAAGTGTGATCAATGGCCAGAATAAGGGACACACTGCACACATATCATAATGAATAATCCAAACTGAAGTATAATAAAGCCTAAAGATAGGAACTTAAATTATTACAGGATAGAACACACACCATCCAAATGCTCATTCTACAAATAGTATCTATCATCATTCACAAAAGAGCACAATATTCCACGGAACCTTAGTAGAAAGAGAAGGGACACAAACAGCAAGGCTGTGGGAGCTGTGGATGCCTCATTAAGTGTGTGATATCTTTCCTTCTCATCACAAGGCTGAAACCAGTAAAACCTGTAATACTGACTATGAAGTAAGAACACAATTAAAAAACAGAAAACAAAGACAAATACAACCAGACAGGGATTGATTTTTAAATAATGAAGGATGTGTAATTCATCCAAATAATACTAATAGAATGACTATGCAAAACAAGTAAAACAATCGGACATTAGTATAGAGTAAGAGAACAAAAGCATTGCAAGATGTCCTTGGAAATTAAGTCTGTGTTTGCTTCATGTAAAACCTGGATTTGTAGCTATGAGCTCTGTCATATGCACCACACTCACAGTATATAAGCACGCACACACACACAATGTGCCACATAATTTACACATACTCTTACACAAACACAACCACACACTACGCCTCACCACATGCCAGCACACATGTAGTTGCACATATAGACATACTGATTCCTTTTATTTTCATCCATATAATTTTCATTAAATATGATCAAGAGACATGAAAAACGAGAAAATGAGTATGGTAAGTAAGATGTGTGATTTTGTTTATTAAGTTAAATAAATAGCAATAATATAAAACTGTTCTTTCATACAATAAGTAAGAATCTTTATAAATTCTTTTGGATTCAAAAAGAGGATGTCCTGGTCTGAGGCAGGTATGTGGTTGTTAAGACAGTATACCCAGGAGTCTTCTGTTGAACAGGGCACAGTGGAATAAATTAATTGTCTCTTTATTAGAATGTATTCTCGCCATACCAACCACTTATATATATATTTTCTAATTTCATGGATCTTCAGAAATTATGAAGTAGAGAGAGGAAAAGAGACTTTAGTTTAAATTTAAGACTTCCTTTTTTCATTATAATTGACAGTGAAGTGAATCTTTTAACAGGAATTAATGTGGTCAGGAAGGCTCTTGATTTTATTGATTGGAAACTACAGATAATCACAAAATAGGCAGCAATATGAAACCCTGCATTCGGACATTTTAGCTGATAGTTTTGCATTATAAGGGAAATAATGTAACTTACACAGAAGAAGGCATCAATAATTTTTTTTCACATTCTAGGCAAGTGTTCTTTCTACTGCTGACCATATATTCAGCTCTTAATGGTAATCTCAAGTATCATATTTGTTTCCTGTAAGCTGTAACCGCTTATCACAAACTTAGCCTTTTGAAAAATGTCTATTTTCTTACAGTTTGGAAGGTGTCATTATGGTTATAATAAAATCAGTGAATGTAACATATGGAACTTCTTGTGTAGGCTGTACAGAGAATATAGTTTCTGACTTTCTGACTGTAATAACAGTCAGCATCCTTTGGCTTGTTCCACATCTGCTTTTATAAGGACATCACCTTTTCTATGAGGTTCTATGTTTGTGCACCTGTTCAGTGTGCATATGTGGATTTCATTTATAGAAATCACTTAGAAAAATCTTAGAGAGAACTTCATGTAAACATTTACAACTTAGCTCAGCAAAGTCCTTCTCACTTTCACCCAACTAACATAAAATAGAAAAACTCAATAGGATTGGAATTTATATTGGGTGTTCCTTAATCAACCTACCATGGAGGTTCCCTATATATTAAAGATATTTATCTACTTCACACATAAAATAACTTCTTCCCACCATCTCTAAGTATTTTTTATTATTATTATTATTTATTCAATTGTGTGTGTTGGGTGTGTGTGTGTGTGTGTGTGTGTGTGTGTGTGTGTGTGTGTAGAACCACAGGCGAATTCGGGAACCACCATGGACCGCCTCCACCTCCTCCTTGTTTACTCTGCCCTGGGATGACCAGAAACGCAGGCTGCCCCCACTTCTGCCTGGCGTCTATACATGGGGTCTAGGATCTGAACTCAGGATCTTCTGCCTGCAAGGCAGAGACTTAACCCCTAAGCCACCTCTCCAGCCCCTATCTCTAAATCTTAGCACATGAAAAAATCCTGTCAGTCCAAACCTGAATGTCATTGTTCCAAAAATATTAAATCCCATTTTCCAAGTTATTATTATTTGGAAATTATATAGTATGAAGAAAAATATTTGTTCCATCTGTATATATAGGAAGACAGAATTGTTGCTAAGATCCAATAATGTGAGAGACATAGTATACGACCTCAGACATTCCCTTACCATAAGAAAACACATGAAAGAAAAAAGGAGTCCAAAGTTCAAACCATTTTTGAAAATATCTTTTGAAAATTTTTTGTAAGAAAGATTCCACTAGATCCTTAGGCACAAGAGCCATCCTTTAATGTCAAGCTGCCTTCTTATCCTCTGCCTAGGAATCAGACTATTTTTCTGACATAAGTTTATGCCAACTCTGAGCCTTCAAAGTCAGATTTCCTTTCTTGTTGATTGGTCAATTGATTCATTCATCTATCTATCAATTATTGAGTAAATTAATTCATTCTTTGTCCATTTCATGGATGTATATAATTTGTTCTAATTATTCCCATTCACCAACGTATTTTGTGATTCTCTGGGCATAACCAGTACTGTACTTCCAACAAGAAGTTTGAAACTATCTATTTTAGATCAGTTCTCTGAAGAACAGAATATCTAGAATGTATATATATAAATAAGTTTATTAAATTAACTCACAAAAAATAGTGTCCTTAAAAGTAGCCAGCCATAGCTACTTTGCTCTTGACTGGAAGGTTCCACAAAGCCTAAAGATCCTGAAAATTTCTCCTGCTTCTGTCTCACTGAGGGTAGTAGGCGCTGGGCTCCAAAGTTGGTGAAGAACAGTAAACAGCAGCAAGGCCTAGAATCAAACTCCAAAGGCAGCAGGAACAGCAGGTGAGGTGGAAAAGATGGAGCTCTGAGTCAGCCAAGAAGGAAAGCAGCAACAGCAGCAGCAGCAGCAGTTGCAGTAGCAGCAATAAAAGCAGCAGCAGCAGCAGCAGCAACAAGGACACTCGAAAAGTGAACTCAGCAGCGATTCCCCACAGGATAAGGTAAGAGCATGTCCTTCCTCCTTGCACTTCCTATTATCTGACCACCATTGGAAAATACCATCCACTATGTGTTGGGTTTTACACATCAATTAATCAAGTACCTGCAGACTTGTTCAGGGGCCTTCTCCAACCATACACTCTCCTCAGCTGTGCCCCAAATAGTCTACAACCATCAGGTTGACACTAAAATGTAACTCTAACACTAGTGATATCATGCTGTTCAAAGAATTATTTTTTGTGTGTTCTTTTCATCCCAACCTGACTGTGTTTATTATGCCACAACGTCCTTTAGATACCATCTTTCAGGACTTATCAGTTGCCAGTTGTTCAGCAGGAAGTATCAGGGCTTTCAGAGTCCTTCCCTGTTCTTACTAGTTGTTGACAAGTGTTTGTCTCCAATTGGGGGCAACAGAAAGATTGCAAAGCTGGAAGATAAGTGGAAGGCCTTTGAATTCCATTGGGAAAAATCAATTCAGAGGTATTGTTGTTACATAAATTACAGGTACTGGGCTTGGTTCCTCTTTGTTGAAGGTTAATACCCAGAGTTTTCAGAATGTTGTTTTGTTTTGTTTTGTTTAATTTGTTTTGCCTATTACCAGCCTGTGCAATTTGGAATGTTCAAGGAATTAAATTATTTTCTGTGTGCTCTTCTTTTCAGGCCAACTTGACTGTGTTTATGCTGCTGCAGCACTTTTAAGAGAACCCTGTGGTTCTCTAAATAACATTTAGGGAATTTGATGATCTTTCTATCTCTGTGCTACATCGTGCAGGATGACAGCATTGTAAGTTAGGCATGCATCATTCTTAAATCTGCCCCAAATTGCTGCCTCCACATTGTCCTTCCTGCAAAGCACACTGTCCTGGATAGAGCTTTTTTTTAAATTTTTTTTTTAATTTTGTCAATCTTTGATGCTGAACTTAGGGAAAAATTCTTCCAATCATTGATGGCTTGATACTGGTTGATGGCGGTGTTTCCCTGTTTATCTTCACTTGCACTTTGTACATAAGCAGGTGTAGATTAAGTGCTTGACTAAAAAAATGCCTTAGGAAGATATCCAAATTCTTCGTGTACATATATATGCATAACATAACAGAACTTATTTAATCTTTGTAATTATGTTCTCATCAGTGTGCAAAGATAGATTATTGAACTCTTGTCAAAACTTTTTTTTTCTATTACTTTTATTTTTTACTTAGTTATACAAGCTCAATTGGGTAGGTACGCTAGCCCATCTCCTTCTTCCTTCCCCTTCTCCTTCCTCTCCCCTTCTATCTGCCATCCCACTTTCCTACACCTTTCTCTTCCCCTACCTCCTTTCCTTCCTTCCCCCCTTTTGGTGTTTCCTTCCTTGTCCCTCAAACCCCCTGGAACTTCAGCTTATGTGGACCCTGAATTTCCCTCTGAGTCATATATACTAGTGGGGTAACAGAACTCTGTGGCATACCCTAGGGCCCCCCTCTTGGGCTGCCCACTAATGTAGGAACTATATTTTATCTGTCTAACCCCTATACTTGTGGCTAGCAACCATCCACTAATGATATTCAAGAGTATTCTAATACACATCTGAACACTTTCCATCACTAATCATTATCTGGTTCTAACCATTATTAAATATTTCCAGAAATGTACATTCCTAATCATTTAGGAAAGAGAGAAGGGAGAGGGGAGGGAGAAAGAGAGAGAGAGAGAACATGTACAATGACACTCCAATGGAGCTCACAGAACAATTATCAGAAGTTAGTTCTCACTTTCCACCATGTGGACTTCTTGATATTGAACAACACAAACTTACAGACTTCTGAATGGATGCTATACTCACTAGCTGGTTCCATAAAAATGTATGAGAACACCATTATAAGGTCCTTTTATGAAAATCTGTACCTTTTATGAAAATATGTGACATGTACATATATACATCACATATAAAGAATCGCTACAATCTGGATAGATAAAATAATATAAATTATTAACAAGGAAGAATTTATCAGTTTAAAGACAAGCAAATAAAGAAATTAGGAAGGACTAGAAACTATGTCGGCTCCTAGAGATTGTCAACAAACATAGCTGTATGTGGCAGGACTCTAACCACTACATTCCTCTCCACAATCACTTCTCTTCTTTGTACTACAAATCCTCCATTACCTTTCCTTTAAGACTTGTGCACTTTTCTATAGAACACATTCATGTGTATTTATTTAATAGGTTAATATTTACAACTTATAGGCATTAAGAGCTGATATCTAAATGACATGCTCAACCTACTATAAACTTTGACAGCATCATTTAAAATAAATTTGACTTTACTTAATTTTTATTTTATACATTGAAAATGAAATCTTTATTCAATGTAAGTTATATATATTTGAGGTTGACAAAGAAATCAGTTTTTGGAATGCACAAATTAAAATGTACTTAAGGGTATTAGATAGAGCATGAACAACTTTAATAAGCCTGAGATTTTTATTGGTATATACCATGTAGTCTTTCTTTAAAATAATGATGTTTTCTCTGTGTTGTAACTATTGAATTTACTTACATTTTATTTTTAGACATACAGTAAATGGTCTAACTTGTGATTATCACTAAAAGTCTAGATTGCTTTATAAACTGGAACAACATTTCACTTGTATTTCAGGACTCCTGGCCACACAATGCCTTCAGGCAACAGTCGCTGTCAGAACATTAATGCATATATTTAATATTCTCTGTTAAGTACCAATTTCTTGCAAGACAACCTGCTGTTCTGAAGCAACAGGGCAAAAAAGAAATGTCGCAATTATAAATATACTATGCTTCAAGAATTCTAGGCCCTTGTACTTTACAGAACATTAGACTACCAACTTCTTCAAAAGATCCATCAATTTCCATCTCATGTTCCTGGGGAGTGAAGCAGCTGTACTTTTATTCTGGGGATGGTATTTCAGTGGTATGAAATTCTTGAATTTTGAAATCCAGGTTTCTCTCACAGATCTGTCAGCCTAGATTCAGCATATTGTAACATTCAGTGTGAGTCACCTAGGAAATCTGTTAACATTTTCTGGTTGCCTCATTAGTGAATGCAAACAAATCAAATGATTAGGATCTTGTCTCAGAAGTACAAGATTACATGTATACAAACAAAGTCCTGTCGAGTTGAAACATTGCAAAGTAGATTTGAAGTAGCATTGGTTAAAGTAGATTCACTCCTGCATTTTGGTAGTTGGAACATTAGACACATTTATCCTATTTCCATGAAAAATAGTCCTGTGGACAGTCTTATTATCACTTGCATTTATTGTTTCTCCTTAAGGAAAATTATGTATGAACTCTTGATATTATACTTGCTGTCCTGCTTTCTTGATAAGAACTGCACATCACTATCATATTAGCTCCAAGATTACTCTTGGATTTGCTCTTCTCAGGGGAACTCTGGTAGAAGTCCCAGGCAGTATATCACAGCAGAAGGCATGAGAAGTATCAAGAGGTTCCAAGGCAACATAGTGGTGTCAAGTTTAAAGAAAATGGCAACTTGGGCAAATGTTCAATTTTAATCATGAATCGCACAACTAAACAGCTGTCACTTACTACCAAAAGAAATCATAGATATCATAGAAAATATGCAAAACATTACAGTTTTCCCTCTTGAAGACCCCAATGCATGAGGCATGATGCATAATGACATTAAGCAGGACAGAAAAAAATGATCACATTAGGGTCTTCAACATGTCTTAATTTACCTTTATTTCCCATCTCTATCTCTGTATCTATCTATTTATATATATATAGAAAATATATATCAAATAAATATAAATACATCGAACATTTACAAGTAAATTAGGTACATCATTTTGCCTCTATTAAAAGAAAGACCTTAATGTTTTCAATGTAACAGTTTTATTATATGTCAATTTAGAACAATCTAAGTTCTGGTTTTAATTTTTTATGCTTCATATTTTATCAAAGATATAATATTCACATTTGTACTACTAAACAGAAATAATAAGTTAGAATTATCAATTTAATGCTTCATTAATGGAATTTGAAGCTTTTATTTTAATCTATAAATTGACTCTTTAATTAAGACAGAGCCTGATTTGTATTTTTCTGACCACCATAATTATTTCCGTATAAATAGTTATGGAATTATGACCCTTACTGCTGTAAGGGTCAACTCTTTCTGTGCTCAAAGGTAAAGATCATTCTCACATCCATTGTACTGGAATTTTCATTGTTCCCTTCATTTATATTATTATTTCTTATTGGAATGCATGGCTTATTCAAATATTATTTTATCTCTGAAGTTATCATCAGTAGTTACCTGGTCATTTTGATTTTGAAAGCCTCATTAAGAAATTTAGCCAGTATTTCAATTAGTGCACTATGATGATTATACATACAAAGACTAATCAAGTCATGACTATTTTCTTTCTAACAAGAAACTTTTGGAAGAATTTTGGAAGTAGGACCACAAATCCTTGAAATACTTCTACAGAAATTAAACATTTCTAGAGACAATGAGAAAGGTATCTTTGGAGGTAGATTTTCAAACATTTTAATGAATTGTCTGAGAAGTTATAAATATGGAGTGTGCTGTTTTCTGGAGATTTTACTTTGCAAACAATGATTGTTGTATCCAATACAGACAAATTACTGAAAACACTGTATGACGATTAGGGCACAAGGTGCACTCTGCAATATAAATTTATCACAATACAGCTATCTGCTACCCAGTCCTTTTTATTTGGTGAAAGTCTGCCATGAAGTGGCAATTTTTCACTATGGAAGATACTTCAATGATTAAGTCTCTTTTATGAGTGTTTTCAACTCTCTACTGCTGTAAGAAGATTCAATATTTCTGTTTTTCTAGATGATTCCAAGTGTTTCTCATGAGAGGTGTTTCATTTACTTCTCTGGTATCATCAAATAACACTTCGCACCTTGGCTTCACCAAGACCATGTGAACAGAAGAGCTTTTTGTTACTTTAGAGCCAAAGCTTTCACAGATGTGACATGTGACATTGTTCTGCATCGATGCTATAGGTAATGGAATGAAAATACACAGTGGGGACAAACTCAGCTGAGCACAAAAATTCTCTGTGAAGTAATAGCTAAGATTGTGGAGACTGCAATCTGAGTCCTATGTTGTCTTAGTCAGTGACCTAATATGCTCTACCAATTAGAATCATTGACTCCATATCCTAGGCAGCAGCTAGTGATTAAGGTATAGGGACTTGAGAATACATTATGTTGGCAGAAACAACTAGATCATCCATATAAATTTTCCTAGGTAAAATATCTATTGATTCTAGCAGAAGCAGCCAGAGTTCAAGCTTCCCTGTAAATTACTTATTCAGGCATGGTCACTGCTAATCCTATGGATAATTTCAACTCTGGTCCAACTTCATTTGGACCATCCCACTGAATCAGCAAAGGGATGGCTTAAATGTACAACTGATTTTTGTTTGGTCTGAATCAACATAAACCACTCAGCAATTGTCCAATATGGATAAGCCTAAGAGGGCGATAGCAAGCATGCATGAGAAGGTCAAATAAAGCCCAGTATTTTCTGCAGGAGATGTATGTTAATAAAGAACATATATAAAAAGAAAATATAATCATACACAACCAAAAATCATAAAATTTCATTGGTAGGATATCTCAGAATGTAAGGCACCTATGTATAAATGTGATGACTTGAATAAAATTCCTGGTAGCTAAAGAGATGGAAGATAACTGACTTCTGACTTCTGAAAGTTATACTCTTACTTCTAGCCATGAGTTATAAAATTTACTCTCTCTCTCTTTCTCTTTCTCTCTCTCTCCTCATTGTTTCTCCAATCTCTTTCTCCCATCTCAAATAATTTTTTTAGAAATCTGCCTTTTAAATATCAAATGCAACTTTCTTTTTATTTATTTATTTACTTATTTATTTTTATTTATTTCTTCCACTCATACAAAGTTGATAAGTACCCCATTCAAGCATTAAGGAATACTCACTCCAGAAAAAACTCAGAATTTACTATAACCTGAGAATTTATTATTCCTGATATTTCCCACAGTAGACTCTGTATAGTTAAAAAAACTTCATGTGTGTATACTAACAGAAATGCAACCTACAGTGTATTCATTCTCCAAGAACTTTTAAAAATAAATATAATGCTGAAGAGAGTATAAAAAAGAAAATAAAACAATGGAATTACTAAAGCAATACCAAAAGTTAGCAAAAGCCATAAAGTATTTGACTCACAGTGTGAAGAAACATCACTAGGCACAATCTATCCATTTCCATTAAACAAGCACTAGGTGAAACAAAAGTTTGATAGAAATCAAGTAGAAATTTGCATTTTTAAGCAAGGTTCAGAGTTCCAAATGGAAAAACATGTGTGGGAGGCTGAAAAAAAGGTGTCAATAACTGCTTGTCACAGGTGGAAGTGAACACTTGAAACAGTATAGTACTAAAATATAAAGGGTCAGAAACTACCCAGTTACTCCATTGAAGCCACACAGGGATTAGGCCTGTGAAATATTCATGTATTTGCATCTCCAGTTTCACTCTGATGATGCAGACAAAACTGAAGCAGTGAGGAGATTTATTTATACATTTATTTGAATCATCAAATGAGTTAATAATAGTACATCTGAAAGTGCATTTTAATGTTTTAATTTAACCAAATTTTGGTGTTGATATTTAGGTGAGATAATTATGTATTACATCATCTAGAATTTTTTCAAAATGAATTGACAGCAGAGAAATAAAAATTTAAATGGAATACCATTGATTAAACAATCAAATGAAATCAAGTCAAATATCATGTGCAGTAATTTTCATGAATTAAGAAACTTTAAGTTGCTGCTGAGAAGTTATAATTTAAATAATTTCACTCACTGTAATTTATGCACTTATGCTAAAGCACTGTAATCTGTGGAAAATCAAAATGGATTAAATAGAAAACACAAAATTAACACTTTGTCAAAAACATAGAAAGATCAAATTTGTATTATTAAAGTGTATTTAAGCAGAATGACAATTTCAGCATAATCATTTAAGTTAATGACCAAAGTACAGATACTAAACAAGTGCACTTATTTAAATTTTTGAAAACTGTATTCTGGACAGTATTGTTCCCACAGAATTGAATATGAAGCATAAATGTAAATAATTGAAAATTTTAAATCCTACATATTAATTCTGGTGTACTAAATGAAAAGCATGTTAACAATTTGAAAATGTTCACTTAAAGTCTTTTTGGAAGACTTAAAATAGATATTTTTACGAAAAAGTGACTTTTGACATTCTTTCTCCTTTGAAAATAATGATGTTCCTCCAAATTTTCATACTTCAAAAAGCATCACTTCTCACCTCTGCATTTTAAAACTATCAACTCTAGTTTAGCTCATGAATGTGCTTGTGTAAAAAAGGAATGCATGTTAATAACATGTAGCTGTACAGTTTACCATTCTGGAGAAACATTCTAAATTGCTTAATTTTTTTCAGTTTCATTTATCAATCTCTTATAATTAAATTGTTTAAGGAAAAATAATGTCTAAAGAAACATCTAGATAAAGGAAGCAGAATGTTAGAGCTTGGCGGTGGGGAAGGAGTTCCAACAAGCAACGCCTTCTGGGCATTTTACAGGCATAAGACTGGGGAATGAGAAGAGTTTGTGAGGCCTAATAAGTCTTAAAGAGATCACTGACGGTTAATGTTGGCTGTGGAAGAAGAGTAACTTTATTCAGTGTAGCCACTGGTGTATCTCCTATGATACATCAAGTACCCAGATACATATCACGTTGGTAATCAGGTACACACACACACACACACACACGCACACACACGCACACACACGCACACACGCACACCAAGATATGAAAGTATAAAGGAGACTTGTTTGGAAAAAGAATTTCTGTGGGAAGAGAAAAGGCAAGATGAAATAACACAGGGTGAAAGTAATGACAAAGTATATACAGGTATAAAACTTCAAAGATTAAAAATAGTTTCAAGAAGAGAAATTGTCATTATCAGTTGTGAATTTTTGTGAGAAGTTATTGTCTATCAAAAAATCATATTATCAAATAAGAAAAGTCAAGTGTTTGCCTAATTTAAGGTGATGGTCACATGTACAGGTAATAGAGACCTGGGTTTGGTATTGAGGCATTCATTTATGCATCATTTAAAAAAGGGAATTCATTAAAATATAACATTTAAATACAGTTATGCTTTCATAAACTATGAAAATCAAAAATGGATTATGAAAGCATATTGAAATTTAATTTAATATTTATAAATGCTCTGTAATTTCTTAGAAGCATGAAATTAACTGACATGCAGAATTGTTTCTGAAACAAATAAATGTCCTGTTACAGTAATTCCATACTGATATAAAAAATTTTATTCTTAAACACAAAATGGTCAGTCCCAGTATAGTTACAAATAGTTACTTTACCCATAACCTAATATCTTTAAATATCACATTATGCAGAACATGACTCAAAACAAGTCAATGTAACATATGTAATGGTCTCATTCTGTGATATTTAGGAAGCCATTGATGGGAGGCATTTTATACTATGGATTTTTATTTGTGTATTTAATTTATTCTTTCAGAGTTTCATAAATGAATACAGTGAATTTATGTGATTTTTGCCTCCTGTTTTTCAATTCCATCCCCTTCTCCTCTGCATTGCAAAAGTTCTTTCCCTGCAAATTCCCTTCACGTTTCTTTTTCTTTTTTTTTTTTTTTTTACTTGTGTGGTCAAGTAAGCTTCATCCAAGTTGCAGTTAATGGCTTGTGACTGGGCACTTGCTGGAGCGGGGATGTTATCAGTGTGTCTACCACAGAGAAAAGCAACTCTCCTTCCTTTCCATCCAGAATCAGCCTTAGATAAGCTTTCAAGGATCTTTACACATCTAAGGTAAAATGTTGATACCAAATTATATGCAGGTCTTGTGGATGCACAAACAGCCACAGTGATTTATAGATAAAACATATCCTGTCATATCTAGAAGATACTCTCTGTCCACCCCTCTCTTTCTTCAGGCTCTTACATGCTTGCTGCCACTAATCATGATGTTCCCTGGACTTTGGTGTAAGGATGATATTTGTGCTCTCTTGCTTGTGGACACATGTGTGTTGGTAGGCAGATATTTCTGTGTGAGCATATTTAGCTCTCTGCTTGGCATCAAAACTCATTCTTGAATTCTCTTCACATTTATTCATTTGAGACAAGGAATCTAATAAACTTAGAGATGCTTAGCAAGCTTATTCTGAACATCCCCAGTCTCTCTACCTTTTGAGTTTAAAATCATAGGTGGGCTGCCATACACCATCAGGCATTTACCTCAGTAAATACCTTGCTGTGAGATTCTCAGCTTAGTTCATAGGACTTATGCAACAAGTTATTCCATGGATTAATTTCCCAAACTTGAGTCAACCTTTAAGTACATTTTTCTATTATACACAAACAGATTGAAACCACTTCAAATATGATGAAAACAAAACCATGGATGGAATCTAAGCTTTCAGAGCCAAATCTTGTCTTGGAGGCTCAAGCTGTAATCAGAAGTTTATTGTAGAAATCAGATGTGATCATTTAAAACGCTATACTGCCAAACAAGATGGCTTGGTTCTGGTTTCTGATATTCGATGTTTTAGACTCTTAAAGCAAGAGCATCAACCAAATTTAATTCAAGAGTTCAGATCATGCATATGTATTATAGACTGAACTCTACTTTAACATGTGTTATGGTTGCATTTTAGTGTTGACTTGACAGTTGCAGACTTTGGGGCACAGCTGTGGAAGGGTCATGATGGGAACAAGCCCCTAAACAAGTCTGCAGGTACTTGATTAATTGCTGTGGATAATCTAGCCCATAGTGGGTAGTACTTTCCAGTCGTGGACCAGATAATAGCAAATGCAAGGAGGAGAGACTTGTTCTTTCCTTATTTCGTGTTGACTTGCTGTGGAGTTGACTCTGAGAGTGTCATTCACTTTTAGAGCATCATGAACTTCTTTGTTGCTGCTGCTGCTGCAGCCTCTGTCCTTAGCTGACTCAAAGTTCCATTCTTTCCACGTTGCTGCCGCTATCCCCGCTGCCTTTTGAGCCTGGTCTCTAGGCCTTGCTGCTGTTTACTGTTCATCCCTGATATTGGAGCGCAGCTGGTCTTCACCATGTCGGAACCCAGCATCTTCAACCCTCCAGAGAAGCAAAGGCTTGAGACCTTCTTCAGATCTTTTGGCTTTGTGGAACTTTCCAGTTGTGGAACATTCTAGTCAAGAACAAACCAGCTATGGGCGGCTATTTTGAAGGATACTATTTTTTATTGTAAGTTAACGTAATAAAGATATATATATATATATATATATATATATATATATTACATTTTAGAGATTCTGTTTTTTCAGAGAACTCTGAGCAATACAACATGTAACACAAGGAATCTTCCTATTGCGAATAAAACTGCAAGGACCATGGATGAATAAGTGTCTTTGTAATAAGATCAATCTTGTGGGGATATTCCCAGAAATGGTAAAGTTGGGTCATATGGTAATTCCATTTTTAAAAATCTTTCTGAGGAAACTCCATGCATCTCAAAAATGACTGTACCAGTTTACACTCATGCCATCGGTTAACAAGTTTCTGTTCTTGCCAAAATTCCCCATTTGTGCTCTTGATCTAAGCCATTCTGACTGAGGTAAGATGGTAAGACAGGGTAGTTTTAATTTAAATTTATCTGATGACTAGGGAAGTTGAGCATCTTTTTAGATTATGTACTTGATATTTGTACAGAGAAAGTGATGTTTGGGATACTTCCTGCTAGAAAAAGAGATTCCAAAACCTGAAAGATTGGAAACTAATGTAATCCTAGGTTTACATGAAAAAAATAAATATAGAAACACACTACCATCAAACCCATTGGTACTTTCAGGAGCTTTCTCATAATCCCACTCCCTCTTCCTACTAATCAGATGTTGCATTTCTGGATCTGAATACAGATTTTCAGGCCCCTGACTACAAATAAAGTCTGTTGCTACTGGGGAGTGATTTCTTACTGCTCTCCTTCTAGGGAGAGAGACAGGGGGCATGGGATTCCCTCCTCTCCTAGTCAGCTGTTTTCTGTATTTCCATCTTTGTGGTTTTTTTTCATCTTTTATATTTTTTTTCTGGTCCTAGAGCAGCTTCATGGGTCATTGCACTAGATGTGACATATTTAATGGAATTTTAGTAAGGATAACAGCTGAATGTTAGTTTTAGCTAGCAGAATTTCTTTGTGTGAGAAGTTCCTATTTAGTTCCAGAACCCACTTTTTTAATTGGGCTATTTGCTTTCTTGGTCTTTAGCTTTGAGAATAAATCACATCAGGCATATGTTATTGAAGCCAAATTAGATGAAACACAGTGGCCCCACAAGTGAAAAGATTTGAAAATAGGAGGGAGTCTGGCAGGAGAGATGAAGGATTGTAAGGGGAAAAGGTGGAGGAATGGGATTTGAAACTAAGGGGTTAAAATAGTATAAATTCATTATATTCATAGTTGCAGCATTAATAAAACAAAACAAGAAAACAAATCTTTTTGTACTACAATCTAAACAGGTTTAGAACACTCATAAAAGTATTTGAGCATTTTCTTTCTTCACCATATAAAAAGTACCATATTATGTGCTTTTAAATAAGTTTGCTTCAGTATTGTCTAAAATTTACATTACACTAGTTTCTAAAGTTCTAAAATTGTATTCAAAAGTTTATTATTTTCATTTTAGCAGAATCAAATTAAGTTGGTACGATTTGATTCCAAACTGTTTAATAAGTCTTGGCTTTTTGATATATTGCCATTTGTTATCCTCTTTTGATAATTTAAGAACAATTGTTCGGGCCCCAAACTCTCCTCCCTTGTTACTTTTGCGTTGCTCTCTTAGAGATTATATTTCAACAGATAGATTTATGGACTATAAAATACAGATGACTTTGGAATTTAACATATTACTTACAGCATAGTGGTAAAATTAGTTTATCTATTGCATTCGTAGCTCATATAAGTTGACTAGACTTACCTAGATGCATGTCTCCTAAAGGTTTTCATTTCAGCTCCCTGTCAGCGAGGATGACTAATGCTGTCTGAAGGCATGATTGAGCTAGTCATTTGAAGTGCTGTTTTTGCTTGGATATTTAGTGACTTGAATGTTATGACTAGATAGTCAGTCTGGTTAAACCTATTCTTTCCATTTTTCCTCTCCATTTAGCTATCATGGGATCTTTTCACAAGAAGCCAAAGCAATTTATGCATAGTTTTGATTTAACAGGTATTTTCTTGTACAGTAAGAGAAAAAAATCAAGATTCTTTCCCATTTATGATATTACAACATGCTGTGTCAGTTAACATTCATTCTGTTGGTGCCAATCAATCACAAAGATGGTATGGGTTTACCAGAAAGTGATTGGATGAAACTGGGATGGAGAAGCCATGGATCCTGGCTGGGGATTTTAATGATAAGCAATGCCCTGCATGGTTTTACAACAGTTAACATTATTTACATCTTCATACAACTTTAGTTTTATGATCAAGTTTGAATCTTTTACATTTTATCCAATAAATATCTACCCAAACCTTTCTATCTTAGTTGTTATCAGATTCTTCAGTTTTCTAGTCATCGATAAAACTCAAACCTTCTTATCTCCTCTTCTAATACCTGTTTGCTAATTTCAGAAATCATGTTATATACCTGCAAAGTATATTAAGTACCAGACTTTTTTCATCACTTTCTTACTTTTTATATTTACTTTGTCTACAAACTCTAACATGGATTATTGTAATATACTCCTGAATATTTGCAGTAGAATAATCTCTGTTCTCACTCCTTGGGAATGCAGAGGGATCCTGGGAAAATACAGTTTGAACCATATCTCTTTGTTGCACAGTAACTAAGCTCACAATCTAAGTCAGATCTGACAGTTTCCTATGAGGTTCCAGGTTATTTAGAACCTATTCCAGCTTGGACTTGGGTGGCGCAAGTGAAATATATCCCATCTTATTCAAATTACAGTTTTAAAGCTCTAATTAGTTTGGTATAGCTTGCTTCGTTTATTCGTGGGGTTTTTTTTTTTTGGAATAGGAAGTCTATTTTATGAAACTTTCCATCATATAAAATGATTATTAAAACTGATTCTCCTATGGTTTAGTCTAATTTTTAAAAAGTTTAAAGTAATAATTAGAGTAGTAAGACTATCAGACTTACTTTTTCTAAAGATGTCTGAAGATCCCAATTAAATATAATTTC
Organism: Typhlomys cinereus; assembly: GCA_023101885.1. Taxonomy (NCBI): domain Eukaryota; kingdom Metazoa; phylum Chordata; class Mammalia; order Rodentia; family Platacanthomyidae; genus Typhlomys; species Typhlomys cinereus. Next base: position 13,465,404 of record JALPQD010000007.1, on the reverse strand, counting down.
CTCCTAAGGATGTTAGTTTGCTGACATAGTCTTGAAGTGTTTCAAGAACACACAATAAGCGTTACAGCTAGTTTTATTCAGAGCCATGGGTTAAGAACAGTCTGGGAAGGGAAATCTTAAGGCATTCATCTACAGGCAATCTAAGTTGTCCAATAATGTGAGGGAAATAATATATATGTCTACAGAGCATATTTCACACATTTACATTTCTTTAAGAAGCACAAAGGTGTTGCAATATGGTAACTATAGGAAAAATCAAGACAGACAGTCAAAAATCAAAGGCGAACATTCAGTACAAAGAGTTCACTTCAGTGAAAAAATTGCAGCTATCTTTGAGTAAGGAGCCTTTGCATAATAAAATTATTTTTGAAATGGAGAATGATTTCTTGTCTAACAAATATCTTTAAAAAATGCTCCACATCCCTAGCCATCAGGGAAATGCAGATCAATACTATCCGGAGATATCATCTCATCCCAGTCAGGATGACAGAAATCCACAATGAAAACAACACTCAAGGGTGGAGAGGATGTGGAAAGAAGGGAACTCTCATACATTGCTGGTGGGAATGTAAGTTTATACAATCATGCTGCAGATCAGTATGACATTTTCTAAAAATGTTAAGGATTCCATATGGCCCTTGTATACCACTATTGGGAATAATACCACATAATGCAGAAATCCACTACAGTGAACAACCATGTTCATTGCAGCACTATTTACAATAGCAAAGTCATGGAATTAACCAAAATGCCCAATAGTGGATGAATGGATAATGAAATTGAGGTATATTTATGCAATGAAATTACTACTCAGCCATCAAAAAAGATGAATTAATGAAATTTGCTGGGAAATGGATGGAATTACAATAAATTATATTAAGTGAATTATCACAGACACAGAAAGCTAGACACTATATGTACTCCCTAATAAGTGGATCCTAGTTCCAAACCCGCTTAATGATATATTCAAAGGTAAATCTGTGTAATACCCACTGCAATTGCAAATGATTATAAATAGGAGAGAAGGGGAATGAGGACCTCAAAAGAAAGGGGATAGGAATTTACACTTCAGTAGAGAAAATAGGCTATGGTTGTGTATTGAATGTAAGTAGCAAGGCATCTAGTGCGGCTCACTCTCACTTCCCTTCCTGGTCACTTGGGACTGAATAGGTTTGGTCTTGCTAATCAGGGAGGATGTAGGGACTTGCAGACAGATTGTAACCATCTGGAAAATGGGACACTGAACCCCACCACCACCACTGCTGTATCCTACTCCTATTCTTCCATCTACCTTTGAGTCTCCTCTTATTAAGCTCTTCATTTAAACAGTTTTTTATCTTTGGTTAGGAGGTGGCCTTCGATACCAATCAGGATTCAGCCAAGGGCAGTGCAGGAAAAGCAAAACTGAAAACAACAAACCATAATTCAGAACACCAAAGGCTCTACATTAATCACCTGGAACCAGATCAGCCAAATCTCTCCTCATCCTAATGCTCAGGGAACCTTGCAGAAGAGGGGGAGGCAAGATTGTAAGAGCCTAAAGATGAGGAGGACCAAAGATATACAAGACACTCCATGCATGTTAGGGCTGCAGCAGCCAAGATTGGACTTTGCCTGACCTGCACAATGGGTGATATGTCAATGACCCCCCCCCCAAAGTGTAGCAAGGATCACAGGGGAAAAGGCTCCAGGCAGTAGGATCTTTAGAGGCAAGGGATTAAACAGTCATAGTAGAGTTCCCATACTACTGGGGAGCCCAAGAAAGAGCTCTGGGTTATGCCACTTAGTCCTGTGGCATAGGGTAGAGGAATAAGAGGGAGTTTTGGCATTCACATAAAAGGATTCTCCAAGGGATGGGAGGAGGAAGTGGGAAGTACCACCAAGAGAGAAGGAGGGAGGGGGTGAAAGGAAAGGGGGAAGGGGAAAGAGTTCAATGGAGGATAACTGATGAGGGAAGGAGGGAGGGAGAGGATGAAGGTTCCTATTGAGTTTGTATGACTAAGAAAAAAATAAAACGTGGGAGAAAAAATTGGGATGATTTCTGTGGAACAGAGTGTTGAAGTTCAAATTATATCAGAAGCAAAGAAAAAGAAAGTAAATACAAAAAGATTTCAGTAATCATATCTCACAATATTAATTTGCCAAAATGTGTAGTTGATTATATTTGACTGGTTTTGTTTTGAGTAATTAAGTTTAAAATTATAAGTGCTATTACTTTTCTATCATGATATTTACTAATATCAAATAATATTTCTATTTCTTTTCATTTTTTGAAGTTTTCATATGTAAGTTTAATGAATTTATGTTTTATCTCCTACTACCCCCTCCCACCTTTTTTCTTATTCCACCTACCCCACTTCCATGTACCATGTAGTTTCCCACTTTCCCATTCCTGTGTTTGTGACTGTTATTTGGAAAGGAACATAAGCTAGTGAATGAAATGTGTATGAATCCTAAACTGGGAAGCAATAGAGCACAGGGGGCAATGTGCTTAAATACACATTCTGGCAGCCAACTTCTATCTGATGGCATTAAGCACTGTTTCATGTTAGGACACACAAGTCAGGGATTGCAACTAGATCAAATACCTGAGGAAAAGGAGACCATATGGGAAAAAAAAAACTGCACAGTGGTAACTATAAATGCCTATTAGTAAGCTACCATCTGAACACTTGTCTTTATACTCTCAGATCAAAGACACACTCAACACTCAAGTAAAAAATATCCTTTGGCAATGGAGGAGATGAAATGTATATAACAACAGACGAAGTGTAACTTGAAAGAAATTGTGAAAATGGTGGCCAGAAACAGGACATTTAAGTATCGAATGATTTTTGAAGAGTTTCCACTTAATTATAATATAGGGAACATTGTTGGAATACTTTTGACTGACAGTATATCTGAAAATATTATGTTTTGCCATGACTTATGCTAATGGTATTCATCAGAAATTCAAGTAGACAAATAAATAAACTAGGAGATTTGTCAAAAGAAACATGTATTAAGAAATATCTAAAGCTCAGGGAAATTTGCAGAAGAGGAGCCAATAAGAATGTAAGAGTCTAAAGATGGGGAGGAGCAACAATATGCAAGATACTCCATACAAGTTAGGGCCAAAGTAATCAAAATAGGACTTTGCATGACCTGCACAATGACCAACAGATCATTGACCCCCACAGTCTAGCATGGATCACAGGCACTAAGATCCTTAGAGGAAAGGGATTAACAGCCACAATAGTGTCCCTATACTGCAGGGAAACACAAAAAAGAGCTGTAGGCAATGTTACTGAGTCCTTACACCTCATCAGAAAGGAGGACCCAGAGGGAAGTTTGACACGCACAGTAAAGGATGTTCCAGGAATGGTGGAGGGGGGGCACTAGGAGAAGGGGAGGGAGGGGGGAAAGGAAGAGGAAAGGGGGAGTCCAGGGAGGAGAGAAGGGAGAAAGGGTAACGGGCTACTTATCAACTTTGTATGAGTGAAAAAAATAAAAATAAATAAATAAAAGAAATATCTAAAATGGCTCACTTAAGGTTTAATGACATATAGATGACACTTTTCATTCTTATTTCACTAAGGAAGCTAAGAAAATAACAATCTAATGAAAACCATGAGGCACTGTTAACTTAAATGACATTATTACTTTATACCTTAGTACAAATCATATCATATTAAAGATCATTTTTTATTGGAAGCCATCCTACTTAAGAGAAATAACGCATTCAAAATGAAATGCCAAGCCTATACCAAATAGAAAATAATAAAATATAACTTTCACTATTCCTTGTAAATTATAGCAATCATTTCTGAGAGATGATAGTCAATGAAAGTGTTATCCATATGCAATGTGATCACATATTAATTTAATAAACTTACTACTTCCTATTATATTTATTAGTCATTAGAAGGAGATTTGACATTCAGTCCCTTGTTTTTAATCTGGATACTGTGATCAATGAGTAAGAGTTTTGTATATTTTCCATTGTAGAATCAATCAGATCTTTCAGCTGGAGGTTTTCGCACAGCTTTGAGGCACAGTGGCTAGGGTTGTCAGATGATGGATCCTGCAAGCCCCACAGCTGGCCTCTCTTTCATGCACACTTCCATCTTCAGCTCTTAGAACTTCATTCTTGACTTTCTAAACACTTTCCCTATGGGCAGCATCCTATAAACACTGTATGAAATAGCTACTTTCTGAAAACACAACTTTATGACCCATTGACCCATGCCAAAGACCTCGAAAGCATCAGCAACCAATAACTTCAAAATAGTGAATTCCCTGTTAAAAATTTAATTCTTTCCTGAATAAGTCCAACAAACTATAAGAGAACATCTTAAACTAAGAACTAAAAGCAAACTATAAGAAAAATGAATTTTCTGTCCCACTCCCAAAAAATAAATACTAAATATTCCTAGAAGTGGAAAATATATTCACCAAAGAACTGAGCTTTTGAAAGAAAGTTTGGTGGATAGAGTTGGTCAAGCAGAAACATAGAATTAGCAAACTTGAAGGAGAAAAAAGCAAATTTAAAGAATTATATGACTGTCAATGAAACAATACAACATTTTCTTTTAATTCTGGAGGAAAAGACTATGAAAAGGGGAGAAAAGGTTCATCTCAGCAAATTATTCTGATGCTTTTGGAAACTTTGTTGTAAAGTGGAAATCCAGCTTCAGGAATGTCTACTTCACGCTGATGTCAGCAATAAACCTTTGTCTGGAGTATTTGGCTTACAATTTTGATGTGATTATGGAGCTTGGTGTGCACACTAAGTTTATTACATCTACTTTTTCTTTTTTTTAATTTTTTTATTCAATTTGCGTGTATACGTGTGTGTGTGCGCGTGTGTATGTATGCGTGTGTTTGTGTGTGTGTGTGTGTGTAGAACCACGGACGAATTCGGGAACCACCATGGACTCCTCCTCCTTGTTTACTCTGCTCGGGGATTCACAGGTTCCGCCCTACCAGGACTGGAAACGCAGGCCTCCCGGCTTTCGCTGGCGTCTGTACGTGGGGTCCAGGATCCGAACTCAGGACCTTCTGCCTGCAAGGCAGAGGCTTAACCCTGAGCTACCTCTCCAACCCCAACATCTACCTTTTCTGAGATGCTTGAGTTAGCTGGTAAATTCTATGGTGTGGGATTTGGAGTCAGAATTGTGTATATTAATTTATTGCAGCAAAGATGGCTGAGAATTTGGAAGAGGCTGATGTCATGCATCAGAGGTTGTGTGATGAATTCTGCCTAATGTGTTGGAAGATTTGTGTGGTGATGTAATTCTCAAAGCTGTGAATTCTGGATTTGGTTGAGTTATAGGATGGTGGAAGACATGAATACTACCATATGGCAATTCAGTGGTTTGAAAACCTGGATTTCTTCAGGATCTGAAATCTCAAGTTAAAGGCTGTTTCATGCCCTCTGAAAGTTTGGCTGCTTAGAAAGAAGCTTTTCTAGTCTCAGTGCACAAAACTTGGTACAGCAGTGGCTCAAGTGAACCAAGCTACATTTCAACCTCACTTTGGAATCCCATAGCAACTCCCAGGTAGTATTTGTATCTGTGTACTACTGATAGGTTCATGTACAGCAGCAAAAGCTTGTCACCAAATCACAGATATGGGGTTCCTGCTTGGGAGGTGAAGCTTATAGCTGCAGAGGTGAACACAAAGTGTTGTTTGAGATGCCAGAACCATGGGCTATAGAGGACAGCTTTGAGTGGAGATTCATCCTGGTTCAGAGGAACTCCGTTTCTACATCTTTGAGCTGCAAACAAGGACTGAGGAATTCCTAGAATCTTTGAGCCACCTTTACTATGTGATGAGCAACAGAATGCATCTTTGTGCATACTTGACCAGACATGTTAGTCTGGCAAGTACAATTGTCCCTCTCTCAGCCATTATTTAGAGGTGGTAAGTGCAGTTCTCTCGGCCCTGATATTGGTGCATGCTCTCTCATCAAGTTGGACTATAGACTGTAACTGTACTATCTATCGTAAAAAAGTAAACTTTGTTATTTATCAGCAACCATGCAGGTGAACTGCAACACATGGGAATGTTTTCTTGTAAGGTAAAACTTGGGATTTGGAGACAGAAGGATCCTGAGTGTTTGTATTCTATTCTAACAAATAAATGAATTAAGGATAGACATTCTTCAAATATTAAGGTGAAAACCATTGGAAAGTTACATGCTCCAAAGACCTCTGAATTCCATAAACACATGTAAGAATGTGTAACATAGCACATTTGCATACATAACAGAAATACACATTCAATCAGTCTGTATAAACTTATGTTAGGACTGTGGAAATTACTCAGTTAGTAAAATCCTTGCTGAGAAAGCTTGAGGGCTAAGTTCAGAACCCCACTGCCACAATACCACCAACAAACCAAATTAGGGTGGTGTTTGCCCATAGTCTAAGCACCAGGTCTGGACAGAGAGAGGAGGGTATCTGGAACTTGCTTGCTAGCTAGTCTTGCCCAATTTGGGAGCCAGTTCAGTGAGGGACTATAATGAGAACTCCTGATGTATAATTTTGCCCTCCACATTCATGATCACATAATTATTCTTTCATCCAGAAGCGAACGTACCCACTTAGCCATAGATACATACATGTTTCACATAAAATTACATAGGTGTGTCGTGTGTTTTATAAATGTCTGAATATCAGCTTTCTTACATTCTTATTTAAAAATTCTGCTATTTATGATGATTCTATCATAGAGTGCTAATTTTTCTTACATTATACCAGTGACAACTGGGGAGAAAGTTCTCAGCACAGGTTATGCATCACAAATTGAAATAGCTGTTGGACTTGTACAATTTATTTTCATTCTTCCGAAAGAAAGTACACGATTCATCTCTTACAAACTTTTAATGTTAATACTGCATTTATTTGTTCTCTAAACATTACCTTAATTTATAATAATTTATTTTTTGAATAACAATAAATGGTGAAAGTATTTCCCCATAAAATGCTTCATTTTAAAATAATTTCATGGGGATATTTAAAATAATGATTTTGTGTGTGTGTATACATACATATATATTACAAGGGTATATTTAAAGGAAAATTATTCACTTGACTATTTTCTGTATTTGACATATAAAACAAAACTGTCAGAAAATGTATTTCATATTCATTAACATTTTGTAGTTTAAGAAAGATAAGAAAATTATTTCATATCATAGTCTATCAACTCTCAAATGCTGCTCCAAGATTTTCACATTAGCAAAATATTTTGGCAGCTACATTTTTCTAAAAGTTTCATGTCATATTCCAATATGTTCAATTATTGGCTCTTAAATTGAATTTTGCTTAAATATTTTATTTTTGTGTTTGCCAAACACTTATTTGAGCAAAAACACTGATGATACTTTGTAACTGACAAAATACTTTATCTAATTAATCTTTTCGCTGAACAAAGACAGCAAAATTCTTCATGGCCTAAATTTCCTTGTATAAAACTAATTCATTCCTAGGGTGAGATGTGAGAATAATTAGAAAATTCGGCCCTGCAGTTTGGATTCTCCTGTTCCCCTAGGTGATATAATACATGTTCCTCATCGAGAGAAGAAAATAATCAACACACACTTTCCCAGATTGTTTTAGTTTTTGTTTGATTTTTTTTTGTTTTCTTTTAAGTCAAACTCAACATTTTTTTTTTACATGAGAATTGTTTTTCAATTGCAGGCCCCAAATAAGCACAGACTACTGAATTTCTCATAGGAACCTAGCCAACCTTGTCTTTTATTATTACTATTATTTCATATGTGAGAAAGGAGTTGTTAGAAAAGATAAAACTTCTGTATCTCCTGTGTAGTAAATTGAAATTTTGTGAAATGAATTGAGGGAGAGCGTTTAATCCTTTGCATTCTGTTGTAAGAAGTGTTTTCCTGGGGAGACACTAGACAATTATTTATCCAACACATCCAGGACAGCTCAAAGGAATGATAATCCAATGGATTATTTGGGTTGACTTGCAGGAGATGGGCTGAGGGTCACTGACAGAAAGGCACATGATTCAAAGGTGGTGGCATGGTTCATAGCTTCTTCATCACTAAGGAGACGAAACTCTGTCTCTTAACTAAATTTTCTCAGCTTATGTGCTCTAGGGTCCGTTCCAAAGTCACATGTGAGGGCGTGTGTGAGCACATGCACATGCACACTGACATTCCTGCCCCTCCCAGACCCTGTCTCTGAGGAAATTACAACTGTCAACAGGTGCATTCTTCATAGTCAAAACCAGAACAAACCCATGGAAAATGGCCATGAAAGCCTGACCCAGGATAATGACTTTCAAAATATGATCATTACCATGTTCAATACTATGAAAGAGGAAATCCAGGAGGAATTAAATAATCGAATCAATAGCTTTGAAGAGGAAAAGAACAGACACTTGGAGGAGTTGAGAAAAACAGTGCAAGAAAGAAAAACTGGCATAGAGCAGTTAAAACAGACTCAAGCAGAGTTTAAAACTGAGGTAAAAGACAAGTTATCTTCAACCCAGAACTGCACGGAGAGTCTTATCAGCAGAACTAATGAAGCAGAAAACAGAATTTCAGACCTTGAAGATAAAGTGGGAGTATTAACCAGCTCAATGGAAGAGGTTTTTAAAGCCAAAAAGATACTTCAGAGAAATATCCAGGAGATATGAGACACCTGAAGAAGCCTAACATGCGTATTCATGGAATACCAGTGCAAGAATCTCAAAATACCACCACTGAGGAAATTTTTCAAACGATCATCAAGGAAAGCTTTCCTCATCTAAAAAAAGAGAGGCCCATCCATATACAAGAGGCATTCCGCACCCCAAACAGATATGACCAAAACAGAAGCTCGCCACGGCAAATAGTACTTAAAACACTCTACATTCAAGATAAAGAACTGGTGCTGAGAGCTTCAAGGGAGAAAAAACAAGTCACTTTTAAAGGTAAACCTATTAAAATAACAAATGACTTTTCAGTCAAAACAGTAAAAGCAAGAAGAGCTTGGAGAGACATACTTCAAGTATTGAATGAGCAAAAATGTCAACCCAGGCTGATTTACCCTGCAAAACTATCTGTCATGATCGAGAGAGAAAGAAAAATCTACCAGCACAAAGACAACTTGAAGGGATACATGTCCACCAAACCAGGCCTTCAAAAAATGCTAGAAATGATACTCAAGCTTGAAGAAAAAAACAGACATATCCAGGAGAAGGCAAGTATAACACCATTAACAGCAAAGCAATATATTTATAAAAACTACTAAACATAATAAATGTCTGGAATTAAAAATAGTTTCTCCATTATAACACTAAATGTTAATGGAATTAACTTACCGATCAAGAGACACAGATTATAAACTTGGATTAAAAATCACAATCCATCAATCTGCTGCCTGCAGGAAACCCATCTCACCACAAAAGAAAGGCATGCCCTAAAAATAAAAGGCTGGTCAACAATTCTACAAGCTAACGGAAGCAGAAAACAGGCAGGGGTAGCCATTATGATATCAGACAAAGTGGACTTCAGACCAAAGAAAATTATAAGAGACACGGATGGATACTACATTTTAGTCACAGGTACAATTCACCAGGAAGACTTCACAATACTGAACATATATGCACCCGATACGGGCTCCTCCACATTCATTAAGAAAACCCTACAGCGTCTAAAGCAAGGAATCAATCTCCAAACGATAATTCTTGGGACTTCAACACCGCCCTCTCAACATGGGATAGATCAACAGGTCAAAAGCTTAACAGAGACACTTTGGAACTTAATCAAATCCTTAAAGAAATGGACCTTACAGATCTCTATCGAACTTTTCACCCACGTACCAAAGAATACACATTTTTCTCAGCAACACACAGAACATTCTCCAAAATAGATCACATACTGGGCCACAAAACAAATCTACACATATACAAAAATGTTGAAATTCTAACCTGTGCCCTATCAGACCACCACAGCCTAAAGCTGGATGGACATCCACAACATAACAAATGAGAAAATACACTAACTCCTGGAAACTTAACAATATGATGCTGAATGAGAGCTGGAATCAGGAAGAAATTAAAAAGGAAATTCAAGATTTCCTGAAAACGAATGATAATGAATATACAACTTACCAAAATCTCTGGGACACAATGAAAGCTGTCCTAAGAGGTAAGTTCATAGCTCTTAATGCCTACATCAAAAAAATGGAAACATCAGAAATAAACAACAATCCAGCTAAAAGCTTTAGAGAAACTAGAGCAATCTGATCCCAAAAGCAGTAGAAGAGAGGAGATTAGCAAAATAAGGGGAGAAATATCTGAAATCGAGATTAGGAAAATGATACAGAAAATCAACCCGTCAAAAAGCTGGTTCTTTGAAAAAATCAATAAGATTGATACACCCCTAGCTAAATTAACCAAAAGCAAGAGAGAGAAAACCCAAATTAACAAAATTAGAAATGAACATGGCGTAATCACTACTGATACCCAAGATATCCAGAGAATTATAACATCATATTTCAAAAACTTATAGTCTGTGAAGTTTGACAACACAAAAGAGATGGACGAATTCCTAAGTAAACATAATATACCTAAATTGAGTCAGGAAGTTGTGAATTATTTAAATAGTCCTATAACATATGAGGAAATCAAGGAAGTAATCTCAAATCTTCCCAACCAAAAAATGTCCCGGGCCAGATATATTCAGCACAGAGTTCTACCAGACATTTAAGGAGCTAATAACATCAATAATCCTTAAACTGTTCCATCAAATAGCAAAGGAAAGAACCCTACCAAATTCCTTCTATGAAGCTAATATCGTTTTAATCCCAAAACCTAATAAAGATTCACTTAAAAAAGAAAACTACAGGCCGATCTCCCTGATGAACACAGACGCAAAGATTCTCAACAAAGTCTTAGCAAATTTGATTAAAAAACATATTAAAAAGATCATTCACGGAGACCAAGTAGGCTTCATCCCCAGCACACAAGGTTGGTTCAACATACGCAAATCAATAAATGTAATTCATCATGTAAACCAGTCGAAAGTCCAAGACCACATGATACTCTTGATAGATGCAGAAAAAGCTTTTGACAAGATCCAACAGCCTTTTATGATCAAAACGCTAGAGACAGTAGGAATGGAAGGAACCTTTATCAATATAATAAAAGCTGTATACAACAAGCCCACAGCAAGGATTATGCTCAATGGGGAACAATTGGAAGCATTCCCACTTTGATCAGGAACTACACAAGGCTGTCCACTCTCACCACTCCTATTCAATATTGTACTTGAAGTCTTAGCTGAAGCCATAAGACAAGAAAGGGACATAAGAGGGATTCAAGTCGGCAAGGAAGAATTCAAGCTATCCCTATTTGCAGATGACATGATCTTATACCTGAGTGATCCCAAAAACTCCACCAGGAAGCTCCTGGAACTAATTGAGAAGTTAAGCAGGGTGGCAGGATACAAAATAAATATGCAAAAATCAGAGCCCTTCCTATATGCCCAGAATGAAAGAAGTGAAAAAGCCTTGAGAGAAACAATACCATTTACTATAGCCCCTAAAAAAATGAAATACCTTGGTATAAACCTAACCAAGGAGGAAAAAGATCTTTGCAATGAAAACTTTAAAACCCTAAAGAAAGAAATTGCAGAAGACACCAGAAGGTGGAAAGACCTCCCATGTTCCTGGATTGGCAGACTCAACATCGTAAAAATAACCATCCTACCAAAGGCAATATACAAATTCAATGCTATACCAATCAAAATCCCAAAGCAATTCTTCAAAGAAGTTGACCAAACAATCTCAAAGTTCATATGGAGGCACAAAAGACCCAGGATAGCAAAGACAATCCTGAGTAATAAAAACACTGCTAGAAGTATCACCATATCAAACCTTAGTCTATACTACAAATCCATAGTTGTAAAAACAGCCTGATACTGGCTCCAAAATAGACACACAGATCAATGGATAAGAATTGAAGACCCAGATATAAGCCCACAAAATTACAGCCATTTGGTCTTTGACAAAGGGCCCAAAGAATCCAATGGAAAAAGAACAGCATCTTCAACAAATGATGCTGGCAAAACTGGATCTCCACATGCAGAAGATTAAAGCTGGACCCGTACTTGTCACCATGTACAAGACTTAATTCCAAATGGATCAAGGACCTTGATATAAGGCCAGAGACTATAAAAACCATAGTTGAAAGGATTGGGAACTCCCTTGAGCTAATTGGGCTAGGCTAACATTTCCTAAACAGACATCCAATGGCACAGTCACTGCTACCAACTCAACATTTGGGACCTTATGAAATTAAAGAGTTTCTGTTCAGATAAAGAGATTGTAACACGAGCTCAAAAGCAACCCACAGAATGGGAGAAAATCTTCACTAACCACACATCTGATAGAGCTCTGCTGTCCAGAGTGCACAAAGAACTTAGAAAACTAAACACCAAGGAAACCAATGGCCCAATTATAAAATGGACCCTGGAACTTAAAAGAAACTTTACCAGGGATGAAATTAAAATGTCCAACAAATATCTTAAAAAATGTTCCACTTCCTTAGCCATCAGGGAAATGCAAATCAAAACTTCCCTGAGATATCATCTCACCCTGGTCAGGATGGCAAAAATACAATACAAACAACAACAAATGCTGGAGAGGTTGTGGAGAGAGGGGAACTCTGCTACATTGCTGGTAGGAATGCAGGCTCATACAGCCACTCTGGCAAGCCGTCTGGATATTCTTAAAGAAATTAAAGATTGAAATGCCATATGATCCTGCTATTCCACTTTTGGGAATAATCCCCCATACCGCAGAGGTTCACCTCGATAGCACAAGCATGACCATGTTCATAGCAGCACTGTTTACAATAGCAAAGTCATAGAATCAATCCAAATGTTCAACAGTTGATGAGTGGATAAGGAAACTGTGGTACATCTATACAAAGGAGTACTACTCAGCCATCAAAAATGATGAATTACTGGAATTTGCCGGTTAATGGATGTCATTAGAAACAATTATATTAAGTGAAGTATACCAAACTCAGAAAATTAAGCGCCGTATATACTCCCTAATAGATGGTTCCTAATACCAAACCCACCCAGCCCTTCTTGAGACACTCATAGGTAAATCTATGTATTATCTACAGTAATTGCAAGGATTATGAACAGGAGGGATGGGGTTGGAGGGCCACACCAGAAACAAGGAGAGAAATGACCATGTTACAGTAGAGAAAATAGGCCTCCATCAAGGACTGCAAGGGGTGACATACAGTGCCCAGCAGGATGGAGTGAAGGGCATTGCAGGTTCAGCAAAACTCCAAAAGAAAATCAAAAAACCACAATCCAGAACTCCAGAGACTCTATATCAACCACCTAGAACTAGGCCAGACTAATCTCTCCCCATCCTGAAGCTCAGGGAAATTCGCGGAAGAGGGGGCGGTAAGAGTGTAAGAGCAAAAGGATGGGAGGAGCAATGATTTGTAAGATACTCCACACAAGGTAGGGCCGAAGCAATCATAATTGGACTTTGCATGCCCTGCGCAATGTCCAACACACTATTGACCTCACAAAGTCTAGCATCTGCTAAAGGCACCAAGATCCTTGGAGGCAAGGGATTGGCAGCCACAGTAGTGTTCCTATGCTTAAGGGGAACACAGGAAAGGGTTCAGGGAAATGCCACTGGGTCCCTGTATGTCATAGGAGAGGCGGGCCCAGAGGAGAGTCAGGGATGCATATTAAAGGACTCTCTGGGAATTGCGGCGGGAGGCTCTGGGAGATGGGGAGGGAGGGGTGAGGGGAGGGGAAGGAGGGGGTTTTGGGGGAGGAGGAGGGAGGGAGGGAACCGGTGTACCTATTAAGTTTGTATGAGCGGAAATAATAATAAAAATGTTAAAAAAAAGAAACAAAAGTATGGTCTTTTTTTTAAGAGGAAATGAAAAAAACATGATATAAGTATGAAAAAATGAGGAAGAAAAATCGCATCAAAATGCATGTGTGTGCCCATTCTTGTGTTTGCTTGTTTCTATTGTGTATGTACATGCATATTTATATGTGCATGTGTGTATGTACTTTCATATGTGCTCTGTGAATGAATGTATGTATGTGCATGTTTTATTTGACTTTAGTGCCTTTAATTTGAAGTATAATTTTTAAGAGATGTCAAGGGAAAATGAATTAATACGCTCTTTATATATTATTCACTGAGTGAGGAAAATGTGTTTGTCAATGCATTATTTTTAAAATTAGTATGTCGTGATTTAAACTTTATTTGTATAGACAATCAGTTTTAGGATGTTGGCTGTGTGCATGTTATGCTTTAGCATTTGGTAGCAAAGCATATGACAGTGCATTTTAATGTTTTCTGTGGATCTTTTTGTAAAACTCCATATTGGCTGCATCACCTTTAAAAGCTATTTACCATTGAGAAAAACATGTTTAAGATACTTTCATAGCTTTCATAAAATTGCTCTGTAAAAGTATGACCATAAAGAGAAATAAATATCATAAAGCAAGAACAGAAAACATTGGATTTTATTCAGAGAACCAATAGTATCATACATTTATGGGTTCCTACAGATCCTCTGAAGCTTAGTTCTCAAAGACCATTTTTTTCTATTTTTCAAACTATCATTGCTCAATGTGTATGTTATAGCATACTAAAACTATGCCCAACTCACATACTTGTTGACTTTTCATCCTAAGGAAGAATTTCAAAAATAGAACTATTGCTTGCTTCCAATGGAAGAAAATGATGGTCCAAATTGTTTTATGATGTGATATAAAATTAATTTTTCATTATTAAGCTATATTTAATATGATGCATAATTGCTCTCTAAGAAAAGTTTTCATAAATATTAACATTTTATATTTTGTGATTTACACCACTGTATGTCTTATGAGAAGTTTGGGCAGGAGAAGTGACATAAGTGAGTTCAACCTGGACCGCAATAGTCATAAGAAACATTCCTGGATACTGAATGTGACTCTGTCCCCAAACTTCAAAACATAACTTTACATTTCAGAAAATTCTGTGAGAAACACTGACACCCAAGTGTCAGTGACATCTCTCTGATGTCAATTTTTTCATGTGTTTATTGATTTGCACTTCACCTTTTTGAGAACCATGTATGGATTGGGCTCTTTGATTTCTTGTTATCTGATTATTTTTTACTGTGGCTTCAATATTTTAGATATTAATCCTCTGTCCTCAACTGTGCAGTTACCAAACTTTACTCAGCTCCACAAAATATCTGTTCACTTGATCGTTTACTTTGTAATGAGCAAGTCTTTTAATTTCATGAAGAAATTAATAAAATGTTTTATATCTGCAAAACAAAATTTATTCTTTGCTTAGGAAAGCAAAATCACATCATTTTCAAGGACTTGTGTGCAACCAGAGAGTATCATGCACATGCTTCACATATTTTCAATCAATTTTGTATTCTATAATTTATATAGACATACAAAATCATGTATGAGTAAAACAGACAGAAAAAAGTGTCTAATAAATGGATGAATGGGGAGTAAAATGAATGGTGATGAGTTGGGAAATGTAGAATACTGGACAATATAATGATAAGAAATCAAGCAAAAAGTTACACGTAGTAAATCAAAATCATGTAGGTATTCTTTTAGATCAATACAAGTATAAAAATTGATTTTCTCAGAATTTATTGCCAATTATTAGTCATAAAACTCAAACTTATTATCATAAGTAATTTGTTGTGATATTTCACAGTCCATTTGATGTCACTGATACAGAATGACAAAATTTGTAGTTAATATTCAGGTTAAAAAACATGATCTCAAGAATTAGTCCTAGAAAATCCTGTCAGTAGGCATAAACACTGTAGTAATCATTGAGGTATATATTCCAGACACAAAATGAAAATTAATTAGAAAGTGTACACTTTGATTTTTGGAAGGACAAAAGAGGATAGAAAAGATTCGGCATGTTTTGTTGTTTGCTGAAAAAAGTCAAATGCCATTAAAATATTTAAGCCACTAATTATCTCTAGAGAACGGTTTCACATTTGCTTTCTTGCTTTAAAGAAAAACATTTAGGCTGCTTCCTTAAAATTTTGCAAAAAGGGCTGGAGAGGTGGCTCAGGGGTTAAGCCTCTGCCTTGCAGGTGGAAGGTCCTGAGTTCGGATCCCAGATCCCACGTATAGACGCCAGGCGGAAGCGGGGGCAGCCTGCGCTTCTAGTCCTGGTAGGGCGGAGCCTGTGAATCCCGGGGCAGAAGGAGGTGGAGGCGTCCATGGTGGTTCGCGAATTCGTCCGTGGTTCTACACACACAGACGCGCGCGCACACACACACACACACACACACACACACACACACACACACACACACGCACGCATGCGCGCACATACCTACGCACACACCCACAATTGAATAAATAATAATAAAAAAATTAAAAAAAATTTTGCAAAAAATGTTATACAATGCATTTATTAACAATATAAATGATTCTATCTTTAGAAACCAAAGAGTCCCAACAATGGTCACTCATCTTTAAATATTTTAAATACCTCTAAACTTAAATGTGTAATATTGTATTAGTACAGTAAATTTCTGGTTTTCATTTCTCTTACACATTAAAAAGAAGTAGTTTTCGTATATGCCTTCTGAGAATGAAGACAATTGTGTTTAGTATCAATGAATTATTCATCAGGATGCAAAAATGCTGGCTGGTCTATTTCTATCAAGTTCTGATTATAATAACTTCATTCTTTCTATATGGGATTAAAGCTTCCAGAGCCCTTAAGTACTAAGAGTGGTGAATCTGCATCAAAATCTCTTTCTGATGTGATTTCTTACAACCATTACTCATGTTGAAATTTCCATATTGCTCACAATGCTTTCAAACCATTTTCCATGAATTTCATGAGAGAAGTCTCTATCCTATTGTAGGATCAAAACGTTCACTCACATACACACAGACACACACACACACACACACACTACACATATATTTGTATTTACAGCTATACATATTTAAGAGATTATATATTTCTTATTCATAAGTAATGCAATTGATATCTATATCTACTTTTGGTAAATATTGTAGTTTTAGAGGTATCTAGGGACTGGTTTTTCGAAATGAAATAAATGATTTAAGGACAGTGAGATACTTTAATCCAAAACTTATTCATCAAAAACTATTAGATTGGAGTGTGCCGACAATAAAACTGCTATAGCGAACTTTGTGAATAAGAGGGCACTTGAGTGCATATGCCAGGGCAATCCCAAGAGTTACATGAAGAATCATCCTGGAAATTTCTACCTCCTCCTTCTTTTACAACATGGGCCTTCAGTGCCCACATTGCATGTCACCGCTATTTATGGTTGGCATTTTACTATGGGTTCTGGGGATCCAAACTCAGGAGATTCAAACTCAGGACTTCTTGTTTATGAGACAAAGGTTTTCACTCATGAACCACCTCTACAGGCCTAAGGAAATTGTATAATAAATATTTATACAAAGTGTGATAGTGTATAATTGGTAGACATGCTATGCCTTTTTTCATGTTTTTATTCTAATAGTGTTTTTATGGTTAAATAAAGTGAATTTATATTTTCACAACTTAATCCCCAACCTCATTCTTCTTCCTATTCACATTACAACTCTTCTTCACTCTTTCCTGACTTCCTCCTATTCAAATCTTTTCATAGGTGTGGTTAACTGAGTTTCATTTGGTTTGCCTTTGATGAAAGGTGCCTGAGTATTTCCTTAAGCATGAATCACATATCAGTGTGTGTACCACTAAAAGAAGCATTTTCCATCTCTTCCCCTTATCAGTCTCAGGTACACATGGAACCTCTTGTAATATTTCCCTTCTGTGGTCAAAGGTTGACAGGACAACTTCTGTTCAGGTCTTGTGGAAATACACACAGCTGCATGAAATCATGACTGCACCAACCCAGTCATGTCCAGCAGATAGTGTCTACCTCACTTCAGGCTTTTGCAAACATACTGATCCCTATTCCATGATGTTAAGGTGTATGTTTCTTAAAGGTTATGTTAGGATCATTTGTTTTCTGCATTTTTGTCAGTTGTAATTTTTTGTAATAAATATTTTCTGTTGCCAAAGACAGCTTCTCCTTTAATATTGTTTCTTCTTATTGTCCTGTAAGAAAAAGTATACAAAGGAATATAATAAAAACAATATACATGTTATGTTAATATACTTGAAGCTTTTGATAATCTATAATTTGTTCATACATATGTGAGGAAATATCTTGGTGCTCTGCTTCTTTTGATGTAGCAAGAACCACACTTCCGTACCCTTGATGGTGTGTAAGAATAAAGAGGAACTTTCCATCATCAAAGATAGATCACTGAAATACAGCATAAAATCCTTTATGATTTTATGAAGCTGCTTAAGGTTAAGGGATTATCTCATGGCTGACTGTTGATCATGTCATTTTGGTCTCCCAGAGATTGAGCTATTAATTTTGTTATTTTAAAATTGAGACATTATCATGAATTTCCATTAATCTACATAAGCAGGCATAGGACATGGACTTTCTTCCAATATCACACTCTTCTAATTCTTCTGATTACACTTGTACATAACATTGTACCAAAGATATTAGGTTGACATGTCTGATCACCAATCCCTGGGCATTTGGCCAGGACTTTAAGAAAACTACTAGGTCATCCAGGTAGAAAAATCATTAAACTACTTCTTTAGTTTGAAAAATAAGTTTGTAGAGTGGTACCATGAGTGAACTTAGATAGAAAGTGCAGTATATGAGGCAGTGTGGCCTCCCACAAGGACACTCATTCTGAAAACTCACTTCTGGGCTGTCAATTGATGAGATGATTTATTAGCTGCTCAAAATGTAGTATTTTATTACAGAAACTCAAAAGGAAATTAGCAATAGTTGTTAATATTATTGAGATTTAAGTGAAATACATATGAATTTTTTATATTTAGATTTTATGAATGTAAAGGTTCAAACTGAACTGACTTTTGAAACACAAAAATTGAATCCACACAAATTCTACCTTGAAACAGTGCAATGTACAACCAGGGAAAATTGTTATTGTAATCCCGATGGGATGATTGGATTAAAAATAGAGCTCAGTTTGCAAATAATTTGTTTTTATATGACAGGTTCTCTGAAAGATCCTTCTTCCAAAGAAAGGAATAAACAAAATTCAGATATTATAGGAAAACAACAAAATGCCTAAAACAACATAAAAGACTTTTATATAATAAATATGGAATGAAGAATCATTATCAAAAACAAAAATATGCATTAACGTAAGTAGAAAAAAATGAAAAATTTAAATAATCCTAACAAAACAAATTCTTTATACTAATTCATGCTACATGAAAATGTATGAATATTAGATATAGAATGTATGTGTTTATTTATAAACACAGTAAGGTAACAATTTTCAATCATTTGAATTAATGATGCATTCCCTAAAACTGTAGAAATAGTATGGGCAGTAAATGGAAAATTAGTGGAGAAGAAAATTACAATGAATAAAATTAATTAATTATTCTAAAAGAAAGCAAAAATTAATTTAAAAAATGTCAGCATAAAAACAAAAAGAGAGTAGATTGAAAACTTCTAAATATAATTACTTATGCTTACTAAAGCATATTAAAAGATAAAATCAAAAATAGAATATCAGAATTATTTAATCTTTCTTCTGGAATACACCTTTTGAATATCACTACTCCAGACTTTGAAATGTGTGGAGGTGAAATTAAACAAACTGTCTCCTTTCCTAGAATACAAAAGAAGCTTAGGACAAACTTATAGCTTCTCCAGAGCTCCGAGAAGAAGATATAAATAACTGAGTCTAAAGAGGAGCAGCTCATTTAATCAAATGAAGAGAAATTATGAGTTGGCAGAAACATTTAAAATATGATATTTGGCTATGCCATCATAAGCATCAGTTATTTTTCTCATCACTGTCCTGACAAGAAACCACTTTAAAATGAAAATATTTATCTGGGATTGTAATTTGAAAAAAGTAGAATCTGTCATGTTGGGGATAGCATCTCATCAGATAGCTTCATGGTAGTCGATATCTGTAACTGTGATTCCATAGAGCATTAGGAGAATCGGGATCTCGCTCTAAACTCAATGTCAGGCAAAAATGATCAACTTCTCCAGCAAGGCTTTGTCTTGAAGGCTTCATAAGATTCAGACATAGTACCAACACTTGTAGAGCAGTAATCCAGCATGTATGTCAACAAGGAGATTGCAAATTCAAGACATTACATACCAGATCTTTGTGGCCTCAAAAATTTTTGTAGTTCATTAAAGTTAATGACTTGTACTCTACATTTTTGTTGACTCATCGTTTTCATTCATTTTCACTAAAGTTTTATTTTGAGTGAATGTTTCACTTTTGAGGTTTTTCCATTTATCATTTATAAAGAAAATAGGTTTATGTCTTTGTCCCATCCTCTCCCCATCTACCTATTATTCTCCCATCATTCCCATCAACACCTCCCTCTCTTATCTTCCCCTGGCCTCATCAGTCTTGCTATGTTCTACCCCATGATGTCCCTATGCTTATGTGTATAACAGGACTTTCTTTGGGGTATCTGTTTTGGTAAAATTGTCAGATTTCTGTTGACCATTATTTATTCTTCAGTGCATAAAGTCGTAACTGGGGTGCTTTTTCTTCCCTTGTCTAGTACTTGCCTTAGAGACATGCTTTGAGAGCATCTGTTTGTTTTAAGATTGTCCTTAGTCCTCCGGGAAGTGCTGATATGTGGGCTTTTGTGTAGTTCTGATGGTAGAAGTTACCATTGGAGTGAGCAACTAGGTGTGTCATGGCTGAAGTGTATTGTTCAGAAGAACCTCACCCTACCTTTAGGCTCTTACAATCTTAGTGTCCCCTCTTCCTCAAGGTTCCCTGAGCCATGGTGTGAGAAAAATTTTGATGGATTAGGCTGAGCTTTCTAGGTTTACTGATATTATGCACTTGGCGAAATATGGCTTTCTACCTCACTAGTTTTCTATTATAATAGAGTGGAGCTTGGTGGAACTCAGAGCTTTTCTTGTCTATGATTTAAATAAGGAGTGTTTAAATCATATTTTATTACCTAATTTTTATAGTTAACACTGATAAACTAAATAATACTAAATAAACTACTGCAATTTATTTACTTTCCTTCTACTCTAATTTTGATATATTTATAGTATCAGGCATAAATTTCCAGACAATAAAGTGCTTTTAGAACCTGTCCAGACAGTAGATGCTTAGCCATGGGTCTTGCACATCTCTTTATTACTCCACTAGATTTTTCTTACCAGAGCTATATTAACTTGTAGAGTTTACAGCTGGATTGGCCCTTTATCTCTCTTTCCAGCCCCCCCCACCCCACCCCAAGCCACTTACCACTTTCAGGATTTTGCTTGTTTGTTTGTTTGTTTCTTTCCTCTCTTATCTCTTATTTGGACCTATCTACTTACTTTCCACCTCTTAAAAGCTCTCTTTCCATAATGTCCTTATTTGTCTATTTGCCTGTGTTCCTTTGTCTGTACTTCCTCACATTTTTCTTCCCCACTACGCTCCCCCCACAACTTTTGTTCCTTTGTAATTTGGGGTATTATAGAAATTTTCCATTGTGTATGTCATTTTGAAGGTTTAATGCTAGTATCCCCTTAAGAGAGGACATGCAACATTTGTCCTTTTGTATATATGCAGCATAATTTCCTTCAACTCCATCCATTACCAAAAAGTTTCATTGATTCACATTTTTATAGCTGAATGGTATTCAATTGTGTATATGTACCACATTTTCATCATCCATTCATCTACTTTTGGACATTTAGGCTGATTCCATTTCTTTGCTACTGTGAACAGAGATGCAGTAAGCATGGATGTGCCCTTGTCTCTGTACTAAGATGCAGTAAGTTTTACCTTTCTTTGGAAATTATTCCAGGAGTGGAATAGCTGGATCATGTAATATTTTGACTTTTAGCATTTTTAGGAACCTCCTTAATGATCTCTAGAGCAGTTGTACAGATTTATATTCCTACCAGCAATGCATAAGGCTTCCCTCTTCCCTGCATCCTCTACCCCTCTAGTGCTTCCATATAAATTTTGAGTTTGTTTTGTTAATTTCTGTGAAGAATTGCCTTGGAATTTTGATTAATATTGCATTGCATCTCTATACTGCTTTTGGAAGGATGGTCATTTTTATGATGTTAATTCTACTGATCTAGGAGCACAGGAGGTCTTTCTGAAATTTCTCACTTTAGGGTTTTAAAGTTTTTATTGTACAGGTCTCTCACATCCATGGTTAGATTTATTCCAAAGTGTTTTACTTTTTAGGAGCTATGGTAAATGGAATTATTTCTCTTAGGACTTTTTCACTTTTTTCAGAAAACTTAGGGACTAGCGCTTGATGAGTGAAGGGAAATGCCCTGCCACAGAGGCCTGAACTCCCACAAGTGTAGACAAGCCAGAGGGAACCTTAGCGTTCATAGACGTGACTATGCAGGAAGGTGGGAGGAAATGGAATGGATTGATGAAGGGAAGGGAAGAGGGAGGAAGTTAGAGGAAAGCAGGGATTATACTCAGTGTGCTTGTAAAAATAAAAGAAAGAAATAAAAAAGAATTAAATGACTCAATGAACCTTCAAATTACAAACAACTATTTTTAAAAGTCTCAATAGATACTCCTACGAACATTAACTAATATTTAGATGTAGAAATTAAAATGTATGAACATCAGAAAATTCAGTTTTAAAATGTATTTCCTTATAAGATTTCAATTTGCCTTCTTTATTCAATTAATATCAAAGAAAAGTCATCTAAATAATCAAAATATATTAAATCAATATTATGTCATAGTACATTTTATTTCTCATTATTTGCTGACATGGATAATCCACTTTGGGCCAGCAGCATTATTTTTGTTAATATATGTTCACAAATTAAGTATGAATAATTTCCATGGTATTTGTAATATTTCTTATATTTTTGTAAATGTCTAATGACACAAAACTTAAGAGGTAATGAAATGAAGATATATCTGACAGGGAACAATTAATCACTATGTGTTAACATAAAGTTACCAGCTCTAAGAATACAATTAGTGTATGTAACATGTAGGTGTAATAAAAAAATGAAAGTGTAAAAGAAAAGGATACAAACATATGTCATGATGTTGTTCAGAAGTTAGAACTTTATATAATTTAAAATATATTAAAATAATAGAATGGTTTTCTATATAGTTTATTTATTGAAATGGTAGTGAGACTTAAAACTTATCTTTTTATATGACTCACGATGAGTCACTGATGGAGAATCCCAGGAAATGAATTGCCTGAGGATTTGGCTGAAGAGACTTCCAGCATTACTGGTTTCTTTCATATCTAACTTAAGAAAGTAATCAACTTTTTCTCTGTGTGTTATGGCAGCCAAATTGATCTACCCTTAATCTTTAATAGGAAAGTGAGTTTACATGAACAGTACCCTCCACAATGGTAAGCAGTTAGAAAAGTGCAACATTCAATTAATGAACTTTAATAATGATCACCACCTTTTGGTATGTTGGAAATATTTTTAAAGAAACAATTTAAGCCATTTATTTTTATATTAATTCAACTTTTAATTTTTTTGAATTTTGTTCTATTTTAAATAGTGGGAGAGAATGTAGGCCATAAAATTATATGAAGAAATGAGCTTAAGCAAAAGTTTAGAAATATAAGGACCCTTAGCTTTCCATCAAAACTGGAATAAGAGATATTATGAGTTTTTGAATAGCAAAGGGAAGGAGATTATGTCGAATGAAATAAGCTAATTTTTTTAAATAAATAGCTTAGCATCCCAAGGACAGTTAATTAAGATGCAAATAAAAGCAAAGCAAAGTATAGCCTGAGGAGTGAGAATTAGGGAGGAAGAATGACTGTTAACTGGAGCAGACAGTTTAAGAAAAAGTTTCAGAACTAAAAAAGATAAGATGTCTATATAACATTGTGACTATATTCAATGTGATATTATAAGTGATGAAAATGGAAGATCTTTGTGATTTTTATTATAAACAAAAGTATATAAAACACATGTACATGTACACACTATATATATGTAAAAATGGTTTGAATGTGACTTGTTTTGCCCATAGAGGCTCATGTGTTTATGTGGCAATGCCACCTTTGGGAGCTGGAACCTTGCTAGAGGAAGGCATGTCACAGGGAGGGGTCTTGAGGTTGATTAACTCTGCCCTGCTGTGCTAGCAGTTTGCTCTAAGCAGTTGGCAGCATATTCTCTCAGCCTCCATGATGGATATGACATAAGCCAGTCAGCCATGCATTTCCACCATAATTGAATGCATCTCCCTTCTGGGACTGCGAGCCAAATAAGTTTCCTCCTTTTCCCCCTAAGTCCTGAAGTATAAATGCTTTCTCACAACAGGAGAAAAAGATGGTAGCAGTTAGCTTATATGGTTGCTGAAAAAAAATCACCATCAAATGACTTCAGGGAGCAAAGGATTTATATTCTCTTATGATTGTGTGGTTACAGTCTTCGGTTCAGTTTGACAGGAAAGCTCACACCAACAACGGGGCCAAGGGAACTGGCCATACCATCTGTATATAAAGACTGAGAGAGGGACAATCCTTATTTGCCAGACCAGCGTGTCTGGCCAAGTGTACACAAGGATGCAGTGTACACAGGGATGCCAACTTTCTCAATCAGCTCTTTGTAGTTTACTCTAGGACCTTAGTCCCACCCACCATAGGCTGGCCCTTTCCCATAAGCTAGACAATCTCCTGCAGGTTTGCTATGGGCTTAACTCAACCACCAATTCTCTGCAAATGTGCCCAGAGCTCAAACCCTCAACTGTCAAGTTGATACCTGTATCTAACTACGACAGATGGTAACAAATGAATATCTTCAGCAATTATGAAACACAAGGAAAAACTGAAATAAAAGTATAAACTGCATGTCTTTCCATCAGTCTGAATATAAAAATTATACTTTTTCCTAAACCAAAAGCAGAAAGACAAATATATCAACTATTATCTATTTGACAGAATGTCAAAGTTAACTTTCGTTGATATATATTAAGAAATGCTTATTCAATTGTGATAATCATTGATTTTTTGTGTTTGTTTGCTTTCATAAAAGTCTAGATCATTTAGTGGAAAACAGTGAAAAAATTTAGACCAACAGCCCAGTGGTAGAGTGCTTGCCTTGCATCTTCATAGCCCTCACCCAGCATGTTTGTGAACCTGAGTTAGATCTCTTACATAGGGTGTGGGGAATGGAAAAGAGTTAGAAGCAGTGAAATGTTTACAGATGTATAGAAATGATTCTTTGAAAGAATCCAGAATTGAGAAAGGGGAAATACACAGACAGTAAATCCTGGAAGTTCACTGGTCTTTCCTGATCATTGCCAATACTGGAGAAATAAACATTATTCTTTCAGTTGTCTATTTGGTAGTTTTCAAAGCAAAATAAAAAAGACAATAATTCATACAATAATTAGAATAGTCCTTTGGCATTACTGAAACTCAGCAGGCAGAAATTTGCATTAGAAAAATAGCTTTGAATGTAAGCACTGAAGTATGTGTCTGAAAACACAATAAATCAGAGTAATTACTAATCAATATTTAATCACCCAAAAATAAAGCAAGTTTAATGGAAACTGAATCTGGCCTATGTCTGATTTATAATATCTAATGCTTTTTTAAAAAAAGTTGTGTGTGTGTGTTTGTGTGTGTGTGTGTGTGTGTATCAGAGGGTACTGTGTGTGCCTGTGAACATCCAAGGGTGACTTTGGGAATCATCCTATCTTGTGTTTCCCTCCATTTTGCTTTTCTCTAGGATTTACCAGGCTTTGCTGTCCACAACTGGAAGTTCAGGCTGCCTCCATTTCTGCCTGGCGTTTTTACATGGATATTAACTCAGCTCCTTTTGCTTATGAGACCGAGTTTTAACCCCTGAGCCATTTCTCCAGCTGCCTTTGTTTTGGTGAAATATTTTTTTTCAAGTCTTTGTGATTTTGAATAAAGCTACTAAATCCAGGAGTTAGTGATCTATGAGATGAGGTAAACATTGTATTTAACCCTATTGGGTTTGATGCAGAAAACATAAAATAAAAATGAATAAAAGTGTATATATATATGTAAAATACACATTCATGTATCTGTTTATCATCTATTATCCACTCTTTCATTGCATAGATACGTATGTGTGCATATATATAGATATATATGTATGTATATATACATATATACAGCTTTAGAGGAAAATAAGGAAATCTTTGCAGAGAGAAGTCAAGCTCTGACAGTCCTTCAGAGATGTTTCAAACCTAATCAAGCATGGTTCATGCTACAGTCTTGCTTTACCACCTGAGAAGCAGTGCTTAGGTCTCCACAGTGCTCTCAGTTTAGACTGTATTCTGGATGGTCACCTCCAGGAGCTGCTGGAGCACTGTGCCTTCAATTGGGCCCGTGGAAGCTGGGACCAGAGGTAATGTCTAGAATAGGTGCTACCCAAGGCTCACCATGTGCTTTTGACAAAGTAGTAGAAGGATTTCCTTTTTTCTCTTTGGTTACACATCGGTAATTTCTCTGAGCTGTTGGATTGTGAACCATAATTGCAGTTTGCGCTTAAAATTAGATTTCTTACTGTGGACATTTTCTGCTAAGTATTAATTTGGACAGCCATTAAAAGCAGGAGGGCCGTCATCTTCTCTTTGTTCTGGAATAAGATGTCACATGGCTGGCACTCCAGGCAGGTCTGCAAGTGCAGTCTTATTCTCAGCGGGGGTAAGTTAAGTGCCTTAGAGGGTGCTCTGTTCTGAGATTGCTGCAGAGTGCTAATCTTGTGGGCACAGCTGGTTGAACTCTATTGTCATATTGTATTTTTGCTCAGCGGCACAAAACTGGACATCCACTTTCGACTTTCCAGTTTAAGTGGTTCCCTTAATAAAAGCAGTGAGTTACATTATTTTAGGAAATATTTAGTAGAATCCATGTCTGGGTTTCAAGTTGTTCAAAAGATAGTTATGATTCTGCAATTATAAGTAAAGAAACTGGCTATTTTCATACCATTTTGTATATCTGCTTTCAAGGACAAATTATTTTGCAATTGCTATTTTTTTCATGTACTTTCCCTATTGGAGTAAAAAAGGACTATATTCTCCTCTTGTTACCTTCTGCAACATCAAACCGAAATTTATTAATTTGGTGAGAAATTTTCATTTTTATTTATTATTGGTGGGTCAGAGACTTTGATAGCTAACTCTGTGTATACTTGGTTGGGGATTATAAACTTCCTGCATATTTTAGTTAAAAGATTGTTTTTTATTCAGAAATTTCTAGAATATTTTAGTCATAGCATGAGCCAACTACCACACTGCTTTCCTCAGTGTGAATGGGCATGGAGTAATTCTCAAAGATCTTCACAGGGAGAAAAAGAAATCTACTCAAGAAATAAATTCTTTCTGGTATGTTAAGTTGGTGTTGGTCCTTCACTGTTCTACATGTGGGCTTAAACTATGGCTTATGTCACATACTCTCCACTTATTTCTGATTTCTCGCTGGTATTAATATTGTTACAAGATAATTTGCTATGGCAGATACAAAAAGAAAAAGCAATACTAAGTCTGTATCTTAGACCCAAGTTATATTTGGAAGAAAACAGAGTATGGACAACCAAACATTCTGATTACCACGACACTGAGAACTGCTAATGGAGAAATGAACTGTGCCCTCAAAGAGATCTGGAGGATTTCATGGAAAGGATTCATGTTTTTTTATTTTTCTTTTTTATTATTTCTGCTCATGCAGATTTAACAGATACACCGGTTCCCTCGCTCCCTCCACCTCCCCCTGCCCCTCCTGCTCCCCCCTCCTCTCCCTCCTCCTTCCCCATCCCCCAGTACCCCCCACCAGTGCCTCACCCCCCAATCACAGAGCATCCTTTGATGTGCATGCCAAACTCTCCTCTGGGTCCTCCTCTCTGATGAGGTGCAAGGACCCAGGGGCATTTTCCAGAACCCTTTCTTGTGTTCCCCTTAAGCTTAGGAAAACTACTGTGACTGTCAGTCCTTAGCCTCCTGGGATCCTAGTGCCTTTAGTCCATACTAGACTTTGTGGGGTCAATAATGTGTTGGACATTGTGCAGGTCATGCAAAGTCCTATTATGATTGTTTTGGCCATAACTTATGTGGAGTATCTTGCATATTGTCACTCCTCCCATCCTTGTGCTCTTACAATCTTACCGCCACCCCCTCTTCCACAAATTTCCCTGAGCTTCAGGATGGGGAGAGATTAGGCTGGCCAAGTTCCAGGTGGTTGATATAGAGTCTCTGATGTTTTGAATTATTGTTTGTTGATTTTTTTTTTTTTTTTTTTTAGTTTTGCTGCTCCTGCAATGCTCTTGGCTCCATCCTGATGGGTACTGGATGTCATCCTCTGGCCAGAGATAAAAACCTATTAAATTAAAGTCTTGTTATAAGAGTATATTCAAAGGTAGATGGAATAAAAGTAGAAGACTGTGGTGACAGAGGGGTCAATCACCCATTTGCAAAATGGTTACTTTCTATATGCCCTCCCCTTCTGGTAAGATCATACCCCATGAGTTGCAAATGATCAGGAAGGAAAGTCTGTGAACTTAACCAGATGTCTCATTACTTACTTGCAGTCCTTGATGGTGGCCTATTTTCTCTGCTGTAACATGGTCCCCTCTCTTCTTGTTTCTGGTAGGGCCCTCCCTCTCCATCTCTCCTGTTTATAATCTTTTCAATTACTGTAGATATTACAGAGTTTTGTCTTTGAGTGTCCGTAAGTGGGTTTGGTACTAGGATCCATCTACTAGGGAATACATACGGCACTTAATTTTCCGTGTCTGCGATACTTCACTCAATATAATTGTCTTTAATTCCATCCATTTCCCGGCAAATTCCAGTAATTCATCATTTTTGATAACTGAGTAGCATTCCATTGTATAAATGTAACACATTTTCCTCATCCACTTGTCAACTGTTGGACATTTGGGCTGATTCCATGACTTTGCTATTGTAAAGAGTGCTGCTATGAACATGGTCCTACTTGTGCTATCGAGGTGAATTTTTTCTGTATGGGGGGTTATTCCCAAAAGTGGAATAGCAGGGTCATATGGCATTTCAATCTTTAATTTCTTTAAGAATTGCCAGAGTGGTTGTATGAGCCTGCATTCCCACCAGCAATGTAGGAGAGTTCCTCTCTCTCCACATCCTCTCCAGCATTTCGTGTTGTTTGTATTGTGGATTTTTGCTATCCTGACAGGGGTGAGATGATATCTCAGGGAGTTTTGATTTGCATTTTTCCTTGATAGCTAAGGATGTGGAGCATTTTTTAAGATATTTGTTAGACATTTTAATTTCGTCCCTGGTAAAGTTTCTTTTAAGTTTCAAGGCCCATTTTTTAATTGGCCTATTTGTTTCCTTGGTGTTTAGTTTTCTAAGTTCTTTGTGCACTCTGGATAAAGAGCTCTATTAGATATGTGGTTAGTGAAGATTTTCTCCCCTTCTGTGAGTTGCCTTTGTGCTCAAGTTACATTCTTTTTATCTGAACAGAAGCTCTTTAATTTCACAAGATCCCATCTGTTGAGTGTTGGTTGTAGTGACTGTGCTATTGGATGTCTGTTTAGGAACTGTTGGCCTAGCCCAAACAGCTCGAGGGAGTTCCCTACGCTTTCAACTATGATTTTTATAGTCTCTGGCCTGATATCGAGGTCCTTGATCCATTTGGAATTAATTCTTGTACATGTTGACAAGTACGGGTCCAGTTTTAATCTTCTGCATGTGGAGATCCAGTTTTGCCAGCACCATTTGTTGAAGATACTGTTCTTTTTCCATTGGATTTTTTGGGCCCCTTTGTTAAAGACCAAAAGGCTGCAGTTGTGTGGGCTTAAATCTGGGTCTTCAACCCTTATCCATTGATCTGTGTGTCTATTTTGGAGCCAATATCAGGCTTTCTTTTACAACTATGGATTTGTAGTATAGACTAAGGTTTGGTATGGTGATACCTCCAGCAGTGTTTTTGTTACTCAGGATTGTCTTTGCTGTCCTGGGTCTTTTGTGCCTCCATATGAACTTTGAGATTGTTTGGTCAACTTCTTTGAATAATTGCTTTGGGATTTTAATTGGTAGTAGCATTGAATTTGTATATTGCCTTTGGTAGGATGGTCATTTTTACGAAGTTTATTTTGCCAATCTAGAAACATGGGAGGTCTTTCCACCTTCTGGTTTCTTCTGCAATTTCTTTCTTTAGGGTTTTAATGTTTTCATTATAAGGTCTCTTACTTCCTTGGTTAGGTTTATACCAAGGTATTTCATTTTTTTAGGGGCTACAATAAATGGGATTGTTTCTCTCAGGGGTTTTTCACTTCTTTCATTCTGGTCATATAGGAAGGCCACTGATTTTTGTACATTTATTTTGTATCCTGCTACCCTGCTGAACTTCTGTATTAGTTCCAGGAGCTTCCTCATGGAATTTTTGGGATCACTCAGATACAAGATCATGTCATCTGCAAATAGAGATAACTTGACTTCTTCCTTGCCATTTTGAATCCCTTTTATCTCCCTTTCTTGTCTTATGGCTTCAGCTAAGACTTTGAGTACAATATTAAATAGAAGTGGTGAGAGTGGACAGCTTTATCTAATTTCTGATCGAAGTGAGAATGCTTCCAGTTTTTCCCCATTGAGCATAATCCTTGCTGTGGGCTTGTTATATACAGCTTTTATTATATTGATAAAAGTTCCTTCCTTTCCAACCTTTTCTAGGGTTTTGATCACAAAGGGCTGTTGGATCTTGTCAAAAGCTTTTTCTCCATTTATTGAAAGTATCATGTGGTCTTGAACTTTGGACTGGTTTATATGGTGAATTACATTTATTGATTTGTGTATGTTGAACCAACCTTGTGTGCCTGGGATAAACCCTACTTGATCCCCATGAATGATCTTTTTGATATGTTTTTGAATTCGATTTCCTAAGACTTTTGTTGAGAATCTTTGCATCTGTGTTCATCAGAGAGATTGACCTATAGTTTTCTTTTTTAAGTGAATCTTTATTAGGTTTTGGGATTAAGACGATATTAGCTTCATAGAAGGAATTTGGTAGTGTTCCTTCCTTTGCTATTTGATGGAACAGTTTAAGGATTATTGGTGTTATTAGCTCCTTAAATATCTGGTATAACTCTGTGCTGAATCTATCTGGCCCGGGATATTTTTTGGTGGGAAAATTTGAGATGACTTCCTTGATTTCCTCATATGTTATAGGACTATTTAAATAATTCACAACCTCCTGACTCAATTTAGGTATGTTATGTTTACTTAGGAATTCATCCATCTCTTTTGTGTTGTCAAATTTGACAAAAATAAGGTTTTGAAATATGATGTTATAATTCTCTGGATTTCTTGGGTATCTGTAGTGATAACTCCATTTTCATTTCTAATTTTGTTAATTTGGTTTTCTCTGTCTTACTTTTGGTTAATTTAGCTAGGGGTGTACCAAACTTATTGATTTTTTTTCAAAGAACCAGCTTTTTGAGTGGTTGATTTTCTGTATCATTTTCCTAATCTCAATTACGGATATCTCCCCTTTTTTTGCTAATCTTCTCTCTTCTACTGCTTTTGGGATCAGATTCTTCTAGTGTCTCTAAAACTTTAAGC
This sequence comes from Typhlomys cinereus, assembly GCA_023101885.1. Classification (NCBI taxonomy): domain Eukaryota; kingdom Metazoa; phylum Chordata; class Mammalia; order Rodentia; family Platacanthomyidae; genus Typhlomys; species Typhlomys cinereus. The sequence goes on along the minus strand of JALPQD010000007.1, from coordinate 13,433,765 downwards.
TGCATTGTTATTTATTTCTGATGTTTCCATTTTTTTTATGTAGGCATTAAGAGCTATGAACTTACTTCTTAGAACAGCTTTCATTGTGTCCCAGAGATTTTGGTAAGTTGTATTTTCATTATCATTTGCTTTCAGGAAATCTTGAATTTCCTTTTTAATTTCTTCCTGAATCCAATTCTCATTCAGCATCATTGTGTTAAGTTTCCAGGAGTTAGTGTATTTTTTATTGCTTCTTGGTTTGTGAAGCTTTAGGCCATGATGGTCTGATAAGATACAGGCTAGAATTTCAACTTTCCTGAATATGTAGAGATTTGTTTTGTGGCCCAATATATGATCTATTTTGGAGAAAGTTCCGTGTACTGCTGAGAAAAATGTGTATTCTTTGGTGCATGAATGAAAAGTTTGATAGAGATCTATAAGGTCCATTTCAGTAAGGGTTTGATTAAGTTCCAAAGTGTCTCTGTTAACCTTTTGGTCTGTTGATCTATCCCATGTTGAGAGGGCAGTGCTGAAATCCTCAAGAATCATCATTTTGTGGGTTGATTTCTCATTTTAAATGCTGTAGAGTTTGCTTAATGAATGTGGAGGGGCCCGTATTAGGTGCATATATGTTCAGTATTGTGAAGTCTTCCTGCTGAATTGTACCTGTGACTAAAATGTGCTATCAATCTGTCTCTCTTATGATTTTTTTTTGGTTTGAAGTCCACTTTGTCTGAAAGCATAATGGCTACCCCTACCTGTTTCCTGGTTCCATTAGCTTGCAAAATTTTGGACCAGCCTTTCATTTTTAAGATGTGCCTATCTTTTGTGGTGAGATGAGTTTCCTGAAGGCAGCAGATTGATGGGTTGTGGTTTTTAAACCAAGTTTGTAATCTGTGTTTCTTGATTGGTAAGTTAATACCATTGACATTTAATGTTATAATGGAGAAATTATTTTTAATTCTGGACATTTTTTATGTTTAGTGGCTTTTGTAAGTGTATTGTTTGACGTTTAGGTTTTGGTGGTATTATACTTCCCTTCTTTCCTCCTGGATATGCTTGTTTTTTCTTCAAGCTTGAATATCATTTCTAACATTTTTTGAAGGCCTGGTTTTGTAGACATGTAAACCTTCAAGTTGTCTTTGTGCTGGAAAATTTTTCTTTCTCCCTCGATCATGATGGTCAGTTTTGCCAGGTATATCAGTCTGGGTTGACATTTTTGCTCATTTGATACTTGAAGTACATCTCTCCAAGCTCTTCTTGCTTTTACTGTTTCCATTGAGAAGTTATTTGTTATTTTAATAGGTTTACCTTTAAAAGTGACTTTTTTTTCCCCGCTTGAAGCCTCAGCACCTTTTCTTTGTCTTGAATGTGAAGTGTTTTGACTATTATTTGCCGTGGTGATTTTTTATTTTGGTCATATCTGTTTGGAGTGTGAAATGCCTCTTGTGTTTGGATGGGCCTCTTATTCTTTAGTTGAGGGAAGTTTTCATTTATGATAGTTTGAAAAATTTCCTCAGTGTGGTATTTTGGGATTCTTGCTCTGGTATTCCATGAATGCACATGTTAGACTTCTTCAGGGTGTCCCATAGCTCTTGAATATTTCTCTCAATTAACTTTTTGGCTTTAAGAACCTCTTCCATTGAGTTGGCTAATTCTCCCACTTTGTCTTCAAGATCCAAAATTCTATTTTCTGCTTCGTTATTTCTGCTGATAAGACTCTGTTGAGTTTTGGGTTGAAGATAACTTGCCTTTTAGTTCAATTTTAAACTCTGCCTAAGACTGTTTGAACTGCTCTATGTCTATTTTTGTTTCTTAAACTGTTTTTCCCAACTCCTCCAACTGTCTGTTGTTCCTGTTCAAAGTGGTTGATTTGGTTGTTTAAATCCTCCCGGATTTCCTCTTTCATAGTATTAATCATGGTTACGATCATATTTTGAAAGTTGTTATCTTGGGTCTGACTTTCTTGACAATTATCTGCAAATTTGTTCTGGTTGAATCCATTATTATGGGGTTAATTCTTTCAGTGGGAGATTTGTCTTCCTGGATTTTATTTCTCATAGATCTGCACTTTGACTTGGGCATTGTCATTTTGTCTCTTTTTTTTTAATTTTTTTATTATTATTATTATTTATTCAACTGTGTGCATATGCATGTGTATGTGCGCATGCACATGTGTGTCTGTGTGTGCATGTATGTGTAGAACCACGGACGAATTCGTGAACCTCCATGGACGCCTCCACCTCCTTCTTCCCTGGGATTCACAGGCTCCGCCCTACCAGGACCAGAAGCACAGGCCGCCCCGCTTCCGCCTGGCGTCTATACGTGGGATCTGGGATCCGGAACTCAGGACCTTCCGCCTGCAAGGCGGAGGCTTAACCCCTGAGCCACCTCTCCAGCGCCTGTCGTTTTGTCTCTTAAGACCTTTCAGTTTCTGTGTGTTTTTGACTGAACTGATTTAGTTGGTATTTCTACTCTCGGGTTCCTTTGTCTGTTGTTAGTATTATTTCCTAGATGAGGCTATTACACTATCAGTTAGCATTATGTTTATAGTGTGTCTCGTTCACTAGGCATAATGATGATGAATAAAATATCATTCAGTATATTATGTTTTCCTTGGCATTCTACAAGTAGGAGAGAGACAGAGACAGAGATGAGAAGGAGAAATAGAAAAGGAGGAGGCCAAAGAGTAGACCTTAGGAATCAGGTTCATGTGATTGTGAAAGCTTTAAAATTCATTAATTTTGGTTACTTGAAGGCGCTATAACACGGGGTGAGTCTCCTTATTAGACTGAAAGTTTGAAACTGGGACATATCTAATGGAAGCCTTTCAGTCCAATACCTAACATTATGATATTTGAAGAGAGAAAAATAAGCATATATATCAGATGATTATAGTCAGAATTAAGAGAGAGATTGAAGGTTATAGACTAATAGATGATAGATAATATGATAACTATTTAGATGCTAGATCAATAAACAAAGAGTTTTGTTCCCTTAATTCTACCTAATTTAAATCAAAATAAAGAAACTTGATAACTAGGTGATGAGATCACTATCAAAAGTTCATAAATCACCAGATATGAAATAAGCAGAAATTGTGAATAGAATCACTGTTGTTTATTTATTTTATAATTTATTATTTATATTAATTATCATTTATCATTAATTATTAATATGAAATAAGTGATAGCTCAGTAGGGGACTGAGCTGCAAGGTTTTTTCAGAAACATATCTACAGCTATAATTTAGAACAAAATTATTTTCTCCTCACCTCTCAGCTAACAAAGTTGAAAATAAGGTGAATTTCAAGTGAAGTCAGGTGAAGTCATTCCATATTCATGATTCAGTGTCTACCTGACTGAAATAGGCTTATTTAAATTAGAAGTCTGAAACATGTAATAGAGAACTATATTAATGATTTATAGAAATTGATCCAATAGTCTTAAAATGACAGAAATAAATAAAGTCTGTTACAGAGGAGATCTCCCATGGTCATTTCTTTCGAGTATGATGCCTATTCAAATTGTAATCTGTACTTCAAGAAAACGTGTATCCAAAAATGGAAGAAAAATTTAATTAACTCATACCAGGCAATTTATTTTAATTGCATTCATCTACTCCAGTTTATAAATAAATGCTTCCAGGATGCTTCCGTCATTTTAAATCAAAAGCACTGGGCATGCAGTCTTAACAGGCAAACGCACTGCATTATTAATAGTTCAGTGGTTTTATTTTTGTTCTTTTTCCTTGTTTGATATTATGGGCATACAGACTAAGACAATGTCATGGAAAACATGATCATTTATTAAAATTTATTGATATACACTTAACCATGTATCCATATACTAAAGTTATTACTTATATATTGATATAATAAATTGGATGCCAATTATATATATTTCATGATTTGTTCCACATTATCTGTCTTTTAAGAGAAAAACGGTGACATTTGTTTTCCTTCTGTGTTAAAAATAAATTCTCTATGCCAGACTCATTTTAATTTCTGACTAAAAGCTTTGCACTTTTAAAAGCAATCTGTTACATCAGATAAAATCAAATCTAGTTAAGTAATTCCTTAAATATCTTGCAAACATTATTAAAACCCTGGAGCTTTTATGATGGCAGACTCCATTTGGATTTTCTGAAAAGAAGATACATGAGGATTATAAGTTCAAGGCTAGGATGGGCTGTACCTTTCTGTAGGCCAAATGTCCTACAGGTAGAGGTGTTTTCTGCTAACCCTAAACCCAGGTGTTGAAGGAGAGAATCAATTCCTGTTAATTTTCCTCTGACCTCAAACCATATACCATATTAGAGACAGAGAGAAAGAGAGAGAAAAAAATTTTAATTAAAAAGAAAAAGAAAAAAATGGAAAAAGATTAAAAGAAAAATATGATTGATGCTCCTATTATTTACCATCATGTCAACATAGCTTAAGTGTTTTTATTTCAAATAATACAAAAGACATTATTCATGTCTTTAGCCATTCTTTTTGTCATTTGTGGCAGCTTATATAGAAGTATTTCTATTTCTTGAATTCAATCATTAAATTGTTTTGTTTATGTTTTTACAATTAATCAGGACAGAATATTGTATGGTCATCCCATGTTTTTAAATTTTTCATGAAAAAGATGTTTAGAAACAAAGTGCTATAGTCGCTAAAATGAGATAATTCTTACTTATGTGGATTGGGATAAAATATTTTCTCATATATTGAAATAGTGAAAATAATTGGTAATTTATTCAAAAACTTAATAAACAAAGGTCTAAATGACAAAGAATTTCATCATATTCCTGCTTGATAGAACTTGATGGAATGCCCCATTTTTTACTCATTTTTAGAACAAAATGGAAAAAAAATTCCATGAGCATGTCAATATTCTATAAAAATGGAAAATATTGATCACACTGCAGAATTGTCTTGTGGATCTTCTGTTATTTGCTATACTTTATTAACACATTCATTTTATTTTAATCATAAATTAATTCATAATAAACAAACATAGGTATATTTACAGGGCTGATCATATTAACAACTTGTTAACTGGAACATGTAACTAGTGTTCTTTCTTCGATACTTGCATCATGTAATTTATGTCATTCTTACTCTATTTAGACATTTGGCAATATTTATTTGTCCTATTTCACAGTAATGTCTTATGAGATATGATTTATTCCTAAGTGTAACTCTGAGGCCTATAACAGACATTTTCCCCAGTATGCTATAATCTGCCTAATTCAAAAATCCATTTGGAAAGTATCTTGAGTTAGACTTTTCTATTATGTTACTACAACAATTCTTGGAACTATCACCATGAACATTTTATTCAAGGTCAACAATGAATCTGTATTCCTAAGCCATGGTACTCATGTTTGTTTCTATTCATGTCTGACTGAATTTTAATATATGTACAATTCGTGTTGCTCTAATAAAACCATTTCAGCTTGAGTTATATCCATAAAGACATAATATATAAAAGTATGCTAATTAAGACCCCAAACATTTATGAATACTAAATACATTACAAAAAATAAATTCATTTCTAAGACAAGATCACCAAATAACTAAGAGTGCTGAACACATTATAGTAGTTCTTATATGGTAGCCTTATAAAACATAAGTTGCACCTAATGTTCACAAAAGGCAAACATCTGAAATATTTGAAATATATATTAAAATTTAATTCCATATTTTTGTGAAAACTCATACATGCATAATATTGCCAGGCCAACTTTATAAGCATATTATAACAGATACTAACTTTACTCAAATAAAATATAAGAAACTATTCTATGTATCACATTCTGTTTTGTGAAATCAAATAGTTCCAGGATTCATTTCATAAATAATTAGTATAAAATATAATTAAACATTCAATGAATGTCATTTATTTTATACTTTTTCTTTCCTTTTCTGTATTTTTTACTCAATAAGTTGACTGAGTCCTTATTAAAATTAATGCATTTCTCAGACTCAAAATTTTACAAAAGATGTTAATGTCATTTATCAAGTTGGTAGTAAAACAGTGTTAAAAGCTCTCATTAGAAAATATTTGCTGCAGAGTTTTATTTTCTTTTATATATCCTGACAGTAAAATTTTGCAGAAATATATGTGAATACATAAATGCACGAGGAAAGTATTATTATTTATCTGAATTAGTAAACTGCGAAAATTCCTTTCGGAATGTTTTACAAAGTCATGTAAAAGTGTATTTGCTTCACTACAAGATGCCAGAAATTTATGTTAAAAATTGCAGTTGAACATGGCTGAAGTCTTTACCAAATCTACAACTCAGAGTGATCTATTTGGCTCGGTGGATAGAAATAATTCCTGATCAACCTGATGTCCTGAGTTCCAATTCTTCACCCCACATGATGAAATGAAAGATCAGATTCATGTAGGTTGTTCTTTGACACCTCCATTGCATGCCACATGTGCCTGTACACACGCATATCCCAAGGTCAAAAAACAGAGTATTAAATATATTTTTAATTTAATAATATCTGTATGTCTATACTACTTCAAGAATAAAGGACCCCTTTTTGTCCCTCACTAATTGTCCCTCACTATTGTTAATGGCAATAGTGGTTTGTAATTATCTCAAATATTGTCAATGAACCAATTGTCCTCTACCTATCTGGCATACAAACAGTCAGTTTAACATTTACCTCATTAAGCAGCTCTTCAGTAAATGGCATGTTCTATGATATTCATAGTCTATAAGTTTATCATGTTAAAAAGTTAAATATACAAATGAGTGTAAAGTTTAATGGTGTTAATTTTTATTATTTAAAAGTTGCATCTGCTATAAATGTCAATATGGTTCATTCTGAATAATGCTGTTGACTCCATTTATAGTTAGCATATGAAATATATCTCAGCTTAATTTTTAATTAAAAATATATTTTTTATATCATCTGAGTAGAAAATTTGGCACAAATAACGGAATATAAAATTACTTACTTGGTCTATTGTGCAGAGTATATGTTTGCCCTAGTAAGTTTCCCTAAAGATTTGCAAAGCAACATATATATTTTTAGGACATTTTATTTTATTTTATTTTATTTTTACATCTTGTACGATTATTTTTTTTATTTCCACTCATACAAACTTAACAGGTACACCGGTCCCCGCCCTTCCTCCAACCCCTATCGTCCTGTGCCCACCTCCCCTCCGCCTTCCTTCCCCATCCCCCAGTGCCTACCCCTCTCATCCGCGGAGCACCCTTTAATGTACATGACAAACTCTCCTCTGGGCCCTCCTCTCTGATGAGGTGCAAGGACCCAGTGGCGTTTCCCAGAACCCTTTCCTGTGTTCCCATTAAGCATAGGAACACTACTGTTGCTGTCAATCCCTTGCCTCCAAGGATCCTAATGCCTTTAGCAAATGCTAGACTTTGTGGGGTCAATAGTGTGTTAGACATTAAGCAGGGCATATAAAGTCCAAATATGATTGCTTCGGCACTTGTGTGGAGTATTGCATATCATTTCTCCTTCCATCCTTGTGCTCTTACAATCTTACCGGCCCCTCTTCCGCAAATTTCCCTGAGCTTCAGGATGGGAGAGATTAGGCTGACCTAGTTCCAGGTGGTTGATATAGAGTCTCTGATGTTCTGGATTAAGGTTTGTTGATTTTTTTTTTCAGTTTTGCTGCTCCTGCAATGCCCTTCACTCCATCCTGATGGGTATTAGATGTCACCCCTTGCAGTCCTTGATGGTGCCCTATTTTCTCTGCTGTAACATGGTCCCCTCTCTCCTTGTTACTGGTGTGTCCTCTTTCCCCATCCCTCCTGTTCATAATCTTTGCAATTACTGTAGATATTACAGAGATTTATCTTTGAGTGTCTACTAGGAGTGACCTATTAAGGAGTACATACGGTGCTTAATTTTCTGTGTCTGAGATACTTTACTCAATATAATGGTTTCTAATTCCATCCATTTCCTGGCAAATTCCATTAATTCGTCATTTTTGATGGCTGAGTAGTATTCCATTGTACAGATGTATCACAGTTTCCTTATCCACTTGTCAACTGTTGGACATTTGGGTTGATTCCATTACTTTGCTATTGTAAACAGTACTGCTATGAACATGGTCGTGCTTGTGCTATCAAGGTGATTTTTGCTATATGGGAGGTTATTCACAAAAGTGGAATCACAGGGTCATATGGCATTTCAATCTTTAATTTCTTTAAGAATTGCCAGACAGCTTGCGACAGTGGCTGTATGAGCCTGCATTCCCACAAGCTATGTAGGAGAGTTCCCCTCTCTCCACATCCTCTCCAGCATTTGTTGTTCTTTATATTGTGGATTTTTGCCATCTTTTAGGACATTTTAATGTAGCACCCTTCCTTTCAGTTGTTCTCTGACATTTGAAAGATGCAACGTAGCTGTCCCATTTAGACCTGAACTCTCCAGCATCCCTTATTTTTGGCCCACTGGTAATAGGTTTCTGAACTGACCACATCAGAGACTCTATATCAACCACATGGAACAGGGCCAGCCTAATCTCTCCCCATCCTGAAGCTCAGGGAAATTTGCGGAAGAGGGGGCGATAAGATTGTAAGAGCACAAGGATGAGAGGAGTAATGATATGCAAGATACTCCACACAAGTTATGGCCAAAGCAATCATAATAGGACTTTGCATGACTTGCACTATGTCCAACACATTATTGACCCCACAAAGTTTAGCATGGACTAAAGGAACTAGGATCCTTGGAGGCTAGGACTGACAGTCACAGTAGTGTTCCTAAGCTTAAGGGGAACACAGGAAAGGGTTCTGGGATATGCCCCTGGGTCCTTACACCTCATCAGAGGGAGGACCCACAGAAGAGTTTGGCATGCACAGTAAAGGATGCTCTGGGGATTGGGGGGGGGAGGTGGAGGGAGGGAGGGAACCAGTCTACCTGTTAAGTTTGTATGAGCATAAATAATAACAATAAAAAAGAAGCTTTTCTGATGAAGACGTAGTGCAGCATTAATCTGTAGGTATAAATATCAATACTTAGAAACAGCTTAACTAATGGCTATTTAATAGGATACTATTGATATGTTCTAAAAACAGTAGTAAAACAGTAGTCCCCACCTTGTTCCTTTGGCCTCCCCAACTACATACTTTTGACAAGATTTCTAGAACCAGGCATGAATTTTCTCCTTTGAAATGACCCTCAGACCTACTCACAGAGTATTTGTCGTCCCTCCTAAACATTCATGATACTAGAAGGTCCATATTGCTTGACAGATCATTAATCTAAGAAGCACAGGAAAGGGAAATGTACAGCTACAAGACATTTATTGACAGGACATAGGCATTAGATTCTTGAAATTACTGCAGCAGTCCTTAGCTACACAAAAAATGTATGCAGATAGAGCTTTCAGCATTTCATTATGGATGGGGAGGACCATGAAGCCCCATCACCCCCCCCAAGAGACTGAAGTAGTTAAGTGTTTTTGGAGTAGGAATTTTTCATGTCTTCCATAGCAAAGTTTACAAGCTGTTCTGGGGCAAGAAACCAATGAAACTCAGTGAATCACACACACAAGGAAGACAAGAGATGGGGAAGGGGACTTTGTGTGAATAGGGCTTAAGTATAAACGGGAGGAGCATTGAGGTGTAGCATGTGTATAAAATTGACTAAAAGTCATTAAATAATGTTCATAATTGTTTAAAATATGACAAACCATCTTTGCATGTATCAGCAAGCAATCACCTCGATCCTTCCTAACAATTGAGCTGTGGCAGTGGAATCTGTACTTCAGCGCCTGGGATTGTTTCCCCATATGTTGCTTTGCTTTGCATTAATGTCCAACAAAATTTTCACTCTTCATCATGAATAATTTTGAAACTATTTTGTCTTAATCTGAATTGAAGCTATTTTTTTAATTTTATTTATTTCTATTACATTTTTTGCCTAGCTAGGAAAGTTTAATAAATACCCCTTTTTCTCCTTCCCCTCCCTTCCCCCTCTTTTCCCCCATTCCATTCTCTCCCTTTCCTACTCCTCCTCTCCTTCTCACACCTTTTCCTTCCCTCCTCTTCTCTTGGTGCTATGAATTGAAACTATTTTAATGTTGCAATAGAGTTTAAATTCAGTTTAAAAAATGGAGATATATCAGCCTCTACAGATACATCAACATTATACCAAAAAAGCAAAACTTAGATGATAATAAATGTTAAGTCAACATTTAAAAAATTTCAACAGAAAGAAATGAGGGCTATTAGTCCCAAGAGCACATTCCCAGAGGGACTGTAGAGGTGGCTCAGGGGTTAAGCCTCTGCCTTGCAGGAGGAAGGTCCTGAGTTCGTATCTTAGACCCCATGTATAGACGCAGGGACGGCCTGCATTTCTGGTCCTGGTAGGGCAGAGCCTGTGAATCCCGGGGCAGAGGAAACAAGGAGGAGGTGGAGGCGTCCATAGTGGTTTTCGAATTCGCCCGTGGTTCTACACGCACGTACAATTGAATAAATTTTAAAAAATTAAAAAAGAGGACATTCCCAGCATGTGTTAGACTGTGAGAATGAAGCCCAGAATCAAAGCAAAATCTATAATGAAAAGCACTCTATGCGTATTTAAGTGGATATGTCGATGAATTTTAATGAATTAGAACTTTCGGTATAATGAACATCTAGACAAAAAATTGTGTTGGTATTTTTATGCCAGTATGTCATTTGAGCTTTTCAGTTATTATCTCCTACTACCAAGACAACTTTCTCAGATATCATTTTTGTATCGATGGTAAATTATCACAGAGTTCTTAATGTAGTATATAGTGCTCTTTGCTTTTCTGCTTTATTTTCTGTTGCTCATTTTAGCTGTATCAGCTATGTGGTTTTTGTAGTTAAAATGCTTTGCTTTTGACAAAGACAGATTCATGCTTTTTAGACTATGGGAACCTTGAATGTATAGCCACACCTTAATTCAGTCTCCAGAAACCCAGGGTCACAGCATAAGCCTCATTGCTCTGCTGTCAAAAAGGTTACAATATTTGAAGTCACAAAATGGAATTCCAAGTCAATATAAAACTATTTGTACTTCTAAAGGGTGTTAATTCTCTCTGTCTCAGGACATGTACATATTATTTCTTTATCAAATTTCAGAAGACAAATGAAGCATATTATCTTATTATTAATGTTTTTTTCAGATTTTTCCTCTTTCAATCATTATCTGCAATGTCTCCTTTACTGTCATTTTGCACAATAAGTCTAACTCACCACCCATCAATACAGCTGTAGGCACTACCAGTCCTGTGTTAGAATTTCATCCCATAGTTCTAAGTGTTATTAGTTATTTTTCATTTTCCTCAAGTTATTTACTTTGATTTGAGTCATCTGAAAAATAATTTAAATACTGAAATTTAATTTAAAATAACCTTAGCAATACTTTGTGTCACAACTACTTATTTTATAATATTGGTGCTGTGAGAATCAAATCTAGATATTGGTGCTGGGAAAATCAAATCTTCCTTTTTAAAGTTGACTACCTCATTTTTATCCAAAAAAAGGGCTATAAATAATGGCTCATAATTGGACTTATTTCAGTCAGAAGGCTTTTCATTTCAAATATGTCACATGTAGCTTTTTTATCATTGAATATTTAATTACATACTGTAATATCATAGTCACTTTCCTGTTAATTATTACAATGATATCCTTGTGATTAAAATGTCTGAGATTCAATTTATTATCATAAACATGAATATTTTCCATCTAGGTATCAGCTTATTTTTCTTGCTCTCATTTTACAAACTACATGCCTGCATAAAGAAAAAATATAGTAAAATTTGTCGTTTACTTTAGGTTCTTTCAGTGTTTACATATGAAAATCAAGCTATAAATATAAAATTTCTTTCATTTTTAATAAAAGACTTTATGACTCTTAAATATCAAAACTGTAAGTAAAATGACCTTAGTTTCACATAAAAATAAAATAAACATCATTGCTCTCAAATAAGAGAATTGAACTCAAGGACATTGATTCTGAGAGAGGCAGGAGAGCCACCAAGAGCTCACAGACTCTGGGCTTAGAATCTATGAGGGGCAAGGGAAGTGAAAGGAACTCAGGGAATCCAGACATGAAGTCCTATGAGGGTCAAGTGAGCTGAAAAGAACTCATGGCCTCCAGACCTGGAGATTCATGAGAGGCAAGGGGGCCAAAGGTGGTGGCCAGGGTTAGGGGTATTTACAGGGTTAGGCAAGCCTTGGAAAAGTGGAGTTGATTAGCTCTAGTTTCTGCAAACCTTATGGCAGCATCTGGTCCCCTTCATATCATTGGTCTGTTCATATGGGTGGTCCAATCCAGAAGCTTATCTGCAATAGACAGCTCATTTCCATATCTTTTCATGAACAGAGGAGAAATTGGGGATCTTATCTCTGTAAAGGATTACAGTTAGTTCCTCCAGATGGATAGGGTGTGTTCCTTCAGGATCAGTTCCTCCATATTAATAAATTGTGTTCTTTCAGGATAGTCCCAGCACTATGGGAGGACCTTCAAAGACCTTCACAGACCTCTCAGCAAGGCTGCAGTCAAATGTCCTAAAAATATAAATATCAATTTCCTTAATATTAGATCTTCTTAGGCCTAAGTAGATAAGACAGCCAAAGTAAGCCATCCATCAAAATCTCCAAACCCTGGTCCATGACAATTCTAGCTATACAGGAGCATTAGTATTCAAAAATAATGTGTATTATGACAAATAAGACTTTGATGTACCCTGATAAAATGGCACAATATTATAATTGACTCTTCAGAAAAGTATTTTAAGGCACTGTAGTCAATATGCAAGAGAAGTTCCTCATAATTTTCTTTTCTGAAGTGGTAGAGAAAATCACTAGGCTTTATCCATTTTTTAGTATTGTCCTTCCTCTTCTACATGTTATATTCTTGCCTGATCATTTGCATAATATTCCATCCACACCCACATAAAACAAAGAAAATAAAAGACAAGGAAACAATCTTGGATTTCCAAACTTGTGTTATTTATATACAGCATTTTTCTGATAAATTCAATGATTAGATTAGCAGACATTGCTGAAATGTTCTTGTCTGAATTAATGCGTGTGTCTTCTCTGCACCTTCAATATAGAGGCATTATGAGCCTCATGTTTTTTTCCACCCAAATCCCCAATGTTCCTTAACTCTCAAGAACTTTAAGAGACTGAATTTTGTTTCATGTTTCTTGTCTTAACATCAATCTTTTATCTAAAGGCCTTGAATGACTTATCATTTTTATATTTTGAGGTGTGTGTGTGTGTGCATGCATAGGTTTTTGTTGGCACATGTATAAGAAAGCATTTGAATATGTTTGCCTGTAAAGGGCCATGGGTGACAGCAAGAATCATACAGGTTCGCTCTTCTAATTTATTGTTTTTTTCCTGTGGAATCCCAGGCTCAGCCTTCTAGGGACAGAATTATAACCCATTGCCATACCTCTGGACATTTGTATGTGGGATCTAGGGATCCAGACTCAGATCCCTCTGCCTGCCTGACAGTCTTTAACAATTGAGCCATTTCACAAACCTTGATTTATTGTTTTAGGCAATGATTTTATAAACTAAGCTCTAATGACAAGGATGCTCACTGAATTACAGAGTACCCACTATTTTTCTGTGGGGGGGGGCAGCAATGCAAAGATATCTCCACATGTGCTCTGATCTTATATCTTCATATTCTACACATATATACTGGTCTACTTATATACTCATGTTTGTAAGTAGGTAATATGGTATCTATGCAGATGTGTAGTTTTATTACAATACTTAAAATTGCTTTTATTTATCAAATCTCTAATTGTTCATTGCATAAATGACAGTAGTCTTCTTTCTTCATTCCTCTGGAACAAACTTTTTCAATATGAATAGGCCTGTCTCCAATCAGAGCTCTCCAACCTCTTTAGTTAATGGATCAATTTCTATACATTTAGTGGTTTGTCAATTTCTATACATTTAGTGGTTTTTGAACAAGTAGCTATGCCTTCCTGGAGAAGAACTTCAATGAAGCAGCAGTACTTGCATGCAGTTTCCCTTGTTTGACTTTATGTGCCCAACTCTTTTCTGAAGTTACATATGACACTCTTTCCAGAATGTTTCATTTGTCCTAAAGTTAAATCTTTGCCTTACTCGTTTTTCTCATATTTTCACCTTTCAAATATTTGTAATTCACATATGTATAAAAATAGTTTACATAGCATGTGGTAGGTAATATATGGTTGCTATGCAACTACAACTTAACTAGATTTAGAATATCCTGGGTGTCCAGGTGCAGGATGGGCTCTGAATGTGTTTCTAGAAAGAATTAACTGAAAAATAGAGATGCACGATGAATATGAACAGAGGCATCATACTGAGTAGAATACCAGAGTGAATGACAAGTAGAAAGCTAGGTGAGCACCAACTTTTATCTCTCTCTGCTTCCTGACTGGACATATAATGTTACTAACTGCTTCACACACTGTGGGATGATCCTGCCATGATGGATGTATAACTTCTGTCACATGAGCAAAACAAAGCCTGCCCTCCTTTAGCAGATTTCTTCAGTTTGTCTTCTTGCAACAGCACTGACAATTCACAGCCTTATCAAAAAATGTCTGCAAGAGATCATAAGCATGTTTTCTTCAGGAAAAAAAAATTTCAGTTTTTATTTTGCTTCTTATTTGGGATATCTACTTCTTGTAGATGCTAAGTGTTATTTGTGTATTACAGATGCATATTTTAGCAAATAAGATTTTCTTGTTATAGCACATATGTGTTTTTCATAATATATGGAGGAAAATATATTTCTCAGTCTGTGGATTCCTCATAAAATTTTGCATTATATATGGACTGAAAATTTTGTGTTTATTTAAGATACTGATCTTGATTTCTGTCTTTATTATGTGCTTCCTGAAACACATAATAAATATGAATGGAAGAGAGTCCTAATTAAAACTAAAGCATAATCAAAGAGATATGAATAAGCATGCCTGAGTTATCACTAACAGTACAGTGTATGTATGTGGTTAGACAGGATGATATGAGCCCCTGATCACAGCTACCAGAGACAGTTACATTGGGCTATTTGCATCTGTAAAGATGAGACAGACAGACTTCCTTTCTTATCTCAAGCACTCACAAATCCAGGTAAAGTATTTGAATTGTCCAGAGTCTCATTCAGATAACATACAGAGTTTGTTTTATTGTACATACTTAAATATTACATAAAGAAATGTGGTTTTTGAACTCTATTTTTGTCCTCATCTTTTGATCTTGGTAACTGTGGATCTAAATTAGGAATAAAAATATCCAAAGCAAGGTGTTTATTGCTTCCTAGCAGATTGAACATTTTTGTGAATTCTAACCATTTCCAGTTTAAACAAAGATGTAACAATACTCAATAAAACCTACTCTTCAGATCATGGTTAATTTTTGCCCGGAACTCATAAAAGACTACATTGTACAATGATTTAACTTTGTTAGCTTCATTGACTTGGGCTATTCTATGTTCATCTTCTTCTTGGTGAATGAATACAGGAATCAAACAACTTAGAGGAACAAGCAGTTTATTCCCACTTCTGTTTCCTGGTTACTATCTTCAGCATAGAAAAAGAAATCACTGAACACACTATTTCTACCGAAAGACATGATCAAAGGGTACATCTTTTTTACTTTTCAATATGCCTGCATGCCAACATCCAACCATTTAATAGCATCATCTTATCCATCTTTCAAGGGAATTATTCCATTTATTGTGGTTCATTCTTCCCACATCAATTAAATGAACACTTGTAGGTTTGGTCAGGATTTAACTAACTTTGCATAGATGTCCAGAGTCTCAGCCATTAATTGTTATGTTAGCATTTGTAACTAAGTATTACACTCTTCCCCTTATCAACTGGAAAACAAAACGCCACAATAATTTTAATACATAACCTTTTAAATGTGCTTCCTAGGTATTGTGTTCATTTAGTGATATAAAATATATTGGGTCAAATTTCAAAATTTCTCATGCCTCAATGTTAAATGATCTCATAGTTCAGTTAAAATGTTTAGTAACTAATAGCTCATACCCTATCTATTAATAACTCAGTCTCTTTTTTTTATAACAGGGCTGTTTATTAACTCCTTTCTAATCCACAGATTGCATATACAATTTTATTAATGGAGCCTAAAACTACACAGACATTTTCAGTTGCCACATCACACTGGATTTTCATTTTGAGTTTATGGTAAATTATAACCTCTCTTTTTTTGAGATTTACAGGAGTATGTTTTATTTTTTTTATTTTTTATTTCCACTCATACAAACTTAATAGGTACCCCGGTCCCCTCCCTACCTCCACCCCTTCCTGGACCCTGTAAAATTGTAAATAAATGAATTATTTCCACTATATAACTACACAGAATAAACATTCTTATTTTTTAAAGAGAAGTATTAGGACACAACAAGAAAATAACAAAAAAGAAAATTTCAGGTCAAAAGTAAAAACATCAAGTCAACATGATGACCAAAGTCAAGTAAGATAAATATTACATCATGTAGTTTAGTATTCATCTTTCATCACTTGCCAACTAGTAAAGTAAACTACAAAAATGTTTGAAATTCCATGATCCATCTTTTCTGTTCAAGGGACAAATGGCTTTTCTCTAGAATTGGTTCTCTCTTGCAACTTTAAGCTTCACTTTCTTTTGGAGGAATCTTGACCTTGGTACATGGTGGTGACCCTGCCTCGTTTGCTCTACATGAATCTGTCAATTTTTCATTGCCGTTTCTACCATATAGGTGAAGCTGCCAAATTCTGTGATGAGACTGAGCTATAACCTACTATACAGACTGCAAGAGCTTGACAATTAAACAGACAACTCATTGACTTGATAGCAAGAAATAAAAGTTTCCTGTATGCAGTTTTCTGTGCTAGTTGGCCCAAGGAGTAGAGAGCAACCTGTTACACCTTTGCTTCTGAGTTTGTCCCTTTAGTTGCTACAACTTTTTTGAGAAAAATTTTTCATGATATTTTCCAGTTGGGAGATGCTGAAAGTGATTTAAAATAGCATTCATGAGCAGAGTTGGGGATACCTTCTGTAACAGAATTCACAGTAGATAGCACAGAGACTTTTATTTTTCTTTCTCTTTATCACTCAAATTTAGATTCTCCTGACACAAACTGCTAAGACATATTAATTGCTAATCTTATTCTGATTGAGTGTCACCTTTAGTCATTCAAAGTTATATGCTTTGGTCATTACTTGGTCAAAGAGATAACACAGTAAGGTGTCAGTTCTCAAACCTGATGATATGAGTTAAATCCCTGAAAGCCTGCCTGGAAGAAGAAAATAACTAACTTCCAGAAGTTGCCATCTGATCTCTACTACCCATGTTCCATGGCTTGTGTTCATATTTACACTTTTTCTCTCTTTCTGTTAAGTAAACAAATAAACAAACAAATAAATAATTTTTAAAAGAACCCAGTGAAAAGTATAATACCAAGTATTCAGAAAACATATACATTGTAATGGAAAACTATTATCTGACACATTAATTTCCCTGGATACCAACTAATACCCACATGGCAAATTATCCTAAATTGGGTGGCTTGCAGATTCATTTTATTTTTAACTTTGAGGCATTGGAAGGTTAAGAGCAAGATGTTGATGTATTCAATTTCAGCTAAGGCATTCTTTCTGATTGGCTTAGCCATGACTCTGCTCAAGCTGTGAGCTCATGTGGATTTTTCTCTATGCTTCCATGCCTCTGGAGTCTCATTTGTGCTCACATTTATTTTGTTTATTGGTAAAAGAGTCGTAGTAGATGAAGGCCTATATTACCAGACTCATTTTAATTTAATCACCAGCCTAAAGAGCTATTTCCAACAAAGAAACTTGTGCAATGAATGGTATTTGTTTTTAACGCACAAAACCAAAGTACATAACTCAATGTATAACATTGAGAATATAGAATCAGAGGTAGATATGAAACTAGATATTGACATATCTTTCTTCCTGTAGAATGAAAATTTGCTGACATAGGTAAACTTAATTTCTTGTCTCTACCTTTTTTATGTAATCACCTGGCACTGTCTTAGTCATAAAATCAAACAAAAAGTTTGTTAAATTTTATTGCATAGGTTGGATAAAATGCAAACCTATAAAATCAACTATTACCATCAAGCAAATGCTTACCATACACAAATATGAAAACATTAACTGTTTAATGTTTTCACAGTACTTAAAAGATTTTCTGTGCTCATGCTTGAGCTCTTAAGCTTTCGTCTACCTTCTCATTCAGCTTTATGTGTTAATAAAAGTCATAAACACTCAAGCCATCTGGTTGGATAATGTCAGCACAATGATTTATAATTTCCTTGCATTGATTGTGTTATCAAACAGCAATGAAGACAGGGGAAAGCACCAGGATTTCCACAGAGAAATCACCAAATGGAACTCATTTCAGGGATTCAGTAAAAAGGCAGAACACTTATCCAATTTATTTCTTGTTTGCTCAGGCAACACCAAGGTTATGTTCTAATTTTATTTTTTCCAACCTGTGAATATACATTGGTGACGGCTATTTTGGCAATATGGGAAATAGTTTAAATATGTGTTATATGTATGACTTAATGTGTTGGAAAGTTCAAGAACATATAGCATCACCATCTCCCAGAAATGTAAGATTTCTGCAGGGTATAAAATTACAATGTCAGGAAAGGCTAATTTGTTTAAGTGAACTCAAAATGCTATTATTTTATGCACATTAGAGAAAAATACCTTTCAAAAGTTATTTTGTATGAACTTTAAAACAGTACTGTGTGTATTTTCTAAGATTAAAATTTGAAAAAGAAGAGCACTCCAGTTCCTTCTGATGTCTGCGATTTCAAGAGTAAAGTATGGCAGTCGTGACACAGCCATGACTTGCTATGTCATCACAACGTCTGGCACAAACTCCTTAATATACCTCCTCATGGGAACACCAGGCAGAGTAGGTTAGACCCACAGTAATAGCCTAATATTAAATCACTTGCAGTGTTTAAATGCTGTGTCTTCAATTACAGTCACATCCCAAGGTACTGTGGTTATACTATGAAGCTCTGAGTTGGAATGAAACAGACAGGATGAAACAACCTGATGCTAATCCTGAAATGTCTCAGTGTCATGAATGTGGATCTCCAGAGATGCTGCTTCATGTGTCAGCATTCACAGAGTAGAGATCAAGGGGTCATGATTAGAATTAAGGCATTCAAGCATGAACGGTACAAAACTTTGCTTCAGGTGTCAGGAACCTGACTCAGCAATGCATGGATGCTTTGCAGCAACTCTTCAGAATTGGGTAAAACACTTCAGATAATAGTCTTATTTATAACACTTTTATTTTTATTCTAAGTAAGATTCTGATTGCTTCAATCTTTGTGATTCTTTGAGTGTAGGCAGAAAAGTATTATAATTTAGTTTGATTTAAATATTGTCATTAACTTTGACTAAATCAACCTCAGTGTCTCACCATTATCTGAATTGTAGTCACATTTAATCAATTGTTAAGACTTTTCTCATTTTAAAATGTTCATTTTACAATCACATCTAATGAGCATGCTAAAAATCACAAATTTGTAAAGCAAATTTTTCATCTAGAAATAAAGTAGTATTAACTCAAAACATTTTCAGTGCATTTTTTATAGTGAGATTTTGAAATATGTAATCAGGATGGATTTTAATATTATAATACATGCTTGAGTTCATTGTTTTTAGGTCTGTAAGACAGGTACTTTAGCTGTAACATTTGTGTGAGAACATATTCAAATGAAATATTGAAATTAGGTGAACTAGGAAGAAAAATGGAAAGTATATTCCAAAACGAACTGTCCTGGCTTAAAATGTGTCCCCCCAGTGTCATGTATTTGGCAAGGTCATGGCACCTTGAGAGATGGAGCCTTGCTGGAAGAAGGCAGTCATAAGGGGTGGGCCTTGAGGTGGATTAGTCCCACCCTACCTCCAGAAGTCAGCCTTTACAGCAAGCAGTCTTGCAGCTCTCAGCCTTCAAAATATCTGCAGTGACTTAGCCTCCTCCAGCTTTGGCCAGCCATGCCACCTCTACCATGAAGACTGCATTTCCCCTCTAGAACTGTAAGCTGAATACATCTCTTTCTCACAGCAATAGTTAAGAATAACTGTTACACAAACTAAGCATGGATATTGAAGAAACATGGATTCCACCAATATGATTGGTATTTTCTACATAGTCCTATGGATTTTTTTATTCTTTAATATAAATAACTATGCATGTTAATTATTAAAGTTATGGAAAAGAAAATGTCTTATTAAAAATATATGGTGTCATAAAAGTACTTTTTAGTTAACCCGGTTAGTGAGTCAGATGCAATATTGACTTAACAGTTTCTCACAATGAAAATGAAGGAGAACAAGAAAACTAAAACTGATAAATTTTCCATAAGGACTATATTGGGAATTGAGGGTGTAGTTCAGTTGGTAATATTTGTATAGCATGGAATCCTGGTTTTAATCTCCAGCATGGCATAAACTAAGCATGGTATTATAAATCCGTAATTCTAGTACTCATGAAGTAAAGGCAGAGAGCAGAAGTTCGTTTCAAGTTTAACTTGATTCAATCATTCCTACTGTTTATCATATGTATATTCACACACATGCACACACACACACACCCCACTAATTTCCAAGATGATATTTTGTAAATTTAGAATAAAAAATTAAATTCCATCACTCAGCAATTACTACTGCTTATGAGACTCATCATTCTTTACTTGTAATCTCTTATTGTATTTGTATCTCTGGAAAAGATTCTGAGTACACCTAAATGATCAGGTTCTTTTCTTTGATTGGATCCTGTGTGTATTAAGGCTGGAATTATCTTTAATAAAAGTTCAAGACCTTTATTTCCTCTTCTTTTTCCATGTTTTCATGCTACATTTAAGTAAGAATATAATATTTAATCCCAATCATTGATCTTTATAGAAAATTTGTATTCATGCTTACTTTATTTTAATCATAATGAAGACCTGTAGATGGAGATTCTTTTCATTTTGCATTTAGTGGTGATCTGAAAATTGGAAATTCATGTATTTTAAGGAAAATAGAAAATTATTGGCTGAGACAGTTGTAGAAATTACCCTTGATTCCTGCTGAAACATGTAAGTGCCCAACATAAATTTTAAAACTCCTCTAATGTTTCACACATACATATAGGGAATCTTTTGAACTTGTTGTATTTATTTTGTTTGTGTGTATGTTTGTGTGTATGAGAAAATGAGAAAGAGAGAGAGTACTCTGTGTCCCTTTGGAGGATCGACTGTGACTTCAGGAATCATTCTGGATTGTTTCCTTTTTGCTTCACTATGGGATCTTCCAGGCTCTACCCAGCAGGGCCAGAAGTGCAAGCCACTGCTATTATTGCTGGTGTTCTTATGGTGGGACCTGGATCTGAACTCAGAACCTTTTGCTTGCAAGACAGAGTCTTAAACTACGAGCCATCTCTCACCTTAATCAGCAATCCCACACCTCCCCTTCTTCCCATTACCATTCTCCATTGTCAGTGTCATGTTTTGAAATGTGTTCCCCCCAGTCTCTCATGTTTGGGAAGGTCATGACACTTTAAGAAGTGGAGCCTTGGTGGAAGAAGGCAGTAACTTGGGGTGGATTAGTTCCACCCAAACTTCTGAGAGAGGCCTGCTCTCGAAGTGGCAATCTTGCAACTCTCAGACTCCCAGATGAGTGTGACATAGCCTGTCTCAAGCTTCTCCCACCAGACATGATGCTTCCACCATGAAAGACTCTACCTTTCTTCTGGAACCATAAACTGAAAAAAATCTTCCTTTCTCCCTTTAAGTTCTTGGCTCTGGGTATCTCACAGTAACAGAAAAGAGTAACTAGTATAGCCAGATTTCCCTTTTTTCAAGTCGTTTTACATGTGTGGTCCACTGGTTCGCCTTTAATAATATGTGCCTGAACACTTCCTGGAGCATGAGTCATATGTAAGTAGGTATACTATTGAGGAAGTCATTTTGTATGTCCCCCCTGTTAGCATTAACTCTCAGCAGTATATCTCAGGGAGGTGTGGAACCTCTTGAGATCTTCCCCCTTCCATGGTGAAATGTTGATAGAATAATTGCCTTGAAAATCTTATGGAAATATATACACAACCCCAGTGCATTCATGAATATATCAGTTCTGTCATGTCCAGAGGACAGAGTATGGCCGGATCCCTGGTTCTTTGCAAGCTATTACAATTTTATTGCTCCCTCTTCTGTATTGTTACTTGTATCTTGAGGAAGAGAGTGATTAACATGTTCTGTTTAGAGAAGTCTGCCAGGTTGACCAGTTGTCTTCACAGCTTCATAGCCCTAATAATTCACCTCCTCCAATAAGACCTGTCTCTTCCCTTCCTAACATTCTTCTGGTTTATAGTACCAAGAATTTGATCTCTTCTGAAAAACGTTTTTAAAAATCCAAGCAGAAAGCTGCTGGACTCCCCTTGATGTTCATGCCACTGTTACATTGAAACTCGTTTCTAGGTTGATTGTTATTGTGGCTTGCTGTTTTCACAGATTGGTAAGAGTATTAATTGTTTTTCTCCCCTAGTAGTACTATCTGGTACTACAAAAGTTATCCAGCAAGGTAGAAGCTTCCAGATCAGTTCTAACTAATGGTTTTAGTCCATATCGTGTTATCTATTTGTGTTACATCTACAGTAATAGATCATACTCTCATTTTATAGAGGTCAACCAAGAGCAATAGTAAAAGTTTGTACTATTTGGGTGAAAGGTCATTAAAACCTCTATGAAGGAAAAGAAAACAAAATCAAGTAGACACAATAAGAAAGACAGTTAAAGATCTGCAAACAAATTTAAAAACAGTGAAAAAAATCTGAACTGCTTATTTCTTTTAATGTTTGTATGTTTTATAAATATATACTACATATCTAAATTCTTTTTCAGAGTTCTAATCTTCAAATGAGTATGGGAAAATTGGTGAATGATGTGAATATTTATGATAAAGAAAGACATGACTTTCTACAACTTGTACTCTCTATACTGTTTACTGTGATCAATTTTCCTAATATAATCAATTTTCTCATAATCAGTATCTGTTTTCTATTAGAATCACAGAAAAATTATATATATATATATATATATATATATATATATGTATACATTTATAGCCTAAGTGAAATATACATAAAAATTCTTATTTTTTTTTCTCCATTTTTTTTCCTAATCTTACAAACTCAGTATACCCTGGTCCTCTCCCTCCCTCCTACCTCCCCAGTCACCCCCCCTTGCACTCTCCCCTCTCCCCCCTTCCTATCATCCCCTTCTTCCCTCCCCCTCTCCCTTTGCATCCCCCTTTCTCCCTCCTATCCCCTGGAGCATTCATTTATGTGAATGCCAAACCTTCCTCTGAGTCCTCCACACTCATGAGGGTGGAGGACTCAGTGGCACAGCATAGAACCCTTCCTTGGGCTCCCATTAGTATGGGAACTTTATTATGACTGTTAATCCCTTGCCAGATCCAACTTCCTGGAGCTTTCTCCCCTGTGATCCATGCTAGATTTTGGTGGTTTGTTGACATGTTAGCCATTGTGCAGTTCAGGCAAAGTCCAGTTCTGGCTGCTACAGCCCTAGCTTGTGTGGAGTATCTTGCATATCATTGATATCCACATCTTTAGGCTCTTAAAATCTTGCTGCCCCCTATTCTTCAAGATTCCCTTAGTTTTAGGATGGGGAGAGATTTGGCTGGTTTGGTTCCAAGTGATTAATGTAGGGTCATTGGTGTTCTGAATTACAGTTTGTTGTTTTCAGTTTTGCTTTTCCTGCACCACCCTTGGCTGCATCCTGACTGATACTGAAGGTCACTTCCTAACTAAAGATAAAAGACTATTTAAGTGAAGATCTTAATATAAGAGGAGGCTCAGAGTAGACAGAAGAATAGGAGTAGGACACAGAAGTGTGTGTGTGTGGGGGGGGGTCAGTGTCCCATTTGTGGGATGGTTACCATCCATCTGCCAGTTCCTATACCCTCCCTGATTGGTGAGATGAAACCTGTTCAGTAGCAAGCGACCAGGAAGTCTTGCTACTTACATGCAGTACTCACCCTCAAATATTGCATGTAAGTAGCAAGAAATTCTTATTCTATGTATGCTTTTTTTCCTTCAAACAATACAATTTACCTTTTACCACTTTGTCCAGAGTTGTGTGATTCTCTTTATTTGTAATAGTAAGTATGGTATTGGGTGAAAAATAAAATAAACTTGTCTTGGAAGAGATTATCCTCTATTTCTATCATAGTGATTTCTTTCTATTGTCAAGTAATTACAGAGGAAATCTTGTATCTGCTAGCTAGATATAAGATAGGTATTATGAATATACTTGTCTTTTTAAGGAAATCAAATTAAAAAACCAATCACCTTCCAAACAGAATAATAAGTACCAGGAATATATGGGTTAGCTGGTAAAGTACAGTAAAGATTTCATCAACATAATACAGTTTTTTTACAATTTAAATAGTAAAAGAAATGTCATTTCAACACATTATAGCTAATTCTGTTATACCACTCTTGCATAAATACCATATAAAAAAGATATCGCTGTTACAAAAGAAGAGAGAGAGAGAGAGAGAGAGTTAATATATCTGACTGGGGATAAGACGTAGACAGGTCATATTCAATTCACTATCTACTTCCAACTAAGATGTTTTCCTAATAGTTCTTTCCATATTTTCTTTAAAACAATGTTCGCTTTAACCTAAAAATGAAAAAAGTTATTGTAATTTGTCAATTAATTTTTTAATTGACTAGTTTAAATGTAACTCTATTTTTTTTGCTAATCATACAAGCTTAATAGGTACCCCTGTCCTCTCCCTCCTCCTCCCCTCCTCAATAATCCCCCATTGCACTCTCCCCTCCTTTCCCCTTACTTTCACTCCCCTGCCTTCATCCCCTTCTTCCTGTGCCTCCTCCTTCCTCCTTCCCATTCTCTGGAGCATCCTTTGTGAGAATGCCAAACTTCCTCTGTGTCCCCTATACTAGGGAGGATTCAAGACTCGGTGGCATAGCCCAGATCCCCTTCTTGGGCTCCCCATTAGTAGGGAAACTTTATTATGAGTGTTTAATCACTTGACTCTAAGGATCCTACTGCCTTGAGCCTTCTCCCCTGTGATCCATGCTAGACTTGGGGGGGAGCTTGACATATCAGCCATTGTGCAGGTCAGACAAAGTCCGATTGTATCTGCTGCAGCCCTAATTTGTGTTGAGTATCTTGTGTATTGTTGGTCCTCCCTATATTTAGGCTCTTACAGTCTTGCCACCCCCTCTTCTACAAAGTTCCCTGAGATTTAGGATGGGGAGAGATTTGTCAATTAATTTTAAGGACATTAAAAAAGACACCAAATAAACTGTTCACAATAATGGAATTATTACTATGCTTAACTTTTGATAAAATTATTAATGTGAGGAAAATGATTGACAGGATATTCTCATAACTACCTTTTTCTATGAAAGCATGATGTTCATTATGCAATATTTATATAGTCAACTTCAATCATTTAAAAATTTATCTGTAGTTTTTTCCGGTTTGATTCATGAATAAAATAAATTTATGTAATTTTTTCCTTGTTCTCTTTCCTTATGTTCTCTTTTTTCTACTACAAACTTATTTCCCAACCAGATTTCCTCATAAGTTCATGCTTTCTTGTATGTGTGGTACTCAAAAGTCTCTCATGGAGGTATAGTGCCTCATGAGATCTTTCTTCTATGGTGAAATGTTTGTAGACCAGATTTAATGCAGACAAAGCTACAGGAAGTTAAATGCAGCAGCCCTGACACATCCAGAAGATAATCTCTAGTCTCACCCTTCTCACCCTCAGACCCTTGAATTGTCACTAGCCTCTTCTTCGAAGACATTGCTTGAAGCTCAGTTTTGGAGAACAATTTGCATATTATGTTTAGGATCAAGCAGTTCATAGTAAATTATTCCTTCACTTTTGCCATCAATTTATATTTTAGAGTATTTAAATCATGCTTATGTCTACATCCTAATTTTTTGAAACATATTTCCACTGATCTGTTTAGCTATTATTACAGCAATTTAACATTTTCCTGAATACTCTAGTGTTTCCAATAAATATTATGCTAAGTCTGGTCATCAACCAATTTTGCTCTTGTTTCGTACTTTATTGGGTTTTTCCTTTTTGTCTTTTCTATGTAAAATTTACAGTTCTATAAATTTACAATTTCATCCCTACCAGTGGAAAAAGCATGCATGCAATTTTGATATGTAGTAAGTTCTGTGATGTTCTTGGATCATCTGATGACTAGAATTCCACTGGGCCAGATCCAAGTTCAAGCTACTGTCCTGGAGGATCAAGAACAATAAGGCCATAGCATGCATATTTCACCTCAGGGAGACAAGCAGACAATAAATCAGACATCTTTCATGATTTTACCCCAAAGCAATTGCAAATGATCAAAACTAAAGAAAATCTGTTCTAGTTAGGCTGTGGACTTGGATGTCAGGTTATTGCACAGAACTCTTGAGACACATCCAGAAATGATGCTAACCACATATTAAGAAAACTTATGATCTTATAAGGCTGATACAACACTTAACCATTTTCTCTGTTCTTTCTAAACACAAAGAAAACAAATTTCAAATTTTATTTTCATGTTTTGTGTAATTCTGATAATAAAAATTGGAGTACTTATTTCTCATTACCAGGCTTTCAGTTGACAGCTACTGTTTTCATTTGCTTCTTTAATTAAAGTCGATCTCATGATGAATTTACCTCTTTAACTTACAATTTCTTTTATTCCTTTCTTTTTGAATGAACTTTTAAAAATAAGAAAGCCAGGTGGAATAAACATTCTATTTCATTAACACAAAGGTGAAAGTTATACAGGATCTTTCAAAGGAGTAGAAAAATTGCCTATTGATCCTAGAGTTTATGGAAACAAGTATTGAAAAACTACTGATGATACCAAATACTGGCCTTAGTAATTCTGGTGTTTATTTTTCATTAGAAATTGGAAGAACACATCCTGGAAATAGAGCGTTTTAAAGAATGAATCTGGATTGTGTGTTAATTAAAACCAGAACAAAACTCACTGTTACAAAATAAACAATGAATGTTTTCTTAGAATTTATTTTTAAAGCTTCATGGACATTAATTGCTAGGTGGAAACTTGAGCTCAGAGTTTTTTGGAAGACAGATTTATCACTGAGTTACATTAGTCTCTCAAATGTCCATTAGCTACTTGGCTTGGGTATCAAATGTTTCTCAGTGCTCAGATTTCTGTCATTCTTTTATGTTTTCATAATTAATTAGAAACAAATAGTGAGCTTTTATCACACAATCAAAAATGAATCTATTTTGTCCATTTATAGAACTCATTCATATAAAAGGTATAACAAATTTTAATATTTTATTGATTAGTATTTTGTCCTATATATAATATAATTTACAATCATTCTAAAAATTTGAATTTTTTTCTAATTTTCCCAATATTCTTCATAATAAAGATTGCAAAAGTATAATGATCAAAATTCTAACTGCAACAATTAAAAATAATAGGATACCACAATGCATATTTACCGAAATGAAGGTGTTTCATAATTTCTGGAAAATGCATTGTCTCTGAGAACAATATCATTCCTAATACACTGCTTGTCTTAGGTAGATAAATGTTATTTTTGATAATTGAAATTATTAAACTTTTTCTATCTATTAGCCACAAACCAGTATCTTCTTAAATTTTTTTTATTATTTATTCAATTGTGTGTGTATGCGTGTGTGCACATGTGTGTGCATGTATGTGTGTGTGTGTAGAACCACGGATGAATTTGGGAACCACCACGGACCGCCTCCATCTCCTTCTTGTTTACCCTGCCCGGGGATTCACAGGCTCCACCCTACCAGGACCAGAAACACAGGCTGCCCCCGCTTCTGCTTGGCGTCTATACGTGGATCTAGAATCTGAACTCAGGACCTTCCGCCTGCAAGGCAGAGGCTTAACCCCTGAGCCACCTCTCCAGCCCCACAGACCAGTATCAAAGCACATTCTTTATCACAGATGGGTCAAGATGCATTGAAAACACTTGAAATATTTATATGTATTTTGAAATTTTTTTCTCATTCTTATTTCACTTAGTAAACTCAGAAAAAAATTTCTGTTTTTGAATCGGTACATTAATTTTACATTTTTGAAAGCTGCAAATGTTGTCATGTGCAACATTATATTTTGGTTATCCATGCATTTTGCAGAGTGAACACATCTAATGAGCATGCATTGCCTCTCACAAGTCATTGTTTATACTAGGACTCTGAAAATCTGCTCCCCAGGGACTTGTAAAAAGAAAATTAATAATACAATTTCCAAGATGTAGAACAAATTTCATAAACATACTCTTGCACTGGGCTGATGTTTCATGTCATGTAATGACCATGCTCTCAGCATCCTCATCCCTCATAGCAGATGACAACCACTCGTCTTTCTACTGCTATGAATTTATGTTCCAAATTTGCATATATTTTGTTCTGAACCTTCATTTCTACACTTGCATCATAATATATAAGTCCTCAGTTATCAATTTATCTGTTAATTGAAATTGGTATTTACTTCATTTCTTAAATGTTGTGACTAAAACTTCAATGAAAATAAGAGAATGTTCTTTAAAAATGGTAAACCTATTCACTTGTCACATTTTTTTAACACATTGTTTAGTTTACTTTGACTGTCTGATGTGGACTTTAAGGTTTCCAAGGCCCCAAAGATTTGAAAACTTTATTTTTTATTATTTTTATTTTTTTATTTATACATGTTTCTTGTCTCTCTCATTCCATTTTCTCTTCCTTTCTTACTTTTCTCCCTTTCTTTTTCTGTCTTCACTCTCTCTCCCCTCCTTTCATAGGTCCAGTCTTCTTTCTCCTACTTGCCTGTCTTTGGCTTATATGGATCCCAGATATCATCTGCTCTAGTGGGTTTGATAAGAACCTGAGGTTTTTATTGAAATTAGTCCTCTTTTAGCTAGTAAAATACTATGCTGCTTTACCTAACAGTGAGCTGTCCAAGATCCAAGTAATCAAATATTATACAACTTTAAGTATATAAATCGATTATCTGTCCTCAAAGTAGGACTTCTCACACTACTATGAGTTAGCTTCCTGTACATATCAAGTTATTATACCAGGTACTTCAACGTTCAGGAATGGTTATGCAAGACAGCACAGGGAAAACGTAAGTGTCAGAAGACAAGGACAAGGGCTTCAATAAGCCACATTCTATGCATAACAGTGCCATTGTAATAAATGCACAGCTGCTGTGATTACCTGCATTGGGGCTCCAATAGAGAGGTTCCCTTGCCATATTAGAGGCTCATAGGCTGCTCTTCCTCAGTGATGAGCTGCTGATTTTGAAAGACAAGAAGTCCCTATCTTCAATTGTATACCAGGTGTGGAGTCCACACAGCTCCAAAGACTGTTCAAAGTCCAGAGTCACATAGAGAACCCTGGCAAAGTCTGTGTTATAAAGCAAAACAAAAAGATTGGTGGAGGGATGGAAGGGAGAGAGGATGGAGGGAAACAGGAATAAGTACACAATATGCTTGTAAAAGTAGAACAAATACAAAAAAAGAGTAGACAAACCAGAGTTTTCTCTGGGGTCCATGAACAGGCAGGAGAGTGTGTGGGAGTGGGATGGATTGAGGAAGGGAAAGAAAGGAGATGGACGGGAGAAGAATGGAGGGAAGCTGGGATAAGTATCCAAATGCTTATAAAACTAGATGATGTGGATGACTGAAAGGCATATATATATATATATAAAACAGAGCTTGAAAGGGGAGGGAGGGAAGGAAGACACAGAAAATAGAATATGAAGGAACAGGGCTTGAGTGGGGAGGGAATGAGAGAGTGAGAATGCAGCAAATAGTCAGAAAAAAGTCAAAATATGTTATGTACAAGTATGACATGGCCAGAGGATAAATTCAATTAATAAAAATCTCTAAATCCTTGGCAAAACTTTTTATAGAGAAATGAAATTTTACATTGGTAATTTTTATTGCACTTTTGCAGCTCTTTCTCTCTCTTTCTTACTGTGTGTGTGTGTGTGTGTGTGTATGTGAATGTTTGCCTCCATGTGTGCACTTCTGTGTGTGTCTTGTGTTTGCACAGTGTGAAGGCTTGCATATAGAATCCTACAACTGATGCTGACAGACTTCCTTGATTGGATTCCACCTTACTTATTGACACAGTGTCTCCACCTGAACTGAAGTTCACCAGTTGTAGCTGGTCTGGCTGGTCAGCTTGTTGCAGGAAGCCCCTGCATTACCCTTCCAAACATTGAAATTACCAACGGGCAGCTGCTACTGCAGTGTTTGCGTGGGATCTGTGGCTATGTATTGCAGTCCTCCCGTTGTTTACTAAGTGCTTTACTTACTGAACTATCTTTCCAACACTGGTGTTCAGTATTTAGTTTTTGCATGTCTTGGCTTTTAGTACCAGGTGAGCCAAAAGGAGCACATTAGATACTTGATATATGTGTTGCAACACTGCCCATTGTTGGCATATTATAAAAAAGGGAATAGGAAAGAGAACTCACCTAAATCTATAAATATAGGATCAATATAAACAAGCAATTACATTACAACCTTATTTCATAGCTGACATTTATAAGGACATGTAATAATAATGTTATTATTTAGACAACATGTTCATCTGGTACATAAAACTAATCTCTTTTTCATTGTAACATTGTGAAAATAAGCATAAACTGCAAATTTTAGCATAAAAATTGTTCATTAGCTTACTATAGTTAATCTATGTGAAAGAAGAATAATCACTTGCTGAAATGAGACACTTGAAAAAATATTCTATCTGTTAATGCTAAGTGAAGTATCCCAGACCCAGAAAATTAAGCGCCATATGTACTCCCTAATAGGTGGCTCCTAGTACCAAACCCACCCAGCACACCTAGAGACACTGAAAGATAAATTTTTGTAATACCTACAGTAATTGCAAGGATTATGAACAGGAGGGATGGAGTAGGAGGGCCACACCAGAAACAAGAAGAGAGGGGACCATGTTACAGCAGAGAAAATAGGCCTCCATCAAGGACTGCAAGTAAGTAATGAGACATCTGGCTAAGTTCACAGACTTTCGTTCCTGATCATTTACAACTGAGGGGGTATGATCTCACCAGAAGGAGAGGGCATATAGTCTGGCAGATAAAAAGTTACCATTTTGCAAATGGGTGATTGACCCCTCCCTCACTGTGGTTTCCTAATTTTATTACATCTACCTTTGAATGGGCTCTTGTTACAAGACTCTAGTTTAACAGCTTTTTGTCTCTGGCCAGGGGGTGACATCCAGTACCCATCGGGATGGAGCCAAGGGCATTTCAGGAGCAGCAAAACTGCAAAAGAAAATCAATAAACCATAATCCAGAACTTCAGAGACTCTATATCAACCACCTAGAACTAGGCCAGCCTAATCTCTCCCCATCCTGAAGCTCAGGGAAATTTGCAGAAGAGGAGCCGGTAAGATTGTAAGAGCACAAGGATGGAAGGAGCAATGATATGCAATACTCCACACAAGTGCCGAAGCAATCATATTTGGACTTTACATGCCCTGCTTAATGTCCAACACACTATTGACCCCATAAAGTCTAGCATTTGCTAAAGGCACCAAGATCCTTGGAGGCAAGGGATTGAAAGCCACAGTAGTGTTCCTATGCTTAAGGGGAACATAGGAAAGGATTCAGGGAAATGCCACTGGGTCCTTGTACGTCATCGGAGAGGAGACCCCAGAGGAGAGTTTGGCATGCACATTAAAGGATTTTCCGGAGATTGGGGGGGCACTGTGGGATGGGGAAGGAGGGGTGAGGAGAGGGGAAGCAAGTGGGGGGGAGGCGAAGGGAGGGAGGGAACTGGTATACCTACTAAGGTTGTATGAGCGGAAATAATAATAATAAATGTTTAAAAAATAAATTAATAAAATTATACAAAAGAAAGAAATTTATCAAACAAAAATCACTATAATTTTCAACTATCTTATTCAATTTCATATAAATTTTAAAGCAGAAGTTCCTCTGCTATCAAAATTTGATCTTGCTGTGCTCAATTTCAAGAACAACAAATGGTTGAATAGCTTGAATCAATCAGTACATGAATGTAGATAAGTCCTTCTAAGGCAATAAATATGAAGGTATGCTGTGGAAGCAAACCTAAACAGAAACTTCACGAAATCATATAAACTTAGAAACACTGCTGAGCTCTATTATAGATTATGATACATCAAGTTGACAATGCAGACACCAATTTACAAAAGTATTATAAGGAGAACCTTGAACGATATAATAAAATCCTGTAAATCGTAGCTTTATGCTATGTACTATGTAAATAAATAAATGTACACATGTACATATGTATTCATGAATACCTATATTTATATATGTATACATAAGTATATGTATCATTAAGAAAAATTGTAGAAAGTACCAGAAGATAGAGTAAACAGACTATAAAGTGAAAGATACAAACAAAATTGCTATTTTATAGCCTATATAATATTTCAGATAGCTGTTTAAACACATGTTTATTATTTTCTTGAATCATTGTAATTTCTACACATGCATGTGAGGTACAATAATAACCTATTTTGCAACTATGAGTTTCCTCATTATAAGAACACCAGTTTGAATGTCTGGGAATTCTGAGCCTGAAAATATGGTGAGTAGAGAATAGGATTTCAATAAACATGTGGGATTTGTAATAATACTTTGAATTGATAATTTATTTTTATTCCAGAAGTGGTTTGGAAATAAAGGCTAAAATGTCAAAGTTAGAGAAATGCTAGGATGACCAATATCATTCTTATTTTACTTAACTGATTCTACATACTTTATTTTCTTTAATATGTTTTACTTAAATCTATGTACACCATTGAAACAGAATTTTTTCCAGCTTTATGCATTTTGCAGAAAACATAATATATCTAAAGAAAGTGGAAAATGTAAGAAAAATGACTTTATTAAGTAAGCAATAAATTGAAATCAATAAATCTCCATATTACCATAATTACAAATGTTCTCATCTCATCAAATCAAACAGAAGAAAGGGAGAATGGGAGTGAATGGAAGAATTAGCTAGCAAATTTACTTTACAACAATGGAATGGAAAGCAACTTGTTATAACTGACAGGAATCACAGTTGTACATTCAATTTTCATTAAGGGGACAAAACCTTTTTTGGAAATCATATATTGCAAATTATTCAAGGCTTTGAGGATCCAGAGGTACAAGTTAAAATGAGCCCCTACAGCTGTGAGATTTCCATTTGATTGTGACCCTGCATAGGATTATATAAGATTCTCATATATAGATATTTACTTGCTCGCAGGCCGCATCTCTTCCTGAGGGTTTCTGTAATTGGCTCTTCTCTCTGCAGCACTTCCCTTCAGTGCTCTTCAGAGCATCATTATGAAAGAACAGCATGACCCATCACCGTGAATATGCTAAATGACTGAGGCTCACTTACAATCAATCACTTCATGCTTCTGGCATCATTTCCATGGAAGAGGATGGAATGCTAGTTTTATTGTTCGGATCTCCTGGTGATTTAGATTTTGCATGAGAGAGAATGACTTCCTGCATGATGTGGAATCCATGGGTGGTATTGTGTCTCCTTTCTCTCTGAGCTGCTGCTGTCAGGAAAGCAAAATCATAGGATAGTTGGGCATTCTTTTGCAGAAGAGTTCAAATGTCACTATGTTAGTGAGAATGGAGAAGCAGTGGAATGAACAGACAGTTGACCTCAGTTGGAAAGACCTGTGTGATGGAATCCACAGTTACTTAAGTGTATTCAAAAGTGTTTGTTATATCCCACAGAAGACTGACAAGAAGACAAAGGTCATGCTGAGGAATCTGGCAGCTGCAGTGAAAAAACCAGGACATATCTGATGGGTCTCTAGAAAGATGAAAGGCAATGAAAGTTCTCCTCACTTTCCAAGTTTTAGGTATTTGTAGCATACATAAGACATTACTGTGGTGAGTTATTAGCATTAGGATAAGTACTTGAAATTTTCATTTTGTGAGTAATAAATAATAATGTTCAACTATACTTCTTTTAGTGAAATAGAAATTAAAGAAAAAAATAGAATCTAAAAAGTTTTAAGCAGTTGAAAAATTTTAAAGTAGATTACAGTAATTGAATGGTAACCAAGAAGTATGAAACAAGAAGGCAGTTTCACAATGGCATACTGTGATCTCACAAAGTTATTTAGCAAATTGCTCTGCAGCATTCAGTTTTACTTTGTAACTTCCTTAAAATTCAAATTATGCCAGTTATTGCAGAATTGTTATAAATATTGTAAACTCAAGTGAGTAGACTACAATGAATAGGATCTAACTTCAATTGGTTTTTCAGGAAATAGTTCTCTCTAGGCAATTAAAAGTATAACTTTTCTAAGCATTATTAAAAACTTTGTGTGGTCTTCCCAAATTTCAGGTAAATTGAATGATAGAGCAAGCTAAATATTTAATATCCATACATTTGAATCCAAAATAATTTTTCCTTATACAATAGGGTTTTTTATATTATCATTTATAAATTTTTACAAAATTATTTATTTCTGTAGAATGCATGCAATTATTGTTAGGAGTCATTTAACAACCCATTATATTTAACTCGTATATTTCCAGATAAAGTCATGATTCGAAATGAAAATAATCTCAGTTTGATCAGTCAGAGATTTAATTTCCATTTTACACATTTTAATAAGATGTTCTGTAAAAATGTTAAAGAAACAAGATGGCACTTATCTTGTTTCAATAATATTACAAAAGCTATATTTTAGATAGAAATCCAAGGGACTTAAGGCTCATTTTTCTTCAACCTTTTACAAATAAGGTACAAAAATTTTGGAAGAAGAGAGAAATATCTTGAATTAGAAATTTTCACCATGACTATCCAAGCTTAGTGGAGCAATAAGGAGTGGCTTTCCTCACAGGAGACCATATCAGCCATGTATTTCTGTATAATAATAGAGGTTACTCTCATCTGTTGCTGTGAGATAACATTCAGGCTCAAACAACTTAAAGGGAGAAAAGGAGATTTATTCAGCTTTCAGTTCCAGGAGGGAGATTCAGCCCATTATGGCAAGAAAGGCATGGCTGGCTGACAGAAGCTGGCAAGAGCCTAAATGCCAACAGCCATCATGGAGGCTGCAAGCTCAAAAACAGACTCATTCACTCAGGATGGGGCTTACCAACCTCAAGGCCCAACCCCTATAACTGCCTTCCTCCAGCAAAGGTCCACCTTCTAAAGGTGCTGTGAGTTTCCTAAACTAAAGATTCAACACATAAGTCTGTGAGAAACAACTCATATTTCAAACTGTGAAAATAAGATAGATAATGGCTCATTTGAATAAGGATAATTAATAGATTAATGCTTGCTTCAACTAATATTTACAAATGTTTAAGCAATTTGATATTTATTACATTCTATTACACTTAAATATATCAAATTCACAGAAATTTCATGGATATTCTTGTTTTATTCTAGTTGATTCCAAGTTTATTACAATATTTTATTCTATCTTTTATACTAGATATCAATCTAATTGAAGTACATAAAAAGTACTTTCACCTAGATAGAAAGTTATAAATGAATGTCTGAAAGATTCATATTATATACATAGAAGAGTTATTAATACAATTCAAGTAAATGTTGTGGATTATGAACAAAATATTTAGAAAATACACGTTCCATATGTGGTGTAGTCATAGAAGATACATCAATATCAACAAATTTAAATGAAGTGTTCATGTACAAAAATTAATATTAGAAGTTAAAAAATGGTTTCAAAATTTTGTATTTTTGACTCTTTTTGCCTTAATCTAATTCTAAAAATTTTAGACCTATTGATCTTTGTATATTTATTAAAGTGAAATAATTATAACTAATTTTTATAACATATACACAGAGCAAATGTACATAAACTCACATGTGCTCTTGAAACTTTTTATATTTACATATACAGCACACAATACAAAACTTGCGTTGAATATTTCCTCTAAGTGCAGAGGCAAGACATTCTTAAAAAGCTAAAGTGAATATGAGAAAAATCCATGAATGGAGGATGAGAATGATCACTTACATGGGTATGAGGTATTTGTTATTGTCCAGTCTGAGATTTGACTATGTTTCCTAAGCTTTATCTCCCATCCAGCACATGTCAGTCCTGACCTGAGTTTGCATGTACCAGGGCAAGGTCTCTGAGTCTAAAGTACTGCATAAGTACAGAAATAAGTTAAGTATCATCTGTAGTCACATTGTATTTAATCATCATTATGACACAAACATAAAAGTAGGATCTTTTGGCAACTCTGTTTCTTCTGTATTTAGTAAATATTTAATTTCAAATTTGTCAGTCTTTTGGGAAGTAGGTTTTGTAATCAGTCTTCCATCTGTTTAAGAGTTCTTGCTTTCATTCTTACCATTATTTCTCATTATTTTTATATCATTATTCTGAAATGTGAACAATCTACAGAATCATCTTCCACATGATTCTGATTCATAATTTTAGTCTTGCCATGTTTTAGAGTCTCCCAATTAAATATCATTATCTGTATTTCTACTTGTAATAATTTTAATTATTTTAAATCAAATATTATTATGTAATAAAGTATTTCCTTTTTAGTCATTTTTCTCATCCTCGAAATTTCCTCATTTTTATTTTAGCACTGTTATTGGATTATATTCTTTGAAGTTCATTGAGTCTTATGTAAACTGCATGCATCTACACAATAAATCTCTATCATTTTCAATTCCAAATACCTTATTTTCTTTCCTCATTATCTTATTGAAAACCATTTCCTAATAAAGAAGACTGTGGTCTCTCTTCACCTCTTCCATTTCTCCTCTCTCTCTTCTCTTTATCTCTTTCTCTATATACACATAAACATATTTTAGTAAGATATTTTCAGAAGTTTTGAAAATATTATGGGAATTTTTGCATTTGTGACATCATAATGGCTGTATATACATTTAAAACAGCTTAAGTGTGGATGAAGTTTATATATTTCTTTAGAAAAGTCAGATATGTGCTTGCAATGTAATTTTATTCATAAAATATTGACAACTGATTAAAGTGCATATACCTTAATCCACTGTTATATCCACTGTTACTTTTATAATTGCAAGTGGCTGTAAATGACTCAAGGGTTATGACTTTGCCTTGTAAGCAGAAGGACCTGAGTTCTAATCTGGAATCTCATGGAAAAAGTCCAGGTAGAAATGGTTGATTCCTGAATTTTCAGGAAATCTTAGAAAGAAATAAAAAGGAGGTAGAACAATTAAGGAGGATAAGACACCTTTTGGCCTGTATAAAAACATGATGCTCTCTGAAAAATCCACAGAGACATGATAAATGATTTAAAAAAATTAAAAATCTGGTAACTACAAACTTAAAATTTTAAGCATTGTGAACGTCTATTAAATATAAACATGTAAACTAATTTATATTAATCTTTGTGCAATTGCATAAAACTTTCTGACACATTCATTAACAAAAGTTCTTACTCTTCTGAGTAGTCTTTCCTTCTGTGGTCTGAACCAAATACTTTAGATATTCTTAATTTACCTTCATCACCTTTTGTCCTAGTGCTACACTTTCTTTTGCATATTCTTCAAATTCTCAAATTCTCAAATTTTTAAAAATTTTTCCCCAATTATATAAGCTCAATAGGTACCTTGTCCTCTTCCTCCCTCCACTCCTCCACAGTCCCTCCTTGCACTTCCCTGACCTTTTCCCCTTCCTTTCACCCCCTTCCCTCCCTCACCCTCTCCTTGTACCTCCCTTTTCCCCCCTCCCATCCACTGTAGCATCTTTTTGTGTGAATGCCAAACCTTCCTCTGAGTCCTCCACCCTAGTGAGGTGTAAGGACTCAGCGGCATAGCCCAGAGCCCTTTCTCGGGCTCCTCATTAGTATGGGAACTCTATTATGACTGTTAATCCCTTGCCTCTGAGGATGCCACTGCCTGTGATCCACGCTAGACTTTGGGGGGGGTCATTGACATGTCAGTCATTGTGCAGGTTATGCAAAGTCTGATTATGGCTACTGCAGCCCTAACTTGTTTTACAGTTATGCATCACCAAAATAATTTTTAATATTTTAACATTTTAATAAAAATTATTTTTGCAAATTATGAAATTTTTTAAAGTATCTGAATTATTGGCCTATGTTTAATCATATTTATTCTAAAATTCCACCAAAAATGTTCTCAATTCTCTACTGATGGTTTCATTAACTACTATTTTTTTCTGTGTTGAAAATTGAGACAGAACTGTGTCTCGCATGTCATGCTTGAAAGTAGTAAATGACTCCAGAAAGTCTGCAATGCTGAAGCACAGGGATGAAACACACATGTCATGAGAGTCAGTCATGAATCAGCTGCCTTCAGCTTCTCATTGCTAGAGACATGACAAATGGCCAAATGGAGACTGCAAAGGACACACATTTCCTCACACTTTTCCCTGGTTCTTGCTTTTTCTGTTGTTTTGTTTTTGTTTTGATATTGATTTTCTAGTTTTATAAGAAAGTGCTCCTGCTCCCATTCCTTCCTCCTCCTTCCTTCTCCCTTTCTGCCTCCTCTCTCCCCTCCCTTCATCAATTCATCCATTTCCCTCCAAACGTCTTACCGGTCTGTTTGTGTGAGCCCCAGGGTTCCCATCAGGTTGTTTGCTCTAATAGGGGTTCACCAGTACAGCCCTGGCCCCGAAGGTTTCTCTTGAGTTTCTCACTAATCTATGGGGGAAATGTTGATATGTCAGTCATATTTGAAATTTTCATATACTAAGACTATGTATTTGGTTGTTTCCATCCCCTACTACCCAATGTCATACATCATCCAGTCACTTCCCACCCCCAAGATTTTCTTTCCGGAAGGTCTCTTACTCATTACCTTGTCTTCCTGCAGTGGTGATCCACTGGGCCTCAACCAGGATGTCTGTATTGGGAAGCTCCCAGGCATGAAGTAAAGAATGGAGTGTTAACTATCAAGTAAAGAAGTCCCCCTCTACAGTCTGAGACTAGACCTAAACCATCTTCAAGGTAGGACTATATCTCCCAGAATCTTACCTGTTCGTGGTGAAAAAGCTATTGTGGAAGACTAGTGAAAGTAGACATCACTACATTGTGCTTTTGGGTATGTCAGCCCTGATATAGTCTGAGGGTACAGTGTGGAAATACGTCTCCCTTTCTTTAAGTTCTTACATTCTTACCACCCCTCTTCCATAAAGAATAGGCATTTTCAATTGCTGTCTGTTGCTCTCTAGAACCCAATGAGATGACACTACTTCTGGAGATACCACATGCAATGATAACAGGATATAGGGAAATAGCAAACTGGAATAGATAGCAACCGCGTCACCTAGACACGAATGTTTCATTCATGTAACAACAACAGTTCTGACAAGTGTCCAGTGGTACAATAGTATCATGTAAGGTCAGGCAACCAATTGCTTTCTCACGGGCATGAAATCCTATTTCAAGGCAGGAAACACATACTTGATACTTTAAACCAAATAAAACACCTACAGAAGAGATCCTGTAGGCCCTTGGAGGAAGTGAATTTCTTAGTGTTACCTATGAATACTTGATAGTAAAGTATGCTCAGGGAAGCCCTCTGCAACTAACAAAGAAATAAACTCTCTGTTGCAGTTTCCCCTGATATGGCCAATGAATTCATGACTTTAAGAGGAAATAGGGAGTTTTAAACTTCCTTCTGATTGTTGGTTTCAGTTCTCTGTCCAGCCTGGCTGTCTGACACCAACACCAGGAGCTTAAGGAACTTGGCCACGCCATATCCACAGAACTTCTGAGAAGGGTTAATGTTGTTTTTAAGACCAATATGTCTGGCCAAGTGAACTGAACACTATCAACTTCCTTAACCAGCTTGCTCCATCTTATTCATGTTTCCAGGAACTAGTCCCACCCACCATGGACTAGGCCTTCCCTCTCAAATAGACAATTGCTGACAGACTTCCTCAGAGATTAACTCAACCATTAATTCTTCACAAGAATTGCCAAGTTGACACTTGTACTTCGCTGTGACACTCTTTACTTTGCAATGAATATGAGCAATACTGAGAACCACAACTGGCCAAAGTGTAAAATAAAAGAGGCTCAACAAGCCTTCCTTCAATTCTATACTATACTGATTTAGTCAAAACTCTACTGGAATCTCCCCCTGCCTACCCTGTGGACACTCTTGTAGGTGTCTCCTGCCTGGGCTTCAGATAAAAGCCTACTCCTATGCTGTTAAGGTTGATCTCTAAAGTTCTTGTTTTCTGACTTTAGCTCTTGCTAATATTTCTTCTATGGCTGAATTTTATTTGAGAACTTAACGTTGCCTCATTTTGCTTTGTGGAAAACTGAGACATCTAAGCAAGGGTATTGTGTTCTACTAGATAAAGCTGAAATTGATTTTTGAGCCTGAAGTGTTCTACTGTGCTTCATTGTCTGCTGTACTGCCACAGACATACAGCAT
Source organism: Typhlomys cinereus (assembly GCA_023101885.1). NCBI lineage: Eukaryota > Metazoa > Chordata > Mammalia > Rodentia > Platacanthomyidae > Typhlomys > Typhlomys cinereus. Next base: position 13,393,251 of record JALPQD010000007.1, on the reverse strand, counting down.
TTTCTCTCTCCTGCCCTATTCCTTTGGCTCCCATAATATTGTTGTTTCCATTTCTCTAAAAGTATTGCATTATATTGTGGCTGTCACTCACATATTTATTACAGAACTAGTACTACAATATTAAACCATGGGCCAGTGAGATTCTAAGGAGGTAAAGGCACCTCTATATATACAAGCATGGAAACATGAGTAGATTCTCAAAGCACAGATGATAGAAGGAGAGAGCTTATATTCAAGAACTCAAACTTCTACACATTCTCTCTTTCTGTCTGTTTCTCAATCTATCTCACTTTCAGGTAAATAAAATAAAACATTGAGAAATATTAATTACTACTTATTATATAATATTGTGCTCAAAATTCCTAGGTCAAAACCAAACACATACTTAATTTTCTCCTTCCAAATTCCTCCTATGTTTGTACCTGAGGTTGTATTTACCTACTTTATAGAAGTCAGTGGTATCAGACTAGAGTTTGCATCCTCAGATTCCAAATAAATACTGGATAGGAGGAAACATTCCCATAATCCCAACTCTGAAAGAGCAAGCTGGATGGCTAGATTAGCCTATGGGTTTAGAGCTCTAGATTTGGAGACCTAATCTCAATGAAACATTATGGAACAATGATCATAAATGGTTCTCAATATCAACCTGCCCACGTTTTCACATATCAATGTGTTTATACTCCCCCACAGGTTCAGTGGTTATACTTAATGGCACTTGACAGGATGGTCCACACTAACTCCAGGAGCTGTAGAAACTGTCCACATCATATTCATATAGACACAGGATTTTTGAGAGAGGAGCAATCCTTGCTTGCAGACCAGCATGTCTGGTCAAGTATAGCAAAGGACATCAACTTTCCCAATCAATTCCCTCAGTCGTATTCACCTGACTAGGGACTATCCCCACACATCAAGTGCTGGGACTTTCTATCAACAATCTCCTGGTGACTTGCTCAAGGATTAATTACCATCTTTTTACCAATGTGCCCAAAGCTTCATGCCTTCAATTGTCAAATTGACACCTGTATCATCTATGACATATAGACAGAAATACTGAAAAATAATAAAAAAGAGAAGCAAGAAAACTTTGATTGGGTACAGCACATACAACTTGTAATGCTTATAATTCTTTTAAAAGAGAAGTTGCTATTCTATCCGGAAAAATAATATATTTTCTCTTATAACACACTTAATTTAGAGAATATTTACATGTGCTCTTAAACTTCCCTTTTCCTTTCACTCAGCAGTGAGTTTGTGGAGGTCTGACACAAAGTGATGCTACATATTTGCTGAGAAGAGTAAGGTTGGAAAAATGAAAAAAAATACAGGTTTTATGAACATAATTTTAAAATTATCATTGATAACTGACTGACATCTGAAATGAAATAAAATATATTTTATTTATTTTTTTCCTTATGTCTGAGTATTACAGGTATTGGGTTTTTTGGATGAAACTGATGATGGTTAGTTTTAGATATTGAAATTTGGAACTTTTTTAATGACATCATATGCTTTTTAGTACCAGAGGATTATAGAGCTATCAACTTTTAGTTTGTAAGAATTGATAAGCAACACAACATAAAATATAATACTAGCTATTCTGAAATTTTTTCCTTGTTTTGTGTATGTTTATGGGTTTGTGCATGTACAAATATGTGCTTTTTTGTGGGTACACACGCATAAGTGTGACCATAGATGTGTGTGCATGCATGTGACAGGCCTAAGTTAATATCTGAAATCATCCTCAAAAATTTCCACAAAATTCTTTTTTAGGGAAGTTCTCAAGTAATATCAGAACGTGGTGCCAGAACTAGTATAACTAGCTTGGTGATGGACTATGCTTCCATAGCATTTTACATGGGCTCTGGGTATTCCGATTTCAAAAGTTTGGCCATTTTCATTCTATCTTACAAACGTGAACAGAGTGCACTCGGCAGAAATGAAGTCATTTTCACTTTGCACCACTTAGCTAACATAAAAGGCAATATCATAAGCACATAGAATTTTTCTAGTTAGACCAATTATTAAATTCAGGTAAGAAATCAAACAAGGCAGATTGATTTCCAGGAAAACACTTGCAGTTTGCATAAACTTTCATGATGTAAAAATTGTTCCAAATATCAAATATTGTTTTTTTAAAAACAATCAAATTAAAGGTGTGTAGAAAATCGGCAATTTTGTTATGAATTTGTGAGACACTAAAATTTGCTACTCAAATTGCAAAGGGACTGGGCTTGCCTGTAATTTCAAGAAAATAATCACACACACACACACACACACACACACACACACACACACATCTATGTTCAGGTTGTATATGTTTATGTATGTGTAATTATAGGCACATGCAAATGTAAAATAATCACATACAGAACAGTTGGTTAACTTTCTTTTATTTATTTTTTTATGGGTGAGAAATCTTATTTTATTTTTTATTTATTTTTAAAATTTTTTTATTTCCACTCATACAAACTTAGCAGGTACACCTGTCCCCCGCCTCCAACCCCCATCCTCCTATGCCCCTTCCCCTCCCTCTTCCCTCCCAATCCCTCAGTGCCTCCCCCTCCCATCCCTGGATCATCCTTTAATGTGCATCCCAAATTATCCACTGGGTCCTCCTCTCTGATGAGGTGCAAGGACCCAGTGGCATTTCCCTGAACCATTTCCTGTGTTCCCCTTAAGCATAGGAACACTACTGTGGCTGTCAATCCCCTGCCTCCAAGGATCCTAGTACCTTTAGCAAATGCTAGACTTTGTGGGGTCAATAGTGTGTTGGACATTGCGCAGGGCATGCAAAGTCCAAATATGATTGCTTCGGTCCTAACTTGTGGAATATCTTGCATATCATTACTCCTCCCATCTTTGTGCTCTTCTTTTATTGTAGTTGAGAAAATTGACTGACAGGGAGTAAAGTTTGACATTTCCTTGCCATTCGAAAGTTTCATTCTATGATTGGTTGACCTAGTTGCTTTGACTCATGACATTTTGTCAAAAGCAAATTGAAGGGAAGAACTGCTTACCTCATAATAAAAAGGGTGTGAAGTCAGATTTCACCATAATCTCCAATCAGAAGTTCCACTCAGTTCCCACAAAGCTCTACCACTCAGAAACCCCTAGCTCACTGCCAATCCTTCAGCATATGAGTCTTCCATAGACAGTTCACACTTCCATGATTGCCACCTAAATTACAAATGTCCACTTGTCATGCAAATGAACTTATACTTGACTTTCTGTTAGCATTCCAAGCTTGCAAATGTTCAACATTGCTCAAAAGTCTTATTTAAGACACCAGCAAATTCCTCTGTAATCACTTGTGAGAAAATAAGTCTGTGGATTCCAAATCACAGATGCGGAACAAGCAGGTAGTCCACAACCTCATCACGAATGAGAGAAATTGGAGCACAGAAGAAATGAACTATACATCATATATACTCCACAGCAATGTTTCCTACAGGACCTTATTGAGACAAGATTTGTTCTACAAAATGTTTGGACAGTCCTATTCTATGGCTGTGTGATTCAGCCTGCTTACCCTATCTATGGCCAGGCTTGCCACCTCCCCTGAGCCATTTCTCCTTACTGCACAACTGTTTTCTCGAATTTCACTGCAAAAAAGGCTTTGCTCACACTCTGAACTCCACACATTTGCTTCACGGGAACTGCATACAGGCACTCTGACTACACACTACATTTCTTTGAATCTCAATGAAACTATTCATGGTTTCATAAGACTTTTAGTGTTCATGTCTTTTAAATCTCTGTTATACATAGAAAAATGCTTGTGTCGCCACTAGTAAGAGTTCTACCTGCATCTGTTTCCAGCTATTGCATGATCCGCTTCTGAGTTTATTTTTGCCTAACATGGAAAAATGAACAAGGACAAATAGTCCCTTGATCACTATTTGTGATATATATTTGAAACTAATTGGCATTGTTCACAGTTTCTTGCTGTGAGATATTTCCTTAATCAATATGCATATATAACTAATAAGTATAGTTAATACATATATGTACATAATTTATTTCAGAGTGACAAGAGGAAAGAAAGACATACATGTCACACAATGCACGTATAGTCATAGGACAAATTTGAGAAGTCACTCCTCTCCTGCTACCAAGTCAACTTTCCAGGATTGATATCGAGTCTTTAGATTTCTAATCTGGTTCTTCATGTTCTCAGCCATCACTCCCGTCCCAACCTTTGTTTTTCTTCATCTTCTTTTTTGTAATGAAATGAAGCTCATACAGCAAATGCAAATGTTACAAACTGCATTTTTGAGGAAGTTAATAATGGAAATAGTACCCAAATCCAATCTTATCAATCATGATGTAGGGGTGTCAATTAATGCTGATACCGTTATAGTCTTACAGTTCTCACTCAAGTAGTCATAACTTACCTCCTACTTTATTTATGGAATTTGCTACCTTTTATTAACACCAATGTTTGCTTTCAACATTCTCAAAATATTCATATGCAAGAAATGTTGCCCTTTTTAATGCAAACTTTTTGAAAAGATAGAAATTTCCCTTCTTAGCTCTGTTATGGACCTTGGTCAAATTTTTTCAGCGTTATGATGAATAGTGAACTATTGTGATAACATAGTTTCACAGTTCTGCTTCCTGAGAGGAGCAAGCAGAGTTCCCAGACCCACTGTGTCACATTCTGAAACCATTTATCACACAAAGAAACTCATGTTATCTTTCGTGTAGCGTGGTGCTTCCTCTCCTTATGCAAACATGGAACAAATTTCAAAAAGAACTAACTGCTCTTACTAGTTGACAGAGCAATATGATGAATGACAAAAACAGAAATTGCCCAGTTATTGCATTAAGTCATTTATGAGGAAGTAGTTAGGAGACATCCAATTGATCGTGTGTATATTATGACAGAGGCTATATTGGTCATTGATAATATAAATATGTAAAGCCTTGCAGACTTATTACAGACTATGAAAAGAAGAATGGAATTATGTACATTTACATAGTTTCTTTCCCCATCTATCCTGTGATGGATCATTTTGTTGTTTCTGATTGCCATTTATTATGATTACAGCTCCAGTAACATGGAATACAGTCAACCCTTTAACATAACACATTTCATTTTCTTTGGATAGAGAACAAATGTGGAAACTGCTGAATCCCATGGTAGTTTCATATTTATTATTTTAGAAAACGTACGTGTTATTTTTCATAGTCTATAATATTTTACATTTCCAACAACAGTATGTAAGTGTTCCCTTTCCATTGGGAAATATAATAGTATCTATGTAACCACACCAAAAATCCTATTTTGTAGTAAATAATTTTATTTTGCAGATTCCTTTGGTGTTTAGTAGACTAACCAGTAATTTCTAATGCATTTGATTCAGATTACAATTGGTGCACATGAAAATGTGGAACATGGGTTTCATGTGCCTTGGGATAGCAATGGATGGTGACAAACACAAAATTACAAAATTATAACGACATGAGAAATTTTTGTGTTTGTTTATTGCATCTTGATTGCATATCTCCTGATTTTATAGATGAAAATGTTGCACCACAATGTCAAGACTTTATTTATGTCTGTTCACCTTTGTTTAGATGACTGGTTAAATAAACTTGAATGCTATTCTGACTTTAATATAAATACTTATGTTCTTCGACAGGATTGTATGCTCTATACAACAGCTAATCTGAAATTTGTTTAACACTCAAATGCTGAATATTTGATTTTTTCCAAACATATTCATGAAGATATATGCAAAATTTTCTATTTGCATGCAATTGTTTCTAGTAACCATCCCCAGAATAACATTAAATTGTGCAGAACATGCAAATGCATAGTTAGCCAATATCAACAAATGTGTGAAAAATAAAATATGGAATAAAATGATGAGAAATTAAACATGAGAATAGTAACAGTATGAGATGAATGCTGGCAAAAGAGCAATTTCTGAGGAGCTTTCAGAGGTATTAGAAAAAACACGATACTGAGTCCAGTAATACTAGTGTTTCAGTGTGTGTCTAATTCTGCTTAGGAGACACCTGCCAGTGTTTTTCTGTTTCATACTTCATTTTTAAATTTTTCAATTTTAAATGTTTTATTATTGTTTTTTTTTCTGTTTACTTATTTTTTCCCAATCATACAACTTAATAAGTACCTCTTCCCCTCCTTCCCGCCAACCCTCCCCAGTCCCCCTTGCACTCTCCCCACTTTTTCCTCTTCCTTTCACCCCCCTCCTTCCCTTTCTCTCAGTGCCCACCTCTTCCTCCCCTCCCATACCTTGGAGCATCCTTTAGTGTGAATGTCAAACTTCCCTCTGTGTCCTCCATTCTAATGGAGGACCCAGTGGCATTGCCCAGAGCCCTTTCTTGTGCTCCCCTTTAGTATGGGAACCCTACCATGACTGTTAATTCCTTTCCTCTAAGGATCTTAGTGCCTGTGATCCATGCTAGACTTTGAAGGGTCATGTGTGTGTTCATATGTGTGATGTTTTGTGTGGGCATGAGTGTGTAGCTCAGAAGCCAATTCTGGAGTTGGTCCTCTCCTTCCACTAGTGTATTTTGTGGATTGAACTCAGATCATCAAACTTACACACAAGAGTTTACACAAAGAGCCACCACATTTTCCCTATTTAATAGACCAATAAGTTACAATACGGCCTAGCCTTTATTTGATGGAAATATATGATTTACACATTAATTTCATCAGTATCATTTTCTCTTTGGACTCTGGAAGTCAATATTCTATCTTAGGTGTAGATAATGGCTGCAAGCATGGAAAATTAGTATTGAAATTATGGAACAAGAATTTGCTAATGAACACCATCAGGAGTCATAGCAAATGTCAGGTATGCAGTTGTGTTTTTCATTCTGGGGGCCCTGGGCTTCCCCAAATTAAAAGGCTTAAAACTTTTTATTATTCATAAAAGGTTTACAGATAGCATTAGAGGATGTGGATAGATGGGGCAAAATAGAACTCCTTGCAAAAAGAACAGACAAAAGTATATAACCTTCATCCAAATATATTTAACTATCCTCAGTGCTTTCCAAAAGAATATTGCATGCCATTTCTTAAGAACATATGAATAAACATCTATTCACCCTAGCTAGGACATCTATGACAGACCAAAGACACCATTCCACTCTGGTAGAACCAAAGTAACTACCAAAGTCACTTAGTGGATGATGGGAGACATTTGGGAGTTGTATCACTGCAAAACTCACTCTACAGTTTCATCAATATGCACAAACATATCCCCTCAGCTCTCGCCACAACTTGCAAGCAGCTGCAAGAAGGAGTATCTTCTGTCATAAAGATTGCTTACTGTTAAAGGAACCTCAGAAGCTGCTTTCTGAGTTTTCTGACTTTAGTGAGCTTTCTGTGCCTGCTCTGTCTGAGTTTCCTTAGATTAATAAGTTCACTTTCCTCCCTTCAGGAAAGAATGTTGCAATTTGGAGGAAATAACTGCATAACATGTGAAAAGTAACTTTAAATTATTATAGACACTGATGTATTCACAAAGACATAGCCCTGTCAGAATGCATCCGATTTAGCAAGAATATGGTTTCAACAAATCAATATTGAAGGCTGCAGGATCTTTTCAAAAGTTACATCATATGATGAAAACATGTAAGTGTAGGTCCAGGGAAAATAATCACTTGCTAGCTGCAGGATCTTTTCAAAAGTTACATCATATGATGAAAACATGTAAGTGTAGGTCCAGGGAAAATAATCACTTGCTAGCAGTATACTCAGGAAAACTGATTCTGAAATATTGATCATTCGATAACAATGCAGAGTTTTATTTGTAGAATTCTAGCATATATTTGTTTTTACATTTATATATATATATATATATATATCATTAATTTTCAATCGTCCTTCTATCTTCCTTTACATTTTTTGGCAAAGGCATGATTATCTACTATTCTGAATGGTGGTAACAAATAGAAAATTGCAACATCTTTGTGAGCAACCACCCAAATCTCATCACAGATAGCTACATTTCTTGTGTGACCCAATGATATCAAGGGCTTTTTCTTTTATGTCTTTGTCTCTGTGTCATTGTTCTCCTCCATTAATAACTTACAAATGGCTTTCATGATCACCCCTTTTCCTCCTCTTTATTTCATGAATCCCTTCTTATGCAGTACATGATTGTATCACCTAGAATACATGTGAGAAGTGTCACCTTTAATAATCAGCAAAAAAGGAGCAAGTATCAGATTGATCACTTTATAAACACTAGGTCAAGTTAAAGGAGATGATACATCCTCTAATAGCAGTTCTCACTTAACCTGAGAAGCATTATTCTATCCTCCCAGCATGTCATGCTGATTGTAGTATTGTAACAAAAACGAATCTCTCCATTCCTTCTATATCACATGGAATTCTCAGTCAGCAACTTACTGTGACCATGAGAGATGTCCATTTCTTTAGTCCTTATAACAGTTACTCTTAACTATTGCTGTGAGAGAACACTCAAAGTCAATCAACTTAAGGGAGAAAGGGAGGTTTATTCAGCTTACGGTTCCAGAGGGAAGGCACAGTTTCTCAAAGCAGAGGCGGCATGGCTGGCTAGCCAAAGCTGGAGAAGGCTAAGTCATCATAGATATCTTGGAAGCTGAGAGCTGCAGACTGCTTGCAGCAAAGGCAGACTTCTCCTGGAAGTAGGGTGGGACCAATCCATCTCAAGGCCCACCCATTGTGACTGCCTTCCTCCAGCAAGGCTCCACCTCTCAGGTGCCATGACCTTGCCAAACACATGAGACTGTGAGGGACACATTTCAAATCATGACACTGTACCCCTGGTCCCCACAGGCTCATTGGCATCTCATTATGCAAACCATACTCAATCCAACTTTAAAAGTCTTCATGGACTACATCAGTATTCCCAACACAGTCCAAAAGTCCAAAGTCCAAAGCTTCCTATAAAATCAAAACACAAGTTACATACTTCCAACATACAATGACACAGAATAAACATTGCCATTCCAAAAGGAAGGAATGGGGGCATATATAGGAAAGATTTGTCCATAATAAGACTGAAAACCAGCAGGACAAATTCCAAATCTTGTAGCTCCAAGTCCAACAGGTGAGCCTCTCCTTGAAATCATCTCAGTTACGTAGAGGTTTGCTTCTACCCCTCCAGTGCAACTGCCCATAGAACACATCACTCTCTTGGGCTGACTCCTCCCAAGGTATACAGCTCTCCTTGTCAGGTGTCCCACATTGTCTTTGGCATCTCTAACATCTTTACTTTTCAATGGCAAACCAGGCTTTAACTCCACAGCACAAAATGCCTTTCATGGGCCTCTAAACTTCAGACTATCTGCCACATGCTACCTGGCTTTCATCATTTTTCAAAATCTTGGAGTAGAACTCCACGATTTCCTCCCTCTTGCATCCTTGATGCCTCTAAAACCAGAACCATGTGGAAATCTTTGCCAAGACTGGCCCTCTTGAATCCCAGCTGATTCAGCTTCTCTATCCTGACCATCAGGAAAAGCTCTTCCACACCTGGACAGTTGTTTTATAGAAGTGGATCCTTGCTTTGGAACTCTAACCTTTAGCTCATTTCTTCTAAAAGGATGTGCATTCTTATGGGTGGGAGCCTTCTCTGGGGATCTTGCCCTCAAGCTAGAGACTCTCCTATTATCCAAAATGGGAGCAGGCTTTGATTTACAAGTGGAGCTAATCTCTTTAGCAGCCATCTTCTTCCCTGCTTCTTCCTGTTTCAAGTTTGGCTTTGTATTTTTCATCATCAGATCTTACAGTTTTTGCTTCTTCCTGCCTGATTTTTCTCTTTTTCATAACTCTGAAGACAACTAAAAAATAACCATATTACATTGTCAAGACTACATTGCTTTGAAATTTCCTCTGCGTAGCACTCAAGCTTAACTTCAGGCAAGCTTTCAGGACAAGGGCAAAACTTCACTAAATTCCCAGCAAACACATGGCTCCATGTGTCACTTGTCCAGTTGCAAACACAGTCTCTGTTCCCCTCTGGACCATCAAAAGCTGGGCTTCCACTGCCTGCATCTCTCACAGCAGTCCTCTCCTCTGAGGTCTCAGGAGAATGGTCTATTTGGCCCCCTCACCAAGACACAAAGACTTTCCCAGCACAAAGTCCCAAAGTTCTCCATATTTCTCCCAACGAACAGTTCCAAAAGCACACTAGCCGTATCACAGCATTGGCCATACTACTGGGTACATACTTCTCTCAGTAGCTTCACAAACAACTTCACATTGTGGTACCAGCTGTTCTTGATCTCACAGCAATACCTCACTCCCGATACCAATTTCTGTAGTGGTTACTCTTAACTGTTGCTATGAGAGAACAGCCAAAGTCAAGCAACTTAAAGGAGAAAGGGAGGTTTATTCAGCTTACGGTTTCAGAGGGAAGGTACAGTTTCTCAAAGCAGAGGTGGCATGGCTGGCTGGCCAAAGCTGGAGGAGGCTAAGTCATCATAGACATCTTGGAAGCTGAGAGCTGCAGACTGCTTGCTGCAAAGGCCGACTTCTCCTGGAGGTAGGGTGGGACTAATCCACCTCAAGGCCCACCCATTGTGACTGCCTTCCTCTAGCAAAGCTCCACCCCTCATGGTGCCATGACCTTGCCAAATACATGAAACTGTAGGGGACACATTTCAAACCATGATAGTCCTTATTTTGATTGCATTAAAAGTTTAGACAATTGGTATCTTCTGTCTCCATAGAGTGTTACCTCAAACTCTCTGTTCATGCTTTTACTTCTTTTCTTTTACTTCTAATGTTTTTTAAGACATGATGACTAAAATGCCAATATTCCTTCCAGGTTATGTATTTGGATTCTGCTACTGAAATCTTAAAAGTCCATTATTAATATTCATACCTGTGTTTGTGTTCATGGTCATATTTATATCTGAGAAAGTTTCTTCAGAAGTTCTTCTCAATAAATAGAAAAACTAGCCACTGAGGAGCAAACCTGAATTTTCTCCAACATGCTCCCATGTTTACACACATACATAGGGAGTCATTTCACTCTACGAATGGAGGAAGTTTGGAAACAAACTGCTATATCTAGAAGGGCAGATCAGAAAATCAGGAAGCACATGAGCATCTGAGAACATAGCAGGTCTGAATTGAACAATCCTGTAGGTACTAGACCTTTGGAGTCTTTGCTATATGAGACAACATGTTTGCTCCCTTGAGTTTAAAAAAAAAGTCTTTTAAAGAAAGACAAAAGTGGACACTCCAAATGCAGAAGAGCATAAAGTGAGGAGAACAGTATGGGGGGGGGAAGCTTTGAGTTGATCCACTTAGAACCTAGGGGCAAAATTATGCTACAAGTAATAGGAATATGACACTTCCTGATAAAATATTGGTCAGAGAGGACTTAAAGCCCCCCAAATAGTATAGGCTTTTGCCATTGCTTTTGGTTGCTCTCCAAAAAAACCATCAGTAAGACACTGTTACTGAAGATGTATCACAAAAGGATCACAGAATATGGGTAAAATGTATCAACTGGAACTGGGCAGAGGACTTTCTTTTTGCTGAATAGCTTACACAGTACCAAGGAATCCTGCAGAAGCTGCTGGACAAGCCTCATCAATGGTGTGAGATCTATAAATTACAATATTAATCAACATAGCAACAAATGATCACCAATTAAACAGTAGCATGAGTATCAAGGAGACAACCAACAGCTTTCTGCTTGGATTCAAGACCTGCCTGTCTAGAATGGTACACATCTTTATTACTATACACTAGAACAAGAACTTAAGAAAGAGATGGAAATAGATCAATAGGGAAAACAACCAATAAACTTATAGGTAGGAAGACAGTACATCAATCTCCTCTGTAAGTAGCTATTGCTGTACCCATAGAATGGGAACTTACGTAGAAATCTTTGGGTCTAAAGCTGGATGAGTGAAGGAAATGCACATATCAGTGGGGTGGCCTAAAGAGAGGTAACTTGATATACCACAGAGGTTTGGGCCTCCACAGGAGTAGAGAAGCCAAAGTGAACCCTTGGGTGTACAAAACATTCAGGCTAAGGGATGGGAGGAAATGGGAGGAAATGATGAAGAGAGACAAAGGGATGAGAGGGAAGAAGCTGGGATAAATATGCAATATGTTTATAAAAGTAGAAAAAAATGGGAAAAATATTTCTAAAAAATACTCTACTATATTTCTACATCCTATATTTCTTTACAGTCCCTGATTTTTAGTGGAAATGTTAAAAGCTTCTGATATGGTCTTTTTTGTAGAACGTCTTTCTTTAACATTCAAGAGAAATATAAGTGGCCTCTTTTTTATAATACAAAAAAAAAAGATATTTCTCCAAAGAGACTGTAATGATAATTCAAAAACAAGGATGATATTAGTGTGCTATTCTAATTGTTAACATGGAAAAATTGACCCCTCCATGAACAGTCTTTAAGAATAAATAAAATTCTGTGGTTATTAAGTTAGCCAATTTCAAACAAGCAAGCAAATGATCACTTAAAGGAGAATCAGTGTCCCAAATCTTTTAGGTTTGTAGAAGCACAAAGTATTGACAGTCACAGATGTCATTCAACAGGAGAGAAACTTAAAAAAAAATGGAGTCAGAAAAACTTTTTTTTCTTCAAGAAACCCTGAGGTTTGAATATGTTTTATGTGAGGATGTAATATACTGTGGAAATATTTCTTAATGGAAACAATTTTTCCAAATAATTTATACAGATTCTGCATTGTCTATAAGTCTTATTCATACATATATTTTGTATACCTGCATATGTAACTACATACTTATGTTTTATTTGTTTATATATTTTATACTTTATATTTGGTTATTCATCCAGGTTATTGACATTTTTGGTATTAATATTTCAAGTAAGGTTTTTCTAGATTTATGCTTCTTATTTATTCTTGAGGTATTCATTTAATTTTAAAGAGAAATATCCTCTAGTTTTATATGTTTTAATATCAGTATAAATGATAGCTTCCAAGTCTTCTTTAATCACATTATACAAAATTGAATGTGTAAAAATCTTAAATGTAGGATTATTCATGTCTTTTTGTTTTGTTTTGCTTTGTTTTCCCTTGAATTTAAATGATACTGTTTATGTGACTATATGCTTTTGACTATACCTTGGACTCCACTGAGCTCACAGGAGATTCCCCACCCTAGTCACCCTAAATTTATTAGCCGCCAATAATTGATCAGTAACTGGAAGGATCTCATGAGATCCTCTCATGTCGATTGTTGACCTTTTAAATGGAATGGCCTGTGTAGACTCTAAGTTAGTAAAAACAGCTGTTGTGAGCTCATGATCTCCATAGTCATATTATGTTTAGAGAATGCATTTCCTAGCCTCTTCTATGCCTCCTCTCTTGTATTCTTTATGTCTTCTATTATGTGCTGGTCCCTGAAACTTAAGGTAAGCCATGTTGAGAACTGACCTCCCACATCTTGCTTATGCTCAGCATTTTGTGTATGTGTTTCTGCTTCCATTTCTAGTCACTGCAGCTAAAGTCTTTTTCCGATGAAGGTTGAGACCAGCCTTTGTAGGTATAGCATATATATATATAAGTATGTATATTCAATACATATGCAAGCATAAATATATAGAAGGCCACTTAAGGCTCTGACATTATAACTGAGATCTGTAGTGAAAAGGGGGATGAGGCAAGGGTGGGAGAGTAATAATAGAATGCTTGTAGAGAGAGATCAGAATGTGTTAAATGTATGAAATTGTCAAAAAAATGTAGCTATAGCTTCAGATGTACCTAATAAAGTCTACATACAGAAAATCCATACAAGGGAACAGAGAGAGTTAATTAAAGAGATAAAAGTAGAAAACACATCACAATGTGTAAAGGATTACAAAATTGAATTTGATTAAATTTTACTCTCTGCAATGTGTGGTCAAAAATCTTCATTTCTCTAATTGGTCTGGATTGATCAGAGACAAGAATTGGTGGTAATGATTTGGTAGAAAGACACCTTTAATTATTCTGCAAGCTACTACCATAAAGTGGATACATTCAAGCAATTTAATGTAATTTGTCCCTGAGTGAATAACCTTCAAGCCTGAAAGAAAGAAAATTTTAAAAAGTAATGTTTTAAATTGGTCTAAAATGTCTCTTGGCAAGTATATAAAGTTAATCTATGTCATTAGCATGACAATAACTCAATTAACAAAAAAATTTTCTGTCCTATTAAGCCCCAAGACTATCATTAGGCTTCTACAATGTGATGTTCAAATCCTTAGGAAATGGAAAATTTAACAGAAAACCCAGAGATGACAATGGGATTATGTGACTGAACTGAAAATCATCACTCAACAGAAAACTAATGCATTTTTGCTCCAGTTTTTGATGCTTTCAAGTGTTAAGATACACCTTATTTTCTTTCTCAATAATATGTACATGTTTTTTAAAGTAAATTTTCAAATAGTTGTTATTCTAAACATTTCTTATGGATGGGAATTTTGTCAGTTTTCTCTCTGATAAATGATTAGGAAAAAATACCCAAATTATTTAATTTCCAGAAAAAATATTATTCAGTTAAAAACCATAAATATTTGGAAGCTGTGGTCTTTTACTGGATCAAAAATGAAAAGAAAATTTTCCAAGATTGGAAATAAAACTCACAGTTGGATAGGTATGTCCTGATAAAATATAATTAAAGCTAAATTAATTAATTACCCAGAAAATCATAAATAAAAGAAAAAGAATCAACAAAAACAGCCTTTTAAGGCATGATTCATAACTGATTGTTATGTGCCAATTGTGTGTATAAAATCTATGTGAATGGATTTTATAAAAATGTTAGGATCAATTAGCCTATTACTTTGTTTTAGATGTTTTTATTATGTGGAAAACTTTATAATCTTCTAGTAATTCCCATATCATCATAATAATAAGAGGAAAACAAAACAAAGCACAATATCTGTGGCAAAGTCAGTGATCTGTTTTCCTACCATTTAGATAAATAAAAGTACTTTGAGATGTAGTTCTATCAACAGTGTTTATCGTGTGATTAATGGTGAGAATTCTAACAAGAATTCTAATCAAGAATTCTAACAGTTTATCTATTCTAAAATACCATAAACTAATGCAACACAACTCTATTTCGATCAATAGATTTTTCTAATTTGGAATTATCAATACCTTACTTTATACTCAGGGTTTTTGATTTCCTAATGGAAGTATGGTTTCAAATGTCAATTTTGACAAAGCTATACATTTTATTTTAGGGCATAACATAGCGATAAGATTCCTAATTAGATTTATCACTTAACTCATAAATTTGGTGATAGGACCTGAGTTATATTTCACAGAGTTGGAGTAATACTCTTTCAACACATTTAAATGCTTTGGTTTGCTGCCTAACACCACACAGACACACATGTTCACTGTCACAAACACAGCAGTGCTTAATAAAGGAAAAATCTCTTTCCCAACAATAAAGATTACCTGATTTATGAATGAATGAATAATTGGATATATCACATAACATGATATCATGACTATTTCTTATATTAATGATAAAATAATTTAATTTCCATTGGACAGCTAGCACAGTTAAGAATGTCCTGACTTGTGGGAACGATGCCCACCACTCCTCCTGTCTTGACCTCATTTCCTTAGTAACTCCTGTGTCACTCCTTAGCAATGCCCAACTATAAAGAGATTATAACTCCACCCATCTGCTCTCTCTTCTTCCTGCCCTTGCCAAGTAGTTATCTTGTGGTGGCCTGTCCTCTGCTAGTCACATACTCGCCCTTTTTTGTAACTGTGGGCTATCAATCACATTTCCTCTAATACTCTTCCACAGCTCCCTTAGTCCTAGTGGAATTTCCCAGTGTCCATGACTTCTTTATTTTTCTCTCATTTTCAACAAAATCCACACTTTAACCTTTCGGTGTGTTCTGGTTTTCATTCTTCATTCTTCTCCATAGGAACCCTGCTCTAGTTAGAGACCAGTGGATTTTGGCAAAGTACAAAAGCACATGGTAATTCAAAATAATTATATTTTCTAAAATGTATGTTTCATCTAGATAATTAAGATATTTTGAGGGTCAAATTTTATTACATGTAGTAATGAAACAAACAGAAATGAACAGTACCAGTTAAGCTTCTGTAGGTACTCACATATGAACTATAGTTCAGGTCTATACTAAAATTAGATTTCATTTTCCTCTTTATAGTGAAGTTGTATAAGGTATAAAATTACATTAAGACTTCAACTTTTGTACTACTATTTGCAACTTTATAAATTTATATGAATATGAAATGTAATGGAAAATATTTTTGTCCATATAGACCAATTGAATTTCACTTAGAAATAATTTATCCTAGAATTTTAGTTACTGTATGTCATAATTGTTAAACAATTGATATTAACTATCTAAAAACATCATGTTCATTCAGTCTGAGAGGAACCTCCTCACTTGTGATTTTACCCCCTGAGGAATCACATATACTACAACAGAAATCTTCTCTCTTGCCAACACAGGCATGCCAATGGGAGCCCTGTGAACCATGCATGTGGAAGGATGGAGGCTGGTAGGGCATGATGGGTTGAGCAAGGAAGGAGAGGGTTAAGAGAAGGACAGAAAGTGTGGGAGAGGAAGGGGTACGTGGCCAGGGAATTAGGTCAGAGTAATGACAATTTTGTATATAAAAATTTCAATAAAAAGAAAGAACTGCAAATAAGTGTGTCGTATGACATTTGGACCCAAAGTGTTAACCATGTCATTAGCAATGTAAATAAAACATTCCCAGAACTCATTCATGTTGTACAAATTTCATTAACCAATTGCAAATTACAGATGAAAAGTGCTTGAAGTATATTTTATTCGTTAAACTTGTTTCACCCTATTTTGGGGACAAAAGCAGTGTGAGGCAAAACCAATCATTCTTACTGAAGTAAGGCATGAAATATGGGTGTTATGGTATGAAATGTGTCCCCCACAGTAGCATCTGTTTGGCAAGGTCATGGCACCTTGAGAGGTGGAGCCTTGCTAGAGGAAGGCAGTCAGAAGGGATGGGCCTTGAGGTGAATTAGTCCCACCCTACCTCTAGAAGTCTGCCTTTGCAACAAGCTTCCAAGATGTCTTCAGTGACTTAGCCTCCTCCAGTTTTGGCCAGCCAGCTGTGCCGCCTCTGCTACAAGAGGCTGTGTCTCCCTTCTGGAACTATAAGCTGAATAAATCTCCCTTTCTCCTTTAAGTTACTTGACTTTGGGTGCTCTCTCACAGCAATAGTTAAGAGTAACTGCTACAATGGGTTTTTTTTTCTTACTAAGTAAACCACGTTGCTGAAGGGTAGCAGGATCTGTCAGATAGAATATGTCACTTTGACCTAAGCAGCATTTTGAACTGAACATATTCAAGGATATTTCTCTAAACTCTACGATTTTACTTAAAAAGTGAGCACAAGGATATTGCTCTTGACCTTTCTAACGAGTCAGGATAAAGTTATTCACTGAAGAAAAAATTTAGATTGTCAGTATTCAGCTGGCATACTTAGGTAATGTAAACAAGGATACTGTATCTTCAAGATGACTTCTTGGACAGCTAAAAATATGTAGGTCCTGTGCTCATCTAGTATTTTGTGATTGCTCACATTTGAAAGTGGGGTTATGGCACTTCAAAAACAATCTGCTATATATCATAATCACTTTGGATATACACATACAGGAATGATATTGTTGTCATGTATCTTATTGTTTTTACTGGGTTTTGAAAAACGACAACCACAAATAGATGTTTTCATATCCAGACAAAACTAATTACATATTATTTATTTTTTATCTATTATTAGCATCAACCATGGTTAGATTTTATGAAATATAACTATTTCCATAACTCAGGCTGTACTGTCCATTTTTGTAATGGCTAAACCAACAGCATGTCCAAAGTCTGAAGGGTCATAAAAATTATATTAAATCAAAGAATGATTCATTACATGGTCATGAAATCGGATGACAAAAAACGTTTTTTTAAATCTTGTCAATGGAACTAGAGGAACAAGATGGTTATGCTCAGTTTTCTCCTTCTAGCATGTAATCTTCCAGGAATTGAATTAAGATAAATTCTAGGTCTTCCTGAAAAAGTTATTGTTTCCCTGGCCCTTGTTCAAGTTTAAAACTAGATGTTTTCTGGCTCTATGAGGTCTATAGAGAACATATTTAAAGGATAATTAGAAATGCCAGTACTGCTCCCAGAAATTTAAGTGAAAGAAAGAATCTTTGGTGGATATACAATCTAGCATAGTTGTTGAAGGATGCATAGGCACTAATCAAACAGAACTAATGAATGGTACCCCAAATGGAAAATAGGGAAAATCACTTGGTTTTCATGAATCCCTTTAATACAAAATAAAGTACTCACAATCAAGGAACACAAAAATTATACATTCTCATAACTTTATGGAGCCTAGAGAATGCCTATTTCTCTCTGTGACATATTTCTGGGATAATTAATCACCATATTTTTAGAAAGCATCTCAAAAGTTAAATTATTTCCAAATATTGCAAACATAGTTTGAAAAAGAAGGTAATAAACATTTTTTGATCTCAGAGTTGGAACAAAATGATTAATTTATTGCATATTATTCTGTCGCATTAAATATCAGTTGTTCAGGAAGTCTTAATGCTCATAAATTCAGGCTGCAGCACTTACATTGTCAAGGGTAGTAGTTAGCCACTTAAGAGTCTCTTACAAGTCGGTTGCTCCATCAAAGCTCGTACATTGAATATACATTAAAAATTCTGAGAGCCTTGTGGAAATGACCTATTCACAAAAGTCTTGTTTCCCCAATGTTATTCCATTTTGTTTTATGGTTTCACTAAAGAGAAAAGAATCTTACACTACCAGAAGGGTTCTGAGTTCCCTATCAGAGTTCTTGATTGTCTATAGTTTGATTTTCTTATTTGTTTCTTTAATTTAGTTGTTATCATTTTTTTATTTTTTCCTAGTTTTACAAGCATATTGAGTACTTATCCTTGCCTCACTCTCCACTCCTTCTCTTACCCTCTTCTCTCCCTTCCTTCCGCCCCTACCTTCATCAATCCATCCCACTTTAACCCACCCTCTGACACCCTCCCCGACCCTTCTGTTTGTCTGCTTCTATGAGCCCTAGGATTCTCTCTGGATTATATACTCTAGTGGCAGGCCAAGTGGACTATCCTCAGGCTGACCCACTGATAGTGTCATTCTCCTTCACCTGTCTAGCCCTGGCCTCCAAGGTTTCCACTGCATGCAATTATCTCTCCTTAGATGCTCACTAGTCTATTGGGGATATTGGTATGTCAATCATCATATAGGTCTGATAAAGGCAAGTCACACTGAAGTGAATTTCTCAGAATCTGGTGACAATTAAAACTGTACCAGAAGTAATGGGAATATGGTACTTCCTGGTAAATTGTTGGCCAGAGAGGTCTCAAAGATCCACAGACATTGCAGACTTTTGCTATTGCTCTTACTTTCTCTCCCAAAAATTGACAGCAAAATCTTATTATATATTGATCATAGTACATGGGCAAAATACATCAACTAGAACTGGTCAAAGAGCTTCCTCCTTTCTGTATAACTTGCACAGTATCACAGAAGCTATCAAAGAAGCTACTGGGGGAGAAAAGAAATCAAATGCCTCATCATCCTCTTAGATCTGCAAATTATAATAAAAATCATCATGACCACCAGTGTAATGGTGGCATGGGTATCAAGGAGACAACCATTGGCTTCCTGATTGGACTCAAGACTTGCTTGTCAGAATAGAACACATTACTATTACTGTTGACTAGAACAAGAACTTATAAAATGGAAAGAAATATATCACTAGGGAAAAAAAGACTATGAACCTATAAGTAGGAAGACAGTATACCAATCCACTCTGCAAATACCTGTTATTGTACCCATAGATTGGACACTGAACCTAATACTCTTCTTCCCAAATAGAAGCAGAGGATCTCAACACCCTGATAGGATGCAGCCTAGTAGAAGAGCAGTGAAGCAGACAACAATGGCCAACCAGAATGCAGAGTACCAGTGTCCTTGCAATGTTCACCCAGAATCAGACCAACCTAATCTCTCTCTATCTGAAAGCTTAGGAAATCTTGCAGGAGAGGGGGTGGTAAGATTGCAAGAGCCTAAAACGGGAAGGTCAATTGCTGAACATTACATTCCACTCAAGGCAGGACTACCGAGTTCAATTTTTTAATGACCTGTACACGTTGTCTATTTCATTATTACCTGACTTTTTCATACACACTTTTTTAGGAACTCTGTGTCTAACCTGCAGGTTTACAGAGTAGAGAGCTGCAAGTTTTAATGGGAATAAGTTCTTTCACTGAGATATTATAAATGTGGAAGTTTTTGTTCTTTGATTAAGATAATCAGAAATTGGTGAAAAATAAACTGGCTTGGGTTGCCAGTATGTTGAATTGACATAGTTCTGTGATCATATCTACTTGTGTAAATTACCCCAACCTCTTCTCTGTATGGTTTGAAATTTTCTGTATCTTTTACATTTACCTACTCTGAAAAACAATGATTTAATTTTGTCACAAGCATCAAAGGGACACTTATTCTATTCATACTACTTGAAATTTTTATTTTTATGTTAGGTAGACAAAAGAATATATCTGTTTTATCTTGTTCTGTTTTTACCTGTATGTATGCCCATCCCCCATCTCATTTATGATTTTCTGGAATAAATTTAGGTTAACACAAAATACTGAAAGATCATTTCTAGCTATTTATGTTTTTAATCATCTTTTTTAAAATTAGTAACAGTCTTGTGTCTATTTCCTTTCCAGAATTTGTCATACTGTTTCTACTTAATTGCTGTTTTTCCAAATCTTTATTGTTTCATTTATGTATATTTTCTACCTTATTGTTAATTTGTTTACTACTAGAAGGAATAAAAGTAATTACATTTTGGCAATGGAAATAACTTTTCCAGATGCCATTACTGTTTCTATTTGGCTTCAAATTACCTTTTACACATCTACTAATTTTAATGCTCCTTTCTTCAATTCACACCTTCCTTAATACACTTTCAATCATCACCATTATCTACAAGAGAAGTCAACAACTTTCTTTCAGGAACTGCCTTCTAACATAGCATTTGTAGAATATTTTATCAAATGTGGCTTGATTTTGTCACTGGATAAATAATGAAGACTACATTATTCACATATTTCACTGATCCAAACATATTTCATGAAAATGTTTAAAGTTATTCCAGTGACAATTGTAGGTTTCTGGAAGAAACTACACCATCAGATAAAGTGGTTTCATAAAAACTGGGTAAACGAAAGTTGATCCCTGGGGCTCCTAACGTGGAAGGGGAGAACAAATTCCCAAAAGTTGTCCACATACGTTTACATACACACACTCCTGCTGTGGCAAGCACATGCCTTTTCACTCTATTTTTCCACTGTGTGGAGTACTACTGACCAAATTATAACATCCAAGTTTGCACACATGTGCCTTTATCTGCTAAGCTATTTCATACCACATCTTTTTCTCTTTTTTTGGCATCCAAGTACTTTTATTATTTCTTTTTTTAATTTTGTTGTGCATTTTGAATAATAATAGAAAACAGGTAACTTTCCAGATCCAAAAAGCCAGAATTTTTTGAGGTAAAAAAATCACACATCCTAGTCACTAAGTCATTAAATAATATAGTTAGGAATTAAAGTATGAAAGAGAGAAGTGGTTAAATATGGAAATTCACCTAAGGGAATCATTATAGAAGTTAAAAGTATAATTTGTGTTAAAACTTAGGGAAATCATCTAAAATGGTAATAAAGTATTTGAAACAAAGCTCAATTAAGTAATTGGAGATATAGGTTAAGAAGTGCTTAAATATCTTGTTTTTTTAAGAACCAAATGTGTTTTTTAAATAGATTGATGTGGCAAAGTTATGAATATTATTAAAAATAACATGCCAAAATTTCAATAATTTTATTGATATTGTAAATAACTATACTAAATACAATTGTATAAAAGTTACAATTATAATTAAAAATTAGCATAAAGGAATGACGGTTCATTAATTAAAATTTTTTACTAAAATGCTGAAATAATTTATTTGTGAAAACACTAAAAGAGCAAAAGAGAACAATGAGCTTAGATATACAAAGAATAGTTTTCAAGAATGTTTACCTGCCCCTTGAAGAAATCATTTTACAATTTGTAGCATTATTTCCTGTACTTTTTTAATACACCAGTCTTAGAAGTAAGAATATCATAACTTTCTCAGATAGAAGCAATTTATATTTTCATATGAATTTAGAAAAAAAGACTCTAACATATACATGTTAAAGTTTAAGATTTTTGACCAAGATATATCACATGCAAAATTTCCAACTTGTTTAAGTTTAAATGTTTCCTTTATAAGGCATAACAAAGTTCATGGGAGAAATGTATAAGTATAATAAGCATAGCAGTCTTTATTAGTCATGATCCTTCATTGTCCAAAATTACTTGGATATAGAATACAATTTTTTGTCATGACTAAATTCCTAGTAATAGCTACAAATGTAAATTTATTTTAGTTGTAATGATACATGTTTCCTCATTCTCATTTCTTTGTTCTTTATTTTGCCTTTGTTTAATTTACTTTTTTAGGGAGCATATTGTGTTTGATAATTAATATTTACAGTTGAATAATAGCAAACATTTTCAACTATTTTCCAAAAACAGTTTCCCTTTCTACTGTGTGTTTTGTATGGCATGATTCATGGTTTGATATATTTCATTTTTATGACTAAAGGTCACATTTTAATGATAACTAATAGGTGATGAGCAGATTAAAGTTATAGTAAAAAGTCTTATTAAAATTTCCTAAAGAGATTGTAAACCAAGCAAAAAGGCAAACCACAGAATGGGAGAAAATCTTCGCTAACCACATATCTGATAGAGCTCTAGTATCCAGAGTGCACAAAGAACTTAGAAAACTAAACACCAAGGAAACAAATGGCCCAAGTAAACAATGGGCTTCAGAACTTCCAAGGACGAAATTGAAATGTCTAACAAATACCTTAAAAAGTGCTTCACAATCCTTAGGTATCAGGGAAATGCAAATCAAAACCTCCTCAAGATATCATCTAACTCTGTTCAGGATGACAACAATCCATAATGCAAACAACACCAAATGCTGGAGAGAATATGGAGAAAAGGGAACTCACAAATAATGCTGGTGGGAATACAGGCTTATACAACCACTTTGGTGATTAGTATGGTTTCTAAAAAAGTTAAGGATTGAACTGCCATATAACCCTGCTATACCACTCCTGGGAGTAATCCCCGATAATGCAGAATTCACTACAGTGACAATAGCACAACCTATGTTCATTACAGCATTATTTACAATAACAAAGCCATGGAATCAACACAAATGCCCAACAGTTGACGAATGGACAATGAAAATGTGGTATGTTTATACAAGGGAATATTACTCAGCAATCAAAAAACGATGAATTAATGAAATTTGCTTGGATATGGATCGAATTAGAAAAAATTATATTGAGTGAAATATCCCAGACACACAAAATTAGACACTATATGTATTCCCTAATAAGTGGATGGATCCTGTCTCAGACGCTAGGGTCCTTAGAGGCAAGGGATTAGCAGCCACACTAGTGTTCCTATACTAAAGCAGAACACAAAAATAGAACTCTAGGCAATGCTACTGAGTCCTTACACCTCATCAGACGAGGAGGACCCAGAGGAAAGTTTGACATGCACACTAAAGGATGCTCCAGGAATGGGTGGGGGGAGGGGGCACTGGGAGAAAGGGAGGCAGGGGTGAAGGGAAGGGGAAAAGGTGGAAGGGAACAAGGGGATCCAGGGAAGGCTGGAGAGAGGGAGAGAAATAGGGTACCTATCAAGTTTGAATGAGTGTAAAAAATAAAAAATAAATAAATAAGTGGATCCTAGTTCAAAACCTACTTAATGACATATTCAAAGGTAGATCTCTGTAACAATTACTGTAATCTCAAAGGATTATAAACAGGAGACAAGTGGAAGGAGGGCTTCAAAAAACAAACAAACAAACAAACAAACAAGGAGATAGGGGATCACACTTCAGTAGAGAAAATAGGCCACTGGTCAAGTATAGCATAAGTAGTAAGACATCTGCTGCAGCTCATTCTCACATACCTTCCTGGTCACTTGTCACTGAACAGGTTTCATCTCACCAATCAGGGAGGGCATAGGGACGGGCAGATGGATGGTAACTATCCTGCAAATGGGACACTGACACCCTCCCTGCTGTGTCCTGCTCCTATCAACTCTGAGCCTCCTCTTATATTAATATTTTCATTTAAACAGTCTTTTACCTTTGGTTAGAAAATAACCTTCAATATCAGCCATGATGCAGCCAAGGGCAGTGCAGGAAAAGCAAAACTGAAAACAACAATAACCCATAATTCAGAACACCAAAGACTCTACATTAATCACCTGGAACCAGACCAGCCAAATCTCTCCCCATCCTAAAGCTCAAGGAACCTTGCAGAAGAGGGGGAAGCAGAATTTTAAGGGCTTAAAAATCAGGAGGATCAATGCTATGAAAGATACTGCACACGTTAGGATTGCAGGAGCCAGAATTGGACTTTGCCTGACATGCACAATGGCTGACATGTCAACGACCCCCCAAAGCCTAGCATGGATCATAGGGGAAAAAACTCCAGGCAGTAGGATCCTTAGAAACAAGAAATTAAACATTGATAATATAGTTCCCATGTTAAGGGGAGCCCAAGAAGGGGCTGTTCACTATGCCACTGAGTTCTTTTTTTTTTTTTTTAATAAATGGGCTGGGTTTTTTTTTACATTTTAATATAATATTTTATTTGAACCATAAATATGTACATTTGAACATATACAGCTTTTTCTTTTTTTTCACTCATAAAAACTTGATAAGTATCTCATTCATCTCCCTCCCTCCACCTCTCCCTGGATCCCCTTCCTTCCTCTCCCCCTTTCCCCTTCCTTTCTCCCCTCTCTCCCAATGCCCCCTCTCCCTCATTGCTGGAGCATCCTCTAGTGTGCATGTCAAACTTCCCTCTGGGTCCTCCTCTCTGATGAGGTTTAATAAAGACTCAGTAACATTCCCTAAGAGTTCTTTTTTGTGTTCCCCTTTAGTATGGGAACACTATTGTAGTTGTTAATCCCTTGCCTCTAAGGATCCTAGTGTCTGTGATCCATGCTACACTTTGGGGGGTCAATGATATGTTGGCCATTATGCAGGTCATACAAAGTCCTATTTTGATTACTTCGGCCCTAACTTGTGTGCAGTATCTTGCATATCGTTGCTCCTCCCCATCTTTAGGCTCCTTACAATCCTACTGCCCCATCTTCCACAAATTTCCCTGAGCTTTGGGATGGGGAGAGATTAGGCTTGCCTGGATGCTGGTGATTAATGTAGGGTCGCTGATGTTCTGAATTGTGTTTTTTTTCTTCCAGTTTAGCTGGGAGGTGACATCCAATACCCATTAGGATGGAGCCATATGTGTAGAAATATGCCACAGAGTTCTGACCCCTCACTAAGGTGACTCAGAAAGGGTTTGGCATTCACTCAAAGGAAGGCTCCAGGGGATGGGAGGGAGGAACTGGTATGCACTGGAAGAGGATGAGGGAGGGAGAGAGATTAACGGAAGCGAGAAGGATGGAGAGTGCAAGAGGCAATGACTGGTGTCATAGTTAAGCACCGGTGTCAACTTGACTGTTGAGGGTTTGAGCTCTGAGCACATTTGTGGAGAATTATTGGTTGAGTTAGGCCCAGAGCAAACCTACAGGAGATTGTCTAGCTGATGGGGAAGGCCCAGCCTATGATGGGTGGGATTAGGCCTTGGAATAAATCACAGAGAGCTGGTTGAGAAACTCAGCATCCTTTTGTATACTTAGCCACACATGCTGGTCTGGCAAGTAAGGATTTTCCATCTCTTAGCCATTATGTGGTGATTATGTAGCCAGTTCCCTCAGCCCTGGTGTTGGTGCGTGCTCTCCCTTCAAGCCGGACTGTGAACTGTGTAGCCAATAATCGTAAGAGAATAAATCCCTTGTTCCCTTAAGCCTTTTGATGGTCATTTTTCAGCAACTATGCAGGTGGACTGCAACAACTGGGGAGGGGAATAAGGAGGGAAAGGATGGGGTACCTGTTGAGTTTGTATGATTAGGAAAAAAACAAAATGTGGGAGAAAAAAATTTTAAATTAAGAAAAAAATTTCTCTTTACCAAACTATTCATATAACTATGATGTACCAAGAAAAGAATCTAATGAAATATCTATCAAAGTAATAAAAACCTCTACTTGCACAAATTATATTCTTATTATAAAAAATGTTGTCAACTCTAGCTTATCTCATGATCCACTAAAATAAATAAAAGGCCCACAGGTCTGCTCACGTGTCAGATTCCATGACAATATGGTAAGAAGCACAGTTTGACTTTACATCACATCATGTCACTTATGAGCCATTCTGTTACTTGGTTTCCAATTAGCCCTTGGCTTCACCAGAAATGAAAGTAATGTCCAGTTGCGAGACTGCCAGGGCCATTGGAATAAGCCATATGCCATCAGTAGGCATGAGATATTCATAAATCCAATAATCATGTGGCACATTTTACAACTCCAGAATTATGGCCATAAAGCTAGCTTGGCTACATGTTGATCAGCAGCAAATGGGAACTGCTATGATGGATTCATTAAACTCTAGTCATGCCTAAAATATCCTTACACTGAACGTACCAGCCAAGCTTCTTGATGCCATTGGGATTGCTATCCAACATGTGTGCTCATTTTCTATGCATATGAAGTAAGACCACTAAGATTGGTTTTTTACTCAAGAACGGCTTAAACTAATCACACATCCATTTCACATTGAAGGTACAACATCTTACAATTTCAGTTGAATATGGTAAGAACAGGAAAAATATCTTCTAAAGTCGTCTGTCAGGAATGTTGAATGACATGTTTTTAGGTGCAAAATTATCAATGGAAGTCTTTGTTCTGGCAATATTGAAGTGGGTTTTGGTGGTCATTCATCTGATATGATTTTCTTGCCAAATCCTAGACCTGCCATATAATGAATCTGAACATAAAGTCTTGAATACATAGGAAGTTATTAAATGATCATATCATAATGGAACATAAGTCATGATAAGGATCTGTTTCTTACACAAAGTTTCCTGTTCCCCCAAAAGAAAAGCTCCATAAAGCTCCACTGGCACAATGAAAAGGTCCTGTCTTCCAGTGGTGGTGTCAGAGTACAAAGAACCCCTTGGCAAGTTTCACTCAGTCACTTCTCAGTTGACCCTCTACTTACTTCTTTGTCAGAAACTGGAAACTGTCATATTAATATCTCATGTTCCTTACAGCTTTATTATTCTTTGTGATGTGTTGCCATCTAAGAAAATAATTGAGTTTATCTTGTCCATAAGTACCTTTTTGATATAATATCTGTATTTAGATGATATATGTCAGATCTCCATATGCATTTAGATAGAGATATGTGCATATAGACATGCATATTAATACTCAAATTATTTATAATCTTAATATCTGCCATTCGTTATTGTGCTTCCTGAAACTTGTGGTATTTACCATTAAAAAATATGTAGTGCACTACCACATTCTCTTGCTGTTTGATCAACAAAATCTCCAATTTTCAGTTTTTAAAATAACATCAAATATTCTTTTATGCTTTTTTCAAATTTTAAATTATTATTAATAAGCTAATATTTCAAATGTTTCTAGAAAACAAATGTCATATATTAATATAAGGGTATATCATATTAAACCTCTACAAAATGAGTACCAAGGCAAGGATGCCTACTTTAAAACTTCTACTAACAGAGTAGCAGAATCTTGAATGCAATCTGTGAACATTTGGTTACCATAATGACATTTGTGCCACTATTGCACGAATGGTTATCTCCTGCTAGTGTTGTCACTGTAACTTGTGGTTTCTATAACTGAGGATTGGTAATGGTGAAGTACATTTAAATATGTAAGTGCATTTAGAAGTATTCAGACAAGAGCAATCTCCTACTTTTATTCCATCTACCTTTGAATATACTCTTATAACAAGACTCTAATTTAACAGGTTTTTATCTCTGGCCAGGGGGGTGACATCCAAGCTCCATCAGGATGTAGCCAAGGGCATTGTAGGAGCAGCAAAACTGAAAAAAAAATCAACAAACCATAATTCAGAACATCAGAGACTCTATATCAACCACGTGGAATTAGGCCAGCCTAATCTCTCCCCATCCTGAAGCTCAGGGAAATTTGCGGAAGAGGGGGCAGTAAGATTGTAAGAGCACAAGGATGGGAGGAGTAATGATATGCAAGATACGCCACACAAGTTAGGGCCGAAGCAATCATAATAGGACTTTGCATGACCTGCGCAATGTCCAACGCATTATTGACCCCTCAAAGTCTAGCATGGACTAAAGGCACCAAGATCCTTGGAGGCAAGGGATTGACAGCCACAGTAGTGTTCCTATCTTAAGGGAAACACAGGAAAGGGTTTTGGGAAATGACGCTGGGTCTTTGCACCTCATTGGAGAGGAGGACCCAGAGGAGAGTTTGGCATGCACATTAAAGGATGCTCAGGGGATGGGGGGAGGCATTTCGGGATGGGGAGGGAGTGAAGAGGGGAGGGGGGGAGCAAGGGGATCAGGGGGGGAGTGGAGGGAGGGAGGGGACTGGTGTACCTGTTAAGTTTGTATGACCGGAAATAAATAAAAAAAGAAAAAAAGAGAAATATTTAGACAAGAGAAAAATGGATTTTCAAATTGAAAGGAGATAAATATGTTCATGTTTATATGCAGTATGACCTTTCATGCAGAGACCTCACAAAAAGTGTTAGAACTATAAAGTGAAATCAAGATGCAAACAAACTTTTCCATATTTATTCACTAACAAAGAAAAAACTAAAAGGAAGTGTGAATTATCTACTTATAATCATAAAAAATTTTGTTCAGGCCTCCTAGAAGTAAACATAGCTGTAGTGAATTTATGTAAGCAGCTGCCCTGCCATATCTAGAAGTCACCACCTGTCTGCACTCTTCTTCACCTGCAGGCTCTTACATACTCTCTACCTCCTTCTATAATCCCTGAGCTCTGGGTTAAGGCATGGCTTGAATTTTTTTATGCATGAGAAGTCTCCATCACTTCTCTATGCTTTTGTCACCTATGATTTCTCTGTATCAAACACCTTCCATTTAACAAAGAAGTTTCCAGATTGAGTGCTGAGTGCTTTTCTAAGCAATGGGTATAATGGCAAATATTTAGAAGGTCATTTGATATCAGACCCCAACAACTAATCCTTGGTAGGTTATCCCTCCACCAGGAGACCTATGGTCTCCCCTTCCTGAAGTACATGGCCTGGTTTACAGCACTGGTAACGAGTTGCCTCAGGAAAAGCAGAACTTGAACACAATCTGTGAGCATTTGGCTACCATACTGGCATTCACACTACTATTGCACCAATGGTTATCTCCTACTGGTGTCTGTCACTCTAACTTGTGGTTTCTATTGTTGATGATTAGTAATGGGGAAGTGCAGACAGTAGTTTATTTAGTCTTCATGATAATATTTACTACCAAAAGAAGCAGAGAAGCAAGATGATGGGATTTACAGAAGGTCAGGTGTAATTGAATTTTCATAAACAAGAGAACCTGATTTTGAATTCAAAACACACACATGAAAAAAAAAAAAAACAATGCCGTGATAGACTGTAGGCTTGCCCATAACTCTAGAGTTGTGTCAAGTGGAGTCAAAAGGATTTCCCATGCTTGCTAATTGACAGCCTAGCTCTACAGTCAATGGAAGACTATCTCAAGGGAATAAGGTAGAGAATTCTATGGCTTTTGTGTATAAGATTGTTTGCATTCATGTACACAGATGTGCATGCTACACACACACACACACACACACACACACACATACATACTACTGTACACAAACGCACAAATAAAATAGAATTAAATAATAATTAAACTGTGAGTTGATAGCCAAAGTTATATGCATCCAAATCTCTTTTGTAATTTATTATGGGAGATCTTAGGTCTGTGTGTATGATTATTGAAAAGAAATGCTAACCATAAAATGGTAGAAGATATGAGCTTTAGGCCACAAGTTCATTGTCTGAATTCCACCAAGGAAGCTGGTCGTGTTTGGGTGCATTCTGGGGGCTTGACTTTCATCTACTTTTTTATGGATCAATAATGTGGACCCATAAACTGAGTCTTCCAAATCTTAAATTCATCTGCTGAAGAGGAAACGTAATTTCGAAAGACAATTTTGAAGAATTATTGGCATTTGTGAAGGGAAAATGTGTGGTTGTGAGGCCAGATTTGAACTGAATCCAGACCTTGCAGCATTGGAAGTGAAGCCACCTACATATCTGTGCATAGGTTCAGAAAGGAGATCACCTGGCTTACTTGTAGCTTAAGTTCTTTCTAAAGAGAAGAGGATGAAGTATCACAGTGCAAAATGACTCAGTTGAGTTAGCGTTGAGAAGAGAATGTATACAATCCAACAATTAAGAAGAGAAAATAAGGGAGGATAAAGCTAAGGTTTACAACCCCTATTCCACATCTATTTGAACCTGCTGGTTCACTGATACTTCATTTTCAAGTTGATACCTTGTATCTGAAGTGACATAGATCCTAAAACCATCTACATTCAAGTTTCTTTATTTTTTTAAATACTTTCTTGGCCTATATTCATGACTCTCTGAGAGCCACGTGAATTTAATTCCCAGATGTATCACGTGAAGCATTTGAATATATTCACCAACTTCTGCAACTCTCTGTGGAAAATTCAGATCTATAGTCTCAGGAAATTCTGTTTTGAGTTTGGCAAAATGCAGTGACCCAATTCAATTCTTGACTTGTTCATGTGTTGTAATAACTGTCTTATAGTCACTCACCACTTATTGTCTTTTTTCATCCCTGTCTTTTAAATGCCCTTTCTGAAATAATTGCTAATGTGTTCTCTATGAGACAAAGAGCTTGCATCAACATTTCCTTAAGTAAAGACCATACTCAGAGATTTTTACAGAAGTTAAAGGATTAAGAACAATGACTATAAAATTATCATGTATAATTGATTGAGGTTCGTACTCAATTAAAAACTTGAATGAGAATTAAGTAATGTTTAGATAAAGGTAAGTAGATAAATGAGATTTCAGAGGATATGAAACTTAAATATTTCTGGAAGGTTTAAGAAACATACCATGAGTATTTTAATGGATTATAGCTGGAATAAATCAGATCATCTATACATACTAAAGATCTGGAGAGTATAACAAGCCTTCAGTCACAATGAAGACATAAGTTGTGATTAAAGAAAGATGAAGGGCTGGAGAGACAGTTCAGGGATAAGTCTCTATCTTGCAGGCAGAAAGTCCAGAGTTCAGATCCCAGATCCCACATAAAAACGCCAAATAGAAATAATGGTGGCCTGTGCTGCTGGCCCTGAAATGCAGAGCCTGGGAAACTCCAGAACAAAGCAAAGAGAAGGTACTGCAATTCAGGGTGATTCCCGAAGTCACCTTTGGGCCTCCACCAGCCCACTCAGTGTTCTTTGATATACACTAACACGCATCCAAAAAAAAAAAAAAAAAAAAAAAAAAAACAGCTAGGGGTGGCTGGAGTGTTCATAGCAAATTACATTGTTAGCAGTGGATACACAGAAATGTGTTGTTTACAAAGGGAAGAAACTGCTAAAAGCAGTGATCTTGATTAATAACAAACTCTTCTCAGGTATATCTTGCTGAAAACGCTTCCTTGTAAATGCCTCATGCAACCAATGTCAAAAAAGGAAGAAATTCCTTGAAGCATTTGGCCTGTTCAATGTGGTGAATAGCAGCTGTCTTTTCCTCTCAAGAGATTTAGACTCGGAGCCACTATCTAGGGATGAAGGTTTAGAGCAAATTATCTGTATGATTGAAAGAAATCTGTGGGGACAGTCTGATGTGAAAGGAGTTGCAGCAGCTCCAAGGATATTACCATTTCACGGAGAACATAGTGTAAGTCTGTGGACCACTGTGGGAATTATAACGGGGAAGTGTTAACAATTGCAGCATCATTTCTGTTTCTTCCTGGAAAAGGGAATGTAGAGGTCTGAAAAACATTCTTTACTGAAATTCTGAGGCTTTGTGTCCCTAAACTGTGTCTCTAATCTTTATCCCTTCTGCTTTAAGTTTCTTCAACTTGTAAAACGTAGATGGATTATGTCATGTAGGTTAATTAGTGTTCCTAAAATATTGAACATTATTAAATGTCATCTGTGGCGCTAATTGCATGGACAAAAAAGACAAACTATGGACTAGAAGAAACATCAAAGAATGAAATGTCTTTTTACTTCTTAGCTTCATAGTACTGTTGTCTCTCTGATAACAAGATGACCCGTGCTTTGATGCTGAAGAGTTCTACAAACACTAGGAGGACATGAACATAGACACTGGCCAAGTGGACTGCTTATTAATGGCACTTTTTCATCTAATATAATTAATCCATGACAGTGGGCAAAGCAATAGAGCAAATAGCATTTGCGATCTGGAGTCAAACAAACATTTGACAGGCTCCTTGATTGTGTGGCTGACATTTTACTAATTTGAATATCAGCACATCAGCATCATTACCAAATAGCCACAGCCAACTTTAGTTACAGTGTTACATTAATATATTAGATTTGCAATTTGAAAAAAGTCCTTGCTTTCTCTAACTCATTTTAAAGAAACAAACCAAAGCATTTATTCAACCAGGACAGTCTCATCAAATTGACCAAGGAACAATGTGGTTCTCAACTTTGGGCCATCATTGGAATTAGATTCCTGGTAGAAGTATGTTGAATGCCCTTGATTCTCAGTGACTGATGGCTAGAGGCTGGCATAGTTCCTAGAGGTCAGTCTCATTACCCTGCTATTTGGAACAGTTGACTCATTAAGAAGGAAAGGAGACTGTAAGTCTGCAGATCTAAGCTAAGTATGTCAAGTCTACCTTGTGTCATTTCCTCTGCATTAGCTTTAAGAACTACAAAGAATGGTTGGTTTCATTACATATTTTGAGACAAAAATTTTTATGTTCTCTTTGCTCAAACTCTTTCTTCTGTCTACCTCCTGAGAAGTCAACCATCTGTTTGCATGTCACATGTATTCTGAAATCATCTTTTCCCCTTGGTCATGAAAGAATATTGAACTTAGGACTTCAGGCATGCCCAGTAGGACACTCCTCAATTATGTTCCCACTTTTTGTTTAATGATCTACATCATACACACACACACACACACACACACACACACACACACACACACATACATGTGTATAAAAATTGACATATAGGATCCTAAGCTCTCTATATAGAATCTCCAAATAAGTAAAAACATTGATTATTCCTCTGTCTCTAAATATTATGCCAAAGACAAAAAGGTCCAGTGTCATTATTTTACTGTCAGTTTGGTTATTTAATTTTTATTAATAGCCACATAGACATGTACTACATTTTCATCATCTATTATAGAAAGATATGTCTAGCTCTGCTTATAAGTTATTATGAATAGTGCCACAATAACTATGAAGGTATGGTTATTCTTGTGGAAGGAAATATAGTCTGTGATGGTTACTGTTAATGTCAAATTGCCAAAAAAAATCAATTGATAAACATACCTTTGAACATGCCTGTGAGTAGTTGTCTTCATTGTGCTAATTGAAATGGGAAAGACCCATCCATTGTGGGTTGCACCAGTCAGTGTAAGGTGGCCTGGTTTATAGAAATAAAGGAAGGCAACTGTGCAGCAGCATGCAGTCACTGCTGTCTGCTTGTTGACTGTGAATTTGATGGGACTAGTGACTTTCGTTCCTACAGCATTGACTTTCCTATCATGATATACTCCAGTTTGAGTGTGAGACTAAATAAGCCTTTTACTTCTTAAAATAATTCTGTCCAAGAACTTTCTTATAGCAATGGAAACTAGGCAGAGTACTCTGGAGATATGACCAGCTCCATTTTAATCTTAACTAACTTGGTAACATAATACTCATTTTAAATTAATTTATTTAAATGTACATTCCAAATTTGAGAACAAATGTGAGTTTTATATTTTTAGGTCTGTTTAATTTTGCTTGAAATAATGATCTCCATTTCAAAGTCCATTCTTGATAATGATTTTTATCAGATCTGAAGAAAACCTCCATTGTGCATATATTGGGCTTATTTTATATATTAGTAGGTGTACATCTAGACTGCTTTCATTTCCAAATTATTATAAAGAATACTGCAGAAGACTATGTGCAAGCATCCCTGTGACATACTATTTAAAAGTCTCAAGAGTGGTATGACTGTAACATTTATTCTATTTTTAATTTTTGAGGTAACTCTACAATGTTTTACATAGTAGTTGCTTCAGCATTTCATATCATTTATTATAGGTTAGAAGACATGTATTAGTGCAATTTCCCAATTAAATGGTAGAACTTATATACAATTTTGAATTTATATTACTTACTAAATTGTTAAATGTATGATAATTAAGATGTTGAAACTACCAGTTAAAAATATAGCAGTATTGAATATATACATGACTTCATGAAGGAGAAAATGGTTAATTAAATAGATACTTAAATTTCCTAACAGTTATAATAACTCAGTAATGTGACATGCAAAAAGGTGACAAGACAATGAAATGTGAAAAAAGGAGCTTTTATTATTTAACTGTAACAATTGCTCAAGATTAGAAAGCAACTCTAGACTCACCTTTAACAGAATGTAATCAGAGAAATGTAGAGGACTACTAGTAGATGTCACCTTGACAAAGAAAGCTAGATTTTTTTTGGCAATTTGACATTAACAGTAACCATCACAGACTATATTTCCTTCCACAAGAATAACCATACCTTCGTAGTTATTGTGGCACTATTCATAATAACTTATAACCTAGAAATGGCATTTCAGAAGAATGACAGTAAAACACCAGGTTTGTAGAATTAAGCCTCGATAAGTTCTTTAATTTAAAGAGCTCTTTATTTTTCAAATCATTTAACATAAACTTCACACCAAATATTTCAATTAAATGTAGATCAATAGTAATTTGCCAGAAGTCATTATTCATAGAGGTGAAGTAAGTGTTGTCTTCCACACTTGGAACTTAAAGTAACAACATTGCAATAAAATTTATATTGGATGGCATTAGTATGTAAACAAAATAGATTCCTATTCAAAGAATAAAATATTCATTTCATGAAGGCTCAACTATTCTCCGATACATAGCAAGAGGGTCATAATAAAGTGACCTTTGTTGACCCTCATCCACATTCATGATTCTTGAATAGCAGAAAAAAGTTTCTTAAAAAATTTATTTATTTATTTATTTATTTTCCCCAATCATACAAGCTCAATAGGTACCCCAGTCCTCTCCCTTTCTCCAACCTTCCCCAGTCTCCCTTGCACCCTCCCCCCCTTTTCCCATTCCTTTCACCCCCTCCCTCCCCTTTTCCCAGTGCCTCCACCTTCTCCCCCTCATCCCCTGGAACATCCTTTTGTGTGAATGCCAAACTTTCCTCTGAGTCCTCTACTCTAGTGAGGTGTAAGGACTCAGTGGCATTTCCCAGAGCCCTTTTTTGGGCTTCCCTTTATTATCGGAATACTATTATGACTGTTAATCCCTTGCCTCTAAGGATCCTAGTGCCTGTGATCCATGCTAGACTTTGGGGGGTTATTGACATGTCAGTCATTGTGCAGGTCATGCAAAGTCCGATTATGGTTACTGCAACCCTAACTTGTGTAGAGTATCTTGCACATCATTGGTCCTCCACATCTTTAGGCACTTACAATCTTGCTGCCCCTCTTCCAAAAGTTTCCCTGAGCTTTAAAATGGGGAGAAATTTGGCTGGTGATTAATGTAGGGTCTTTGTTGTTCTGAATTATAGTTTGTTGTTGTTTTCAGTTTTGCTGTTCTAACATCACCTTTGACTCCATCCTGATTGGTATTGGAAGTCACCTCCTAACCAAAGATTAAAGGCTGTTTAAATGAAGATCTTACTATAAGAGGAGGTTCAAAGGTAGATGAAATAGAAGTAGGAGACCACAGTGAAGGGAAGTCAGTGTACCATTTGCAGGATGGTTACCATCTACCTGCCAGTCCCTATACACTCCCTGATTGGTAAGATCAAACCTCCTCAATCTCAAGAGACCAGGAAGGAAAGTGAGAGTGAGCTTCACCAGATGTCTTCCTCCTTACATGCAATACTTGATGGTGACCTCTTTTTTCTACTGGAGCATGATCCCCTCTCTCCTTATTTCTTGGGGGGGGGCTTTTAAAAATATATCTAAAATATTTTCAGTTATTTCCTAAAATCTTTGAATTAACTCTCCATTTTTGTTCTGAGTCATAAGTAAAGTTGATTCTGATTGGTTCAGTTCTCATTGTATGAAATCTCCTAGTTCATGGAAAACTTGATATCCATCTGTTCACCTTTCTTTGATCTTACTCATTTCCTCAGAACTATTCTGAAAGATGCAACACAACTTCTAATATTAATATTTTTGCTTAGTCTATGCCAGTAACAGTTGGCCCAAGTTACCACAGTTATTCCCTGTCAGCTCAAATACCAACTAAAACCGTAACTTCTTTAGTTCAAATAAAATTTCAACCAATCCCCACACCCTATGCCCTATTTAGAAAGGCAGACTTTCTCCCTGTGCTGCTTTCTTCCCAAGGCCCATTGTATTTTAATGTGTGACATATTGTGTGTTATGTTTGTCATCTCTTTCCCCATTGCTGCTGGAATAATAGCTGTAGTATACCTTAGGAATGTTGCAAAAAGTCTGACTTACTGAAGTAGAGAATCAATGTTTTAGAAGGAATTATATTTTATATATCAAATAAATTTGATGTGACTAGAAATTCAGGAACGGACCTAAATGCAAACACTGGAATTAAACCATCAATTTCTTTCAGAAACAGATGAGTAAATTAAGATAATTTAATTAAAGAGCTAAGCAGATCATATAGAAAAGGAAGTTTGTGTTGAGGTTATTTATATTTTATCCTTTGTGCAAATGTTAATGAAAGAACGCAATCTTAAAATCAATCAATCAGTCAAGAAACTGCAGTGTAGATCCATATTTCTTATGAACTATATATGAAGTTTTCTTGAAATTACCCATTAATGATCATAATGAAGGAAGCAAGTTTCAAATGCAATATATTCAGATATTCATAAAAATATCATTTAGCTGATTTCCTTTGGGAGGGTATTTTACATTTATTTTATTTGCTTTTTTTATTGAGGGAGGGAGAGAGGGAGAGAGAGAGAGAGAGAGAGACTCCATAGAGATGAAAGCAGTCATTCTGGGTCAAAGGTAATGTTTAGGAGTCTCTTTCTACCTTTGGGGCATACCTTCAGGGAAAAAATGTCAGGTGACCAGGTATATAAGCAAGCACTTTCTTAGGCTAAGCTTTCTTACCAGCATCAATTTGAATAATTTCTTATGTAAAAAATTATTCCTATGTATAGCAAATCAAAGGGTAGCATGGTTTAAGCTTTTATCATTAAAGGTTTTTGTCTCCATTGTTAATGCTTATGGGTTTTCATAATATTTATTTACTTTGTATTATTATTTAAATCCAGAATAATATTTCCATTTCAGATAAATATCCCTCGTGTTTCTTAAATAAAAAATAGATTTCTCAGTCATTCAATTACATATGTTAAATACCTACTTAATTCATAGATTAGCAGACTTTCTGCTGAAATTAAGCAGGATTTTTTTTCTAGTTTCATAACCTTACTGAGCGCAACAAATAAGAAACTGCAGTCAGGACTCAGTGTAGCCAGCCTCTCTCTATTCTTTCTCAAGTCCTTTACATTTACCTATAATGAAAACTTGAAATATGACTCTAGGCAATGCCCTCAGCAAAATCATTCCTTTCTCTTTGAATAATGCTCTCTAATAGTGAAAAAGTTAAATGATAAAAAGCTTAGACTCTGTTTTAACTCATTTCTGTAAAGGTTATAATGATATCATCATTCAGGTTGAAATTCAAATGGAGCTTCAGTTATTCACATGCTACTCAAAGTAATTTCATTAAAATATGATAAAATATTTGTCTTAGCATTTGAGTACCATATGTCATTGCACATCTCTAATATTAATGACTTTCAAATTTACCTTGTGTCTGAATATTTATTTCTTTTAATGTCAACATTCAGTTTAAACTACCATCCATGAAAAACAAAAAACAATCTGTCATGTTGCAGGGAATCGTCTCGCATGGCTGTTCAAACATTGCAGTCAGGATGTAAAGAGCTTGAAAATCAATTGCACACACTCGGAATGCAATCTGCTTGACTCCATCTGAAGTATCAATCTGCAGAGACAGGAAAGAAAGGCATCTCGGTAATGGTGTGGTAATATTTCATAGCACTTTCTGCTTTGGTTTAAGGAACCTAAGAAACGTGGTTAGGATGTGGATGTTAAGTTTTTTATCATTTATGAAAATGGTTCTATTTTCAAAACATATTCAATGTAAGCAATTATAGTTAACAATTTAATAATTAATAACCCATGTCTTAAATGAGGAACAGTTTATCTATGTTTCCAAATCCTAGAGCTAGTAACACTGTCATAAATGTCCAAATAATTTCCTCTGAAACTTTCCACTCATATTGGTGACCTACACTTGTGGCCAAAGCACAGTAATCAAATCCCTTTTTAAAATTATTTATTTATTTTAATACAAGTCTCTCTCTCTCTCTCTCTCTCTCTCTCGATCTCTCTCTCTCTCTCTCTTTCTCTCTCTCTCTGGCTGACCTGCAACTCACTATGTAGTCCACGTTGTTCTCAAATTCACAAACAATCCTCTCGTCTCAGGTTTCTGAGTGCTGGGATGACAGGCCAAAGCTCCAATGTAGGTTTTTCAAGCTTTGTGCCTCCTACCAAAGTCACAATGAATTCTGTTTTTTTTTTTCATTTTTATTTATTCTTTTAGTTTAATTAGCATATTGTGTACTAATCCCTGTTTCCCTCCATTCCCCCTCCCAACCACCTTCTTCACTTCCCATCATCAGTCCATTCTACTCCCTCTCAGCCTATTATCTGACAGTTTCCTGGACCTCAGCATTTCCTCTGGCTTGTTGGCATTTGTGGGAGTTCAGGTCTCTGTGGTATACCATGTTGCTCTTGGGCTGCTCAACGGATAAAGGATTTCCCTTCATTCATCCAGCTCTAGTCTCTCAGGTTTCCACTGTATGTTCTTATCACTCTTGTATTCTTCCTAGTCTATGAGGGCATGTTAGTATGTTAGTCATATACAGGTCTGGTAAGGGCAAGTCTCACTGCAATGAGTTTCTGGATGCAGCAGTCCTGCATTGAGTGGAATGTCTTGTTGAACTGTGGACCTTCCCATTTTTAGGTTCTTACAGTCCCATTGCGTGCTCTTCTGTGAGGTTCCCTAAGCCTTAGGCTGGGCAGAGATTAGGCAAGGTTCAGGGTAAACATTGCTGATTCCAGTACTCTACACTATGGCTTTCCATTACTGTCCACTCCTCTGCTGCCCTAGGCTACACCATGTCAGGGTATTGAGATTCTCTACCCATGTTATAGAAGAAGACTTCTAAATTGAATAGTAAATACTCTTCAAATATATGAGTATAATGGTAGCTATTTACAGAACAGTTTGGTCTACTGTCTTCCTACTTATAAGGTCATTGGCTGTATTTCCTTATTAGTCTATCCCTTTTCCTTTCTTAAGGTTCTCATGGTGTTGTTGATAAACCTTATCATGTCCCTTTTTTGAACTTTGACGACTGTGGAAGTATTTGAAGATTTTGAGACTGTGGGCTACAAAAGTTATTGAATATTTTAGAGGGCCATTTGTAAAACAATAATGAGAGATTTGTGAATGGTTTAGTTCTGGCTATGATGAAGATAATAAGGGATTTTGTAAAGTTGAATTTAAAGATGATGGATCAATGAAGAAACCCAAGTTCTTTGTACCGGGACGTTGGAAGAAATGAATACCACCCTGTGGAAAGTTCAGTTTGCCATAAGTCAGACTTCTTTAGGGGATGAGATCCTGTGGAGGCAGATTCCTGACTTTAGAAAGTTTTACATGCCTAGAAAGGGGCTTTTCCAGGGACAACACAAAGAGGTTGTTACAGTTCAAATGCACCAGACCACATCTGAGCCTCACAGAAGAATTTAGAAGTATTGACCAGGTAGTCATAGTCCCCGATCTCTCACAAAAATGTCACAAAAATATGGCAGTGACCTATACTTCCAGTCTTGAAAGGAAGAACCTGGAAAACTCCAAACCAAAAGAAAATAGGGGAAGAATCAATCCAGGGTCATTCCCAAAGTCACTCTTGGGCATCCACCAGCACATGTAGTGCCCACATTGA
The DNA here is from genome assembly GCA_023101885.1 of Typhlomys cinereus. NCBI lineage: Eukaryota > Metazoa > Chordata > Mammalia > Rodentia > Platacanthomyidae > Typhlomys > Typhlomys cinereus. The sequence continues at coordinate 13,352,862 of JALPQD010000007.1, read as the reverse complement.
CACATACAGACACCTGTGCCAAAAAAAAAAATAATTAAAACATCGAGCGGACCATAGAGAGTAGTTTGGCTGCATATAGAAGATTTCACATTTCTGCAATAGAAGGTGAAACACGTTACTGAAGTAGAGAACACAGAATGTTGCAAATGCTGAGGATATGCGAAAGTACAGATTCAACTTGGTCCAAACAAAAAGTGGTATGCAACTGTGAGTTATAATGCAGAAATACATTTGTGAGTAATTTTGAGCTATTCTGACTACAATATAAGGAAGAAAAGATGGACTTTTAACTGCAAAATGTGATATTTACCATGAAAGACTTTAGTTTAATTTGATATTTTATTATTCTGTCCTAAGATTTAATCTGTGCTGAAAAGTTTCTTTTGCTTTGATTTGATAAGATATTTTCTATTTTTTAAAAGTTAGTGACTATGAACACTTTAAGACTGGACAATGAAAACTACGAATATCAGATTCTGAAAACTTGTAAAATTTTAAATTTTAGAATTGAGTGCATTTTATATCTTAAGATGAATGTGATATTGAAGGGATAAGGTTTGGAAGGTTACAGGTCAAATTGATATGTTTTGTGTCAAATTGACAAGGGATGGGATGCTCTAGTTAGATATATAGAAATCACCTTGACAATTGAAAGCTGAGCTCTGTACACACCTGAGGAGAACTAGTAGTTAAGGAAATTCCTGAGCAATCCTGGAGGAGATTGAAGTGAGAAATCACAGCCCAGGTAGGAAGGACTGCTGCCTGAGCAGAAAGATAAATGGAGGGAACTCATTCAGTAAGTTGTCACTTTCTACATACTTTGGACAGACTTGCAGCCTGGCAAGTAAGATTTAACCTTCTTTCAGCAATCTGTGTTATATAAATATGATGTGGCCAATTCACTTGGCTTATAGTGTTGGTATGAGCTTTCCTGGTAAACTGGACAAAGAACCATAAACTAGAATCACCAAAAAGAATAAAAACCCCTTCTTCCTCTCTTCATTTAGTCGTGAATTCGTTGGTAATATCAGTAAAACTGCAAACACTAAGAAAAATCTAAGTAAAAATTTATTTACCATCATTTTAGAGGCTGAAAATTCTTAAATATAAGCTTTGGCAGGTTTAGTGTCTGGTTAGAACTACATTCTTTAGAGAGAGTATACTATTTGTACATCATTATATTGTGAAAGATCTGAATATATAAATGCTCGGATTGACAAAAAGAAATTTAAAAAAATCCATCTTCTAAAATTACCAGCATTTCATATTTATTAGCCATTCTGTGATAACACTAGTAAAATGGCATGTGGGTATATGTTCAACGATACTCATTTTATCAAATTCATTACAAGTATACAATCTGTTTATAATATATTAATTCTGATACTCACCCACATCTTTATAAGTATGTATTCATACATATGTGTGTATGTATGCTCATGAATAAATGGTTTTATATAACTATGGATATAGCAACAGTTATCTATTTTAGTGTCATATATGTATATGTATATAATGTTTGCATGCATACACACACACACACACACACACACACACACACACACACAGGTGCTCCCCTCAAGCTTTCTTTCTTTCTCTCTTTTTCTTTTGCTTTTGTTCTTGCTTTCTTTTTATTTTTGCATGTGTGTCTGTGTGTGTGCGGAGAGAGAGAGAGAGAAAGAGAAAGAGACAAGGATGAAGAAAGAGTAATAGTCAGGTGATGCTCAGTACTTTGCATTCTTTACTTGAAAACTTTCATATCCCTATTAAAATTGCACATCAATACTAACAAAATTTTCATAGTCATTTGTCAACAGTCTCAGTAATGAATAATTTCAATTGTCTTTCCCTAGTCTTATCTGGTAAGATTAAATAAAGTAACAGTCTTTAGTTCTTTAATGTTTAGTATTGCAAATATGAGTCTTTTTTGAACTATTTTTTTCTATTTGCTTGCCTTTGTGTTCATTTTGTGTATGCAAATGTAGTGAGATATGTTGCTGAACCTATCCCTGGCATAGCAAAAACCACTGCTATACTGTTTCCTCTAAGTTTTTTATGGATATTTTCCTCTGACCAGCAATAAGAGACTTTAGGCATTATAGCTGAGATAATTGCAATGCAGAGTGACTCTCAAAGTTACTCTTGGGCTTCCACTAACACACACAGTAATCTTTGACGTATACATGTAAACACACACACACACACACACACACACACACACACACACACACACACATAAAAATTAAAACAAAAGATTTGAGGTGACCATAGAAAGCTCCGTGTGGCAGATTTCACAATCCTGTAATGGAAAAGTAAAACTTTTGATGACTTCAATAGAGGACACAGAATCCTATTCTGGTAGCTTTGGTCCAACCCATGACTCACTGTCCTTTTCACAGGGCCATGTTGGCATTGAAAGACCCCTCAGGATATATGTGATCAAGCTACATGAGGGAAGAAGAGCCTGTTAGTTGACAAATACAGATTTTCTTAGATTAAGAAGAATTAAGGGGCTGGAGAGGTGGTTCAGGGGTTAAACCTCTGCCTTGCAGGCAGAAGGTCCTGAGTTCAGATCCTAGACCCCACGTATAGACGCTGGGCAGCAGCGGGGGCGGTCTGCGTTTCTGGTCCTGGTAGGGCAGAGCCTGTGAATCCCGGGGCAGAGTAAACAAGGAGGAGGTGGAGGCGTCCACGGTGGTTCCCGAATTCGTCCGTGGTTCTACATACACATACATACACACACACACACACATATACGCACACACGCAGAACTGAATAAATAATAATAATAATAAAGAAAAAAGAATTAAAAGTAATTAATTTAATTTGTCATCATTCTAAAAATGAGGTTTATTTATGCCTGAAAAATTACATAACAGATAATAAAAGATTAAAGAATCATACAACCATGCATATTTGTTTTTATTTTCCCATTGGTCTAATTTGACCCTAAATTCCATTTTTACATTCTGCTTGGTGAGTCTATCAGATTAAAAAAAAATCCAAAAGTTATAGGAGCCAACAGAAATTTAAGTTTGGGGACTCATTCTAATCACAATAAGTGAAGAAACTTGAATATAAGCCAAATTATAGTCTCTCCCAAATCAGAGAACAATTACCTAGGGAATACACAATGATTTTCATTTTGGTTTGGTTTACATTTCCAAATACTTAAGAGGTCACCAAAATTTCAAGATTTACATTTTTAACACTTTTCCATTACATAGCTATCATAAATACAATTCCAATAAAAATGGGAGTTCACAGGCTGAATCCGCTAGGAATTGACCATGAGGTAGTGTTTGCCAGAGGCTTGAGACAAAGGGAGATAACGAGCCTCACTCACATTCAATGTTATTGTTCAACAGAAAAAAGCATGTTATGTTCTGTGTCCCAACAAAGTGACTACAGCTAAGAGAAATACAATAGTGTATGTTAAAACAGAAGGAAAGAATATGAATGTGCTCATTACAAGTGATGAAAATTCACAGTCATTGGTTTGTTAATTACTGCTATTGGATAACCACCCAATGTGTGCTTTTGTCAAAATGTCAGTTAATCTCAAATATATATATTTGAGATTATATATATATGAACTTGCTTTTAAAGGAAAAATATTATCTCACACATTATCTACCTATCCATTTTTCTAACATATGCAATGTATATAACCATGAGTTGCTCAGAGTACATCAGTAACCAGAACTTCAGGGGACTCTATTCACTTAACGGAATACCAAAATATTTTGAATCTCAATCCCACTATTGTATAATGATAAAAAGGAAATAAATAGTAAAGGCTGTACAATTTTCAGGTAGGTAGGCAATATACAGTCTCACAAGAAAAACAAAAGTAGTAACTGCATGTAAATGATAGTAGCTATTTTAGAAGGTGAGATGCTAAGCAATGATTTGATTGAAAAATTAATTGACAGTCTATCATAGTCTATCATTGTTTTAAATTCAAAGTGCTTGTAACTGGTCCAATGGAAAGTGTACCTGGGAGCCAACCATACATACATAAGGCTGAGGTAGGAAAAAATAGTGAAAAGAGTTTGATATCAGTCTGTACAACAGTGTGATTCCAAAAGAATCCACCTAATGTACCACAATCTTCCCAGATGTGGAAATCAGTTAAAGATTCAAATAAATGAGATTTGGAAGACAATTCACATTCAAATTGTGACATCCAAGTTTCTAATACCGAAGTAATCTTTTTATCTTTATTTTCTGTCATAAAAATGTTTTTGCACATGGGGTCTTGCAAATGTCAACAAAAATATATTTTTAAAAATATCTATCAATGTAGCACAGAAAATGCTAACAAACAGAAACACAAATAATAGTAGCACTGAGTGACAACATGTCATTTAACTTAGGATGCCCATCTTGCTTGCTTAAAGAAATAACCCTGGTTAAGCTTGATTTATGCACAGAATTAGAGGAAAGCACATGAACATATTTCCAGAAAACACAGAGGAGGAAAGTGCATGAATTTCTATGGAATCTTGAGTGTAAAATCTGAATGTAAGATAAAGTGACAGATTAAATAACAGAGATATCATTTTGAATGATAACAGAACTATCTTATTCTCTTGAAATTAGAACAAAAAAAGTTAAAAGCTACTAGACACCACTAGATCCCAACCATCTGTCTACAACCCCAGAGTAAGAACTCTACAGCAGATTAGATCTGAGAAAAACAGCATCATTTATCAAGCTCCTTCCAAAATGAAATACATTGGAATAAACCTAACAAAGGATGTGGAAGATCTGTGTAATGAAAACTTTAAAACCCTAAGAAAAAAGATTACAGAAAACACCAGAAGATGAAAAGATATCCCATGTTCCTGGATCAGCAGAATTAACATTCTTAATATAACCATTCTACCAAAAGCAATTTACAGAATCAGTGCATTACCAATCAAAGTTCCAATTCATTTCCTCATAGAAATTGATAAAACAATCTCAAAATTCATATGGAAACAAAAAAATCTCAGGAGAGCATAAACAATCCTGAGTAATAAAATCTCTGAGGGAGGTATCATCACATTACACCAGGCCTTTAACTAAACTACAAATCCATAGCAATAAAAAGCAACACGATACTGGCTCCAAAAAAGAGATATAGACCAATGGATTAGAAGTGATCAGTCAAATATAAGCAAATACACCTACAGTAAACTAATTTTTAACAAGTGTGCCAAGAATAATCATATTGGAAAGGATAGCATCTTCATCAAATGGTCTGCTAAAACTGGATTTTTATATGCAGAAGAAGAAAACTGGATCCTTATTTATTTCCCTGAATGAAAATCAAATCCAGATGCATCAAAAATCTCAATGTTAGATGACAGACTATAAAACTCCTACAAGAAAAATAGGGAATAACCTTGAGCTGATTGCCTTTGGCCAGCATTTCCTCAATAGTCACAGAGAATATGTCCAACACTAAACAAGTATCACTATATGAAATTACAAAGCCTTTGTGCAGCAAAAGAGACTTAATTGAACAAAAAGGTAACCAATAGAATGGGAGAGCATCTTCACTAACTACACATCTAATAAAGGACTAATATCCAGAGTATAGAACGAACAAGAAAAATTAAATACCAAGAAAAATTAATACCAATTAAAAATGGGCTATGAACTGAAAAGAATCTTTTCAGGTGAAATTCAAATGTCTAAGAATAATCTTCAAAAAATGTTCTGCCCTCCTAGACATTAGGGAAATGCAAGTTAAAACCATCCTGAGATATCATCCAATTCAAGTCAAAATGGCTAAGATTCAACACGCAACAGCAAATGCTATTGTTGATGTGGGCAGAAGGAGACCCTCATGCATTGTTAATGGGATTGTAAACTCATACAACCACTGTGGAGTTAAAAATTGAAACTCCATGCAACTCAGTTTACCACTCTTGGGAATATTCTCAAAGAACACTGACTTTATCCTGTAACAATCACCTGTACTATTCATTCATAGCAGGTCTTTGCAAAGAAATCAATCTAGATGTCCAAACGTTGATGAATGGTTAATGAAATGTGACACACATCTATAATGGAATACTGTTTAGTTGTCAAAAAAGAAAAAAATAAATTTCCTAGTGAATGGATGGAGCTAGAAGAAATTAAAGTGGTAACATATGCCAGATGCAGAAAGACAGAAGCTGTACATTTTTATTTACAAATAAATTCTAACATTAAATTTTCAGTTTGATGAAATCAAACAGAAACTCTTACAACATTACAAATGCAAAGGGACACATGCCAGGATGGTGGATGAAGATCCCAAAAGAGTATAAAGAAGGAAGATGGACAAACAGTTAATAAGGCTTTTTGTAAGCGAGAAGGGAGAAAAAGACTAGGACACAGTAAAGTGTGGCATTATCCTGCAGGTAACCAACCAGCTGTTACTAGTCCCACCCCGCAATGACAGGAAACACAGCCCAATAATGCAAGCCAACAACAGTGTAAGGCAAGAAAACTGATGCCAGCCAAGATCAGATGTCTCAATACTAACCATAAACACCAGATGGTAAACAAATATTTAACTACTTTTCAATGTGTCTTTAGGTAAGAAAAGATGTCAACGTGCAAACAAGATGCAGCCTATTGTAATGGAAAAGCAGAGACATTGCCAACCAACTTGAGTGCAGAGTACTGGTGACCCTAAAAGGCTCAGCCAAAATCAGCTCAACCATAAATTCTCCCATCCTAAGATACAGAGAATTTTATGGAAAAAGGGGGAGTGAGACTGTGAAGCCTGAAGGAGAGGCATTTCACTGCTTCCCATGTCATGCCAGATGGGGCAGGGAGCTGCATCCAGGAACTCGCTGCAGTGAGACCTGCGCTCACCAGAACTGCACAATGGCTGACATATCAGCAGTCCCCCATGGACCAGTGAGGAACTCAGGGGAAGTAACTATGGGATAAGGGATAGACAGGTGAAAGAGAGCATCCCTATCAATGACCTACCAAGAAAGGGTCACTTAAACTGCCACAGAGACCTGAGTCCCTCCTAGAGCAGACAACAGAAGGAAGCCCAGCACCCTACACAAACAGATGGGAGAATTGGGCACAAGGGAGATGGATTTATGAAGGGAGGGGAAGAAGAGAAAAAAAAGGCAGAGAAAAGCATAGGAAGAGAGGAGGAGGGAGAGGGAAAGGGGAAAGGGAGGGTAAGGCATGCTCACTCATTATGTTTGTATAGAAGGAGAAGTCTTAATAAAATTAGTACATACTTTATTATTATTTAATTTGGAATTTTCAGATAGTTTGTTTGGGTGAGTGTTCTGTTCTCCTGGTCTCCCCATTAACTATACCACGCCTGGAGCTTTCTACTTATCCTCATACCTCATTTCTGTATGCATGTCTCCATCCTTAGGTCTGTAACATTTCTTCCTGTCTCAGAATCTTCTTTCCAATATCATAGCCTAAAGCCACATTCACACCCATTTAAATCTACACATATAAACATTAGAAGCTAGATTACCTATATGACAGAGGACATGAGGTTTATGTATGAGTCTGATTTGATAGACTTTGTAGCCAATTCCATCAGATTTCCTACAGATTTCTTAATTTCATTTCATAGTGGAATGAAAATCAGTAGTGATCCCTGATCTTCTATTGTGAGTGGGAGGAGGAGCCAGAATCTTTGAAGCTCTTGAACCACTAACCTATGTGCAGCAGTAAGCAGAAATGATGCCTCACTCAAAGGGAAGGTGAAGTTAAAGACCTGAAGTGGTCCTGTGAACTACACATATGTATCATAACATGAGCACACCTGCATACACACGCACGCACACACGCGCGCGCACACACACACACACATCATGCCTGTTGCACAAAATGAATAAATTAGTAAAGATGAATATCCAATAAATATCTAAAGAAGAGAGAGTTATTTTCCTCACTGATTTACCAACTGATAATATCCAAGTCCCAATAGATGCTCAGGCCCCAGCCAGTATAGACATCCTATATAAAACCCACTGGGCCACACATGCAAAAAGGCATGAATGTAGGAGGAAGACTGACTGGAGTGTACTGATTGGACAGGGGGGGATGGGATTCAGTAGTAAGAGTGAAAATGACATCAGTGCATTTTTATTTATGTGTGAATGTATCAAATAATAATAATAAAAAGTCAGAAAGTTCAGCATCTTCAGCTATCAGCGGAAGGCAACTGAAAAGTACTTTGTGATACACTCTTGCTCCAGTCAGAATGGTTTTCTTCACAGAAAGTACTGTTTTCCTTTCCCTGACCTTTCCTTGCTCATTAAGTTAATAAGTCAATGTAGAGAGGTTTTCTTTGTATCTTCACATTATAACAATATTTTGCTTGTTGAACTAACTGAACAAATGAAACTGTAACAGAATTAACTGAAAAGTTACTAATGATGCACACAATGAAACTTAATTCTGATTTCAAGAAAAGAGGAAAGGCTACAGAACACTTTGATAAAGAGATCACAGCTACTGTGCATTATCCTGCATGTACAAATATATTTTTGACATGACAGAAGTTATTAAATGAAAGTAAAAAATAAGATTAAAATCATTATATTTTACTGAGATGATTATATATAAAAATAGTTTTCGGTTTTAACGGATATTTAAAGGAGTCTTTTAGTTTTAAGAAACTCATTTCCTAGATGCCTGGCAAACATTTGATTGTCAATAATTTCATTAAAAGTTCTCATACAGTACATATTCTGAGTAAATGCAGAAAAATAACAGAATCAGGCATATGTTCCAATTTTTCATAAATCAAATTTACCTTGGGAAATTTTAAAAATCACAGAGGTCATAGAAATAGAGAAAAGAGAAAGAGAAAATGAAAGTAATGAAACTTCAGAACAATTTCTGGAGGTAATTAGTTCCAGTCTGCTGCTCACCTGGCCCTTTGCAGCCATTACTCATAACCTTGGTTCCACCAAACATCCACAACACAGGCAGAGCTTTGAAAGCGATCCAGACTATGAGATCTGTCACATTATTCAATAACCTTGTCATGATTACTTTAAACCATGTCTTTAAAAATTGAAAAAGGGGTTTCATCATCTAAACGATATCCACCAATATAGCAAATAAATAGTTTTTTTTGAATGTGGTAGAATTGTAAGAAATTATCAGATGGTGTTTATTCATTGATGTCAATATTATTGCCTATGTTCTTATATCATTATGCCATTCAAATAAATTTTCGGGATTTCTTTCCCTTTTAATTACTTATTTCATGAGTTCCCCTATAGTTAACATTGAGTATGTATAATATATCACTTATTTGCTGGAAATTTTGGAAACTAGATAGAAGGAATAATGTCAATCATATTAAGCTATAAAAGAATAAATGGAAAATTTTGATAATATTCATAATTCTGGTAAAAACATAGCTTCATGTAATAATAAAAATAACTCACAAAATCAAGGAAAAGTATTTCTACTTTCAGTTATGGGCCATGCTAATTCATTCAACAGTCATTGAAATTAACTATTTATTTGACTACCATTATAGCATGTGATAATATGGCTTTGAACAATGAACATAAACCATAATACATAATACCATAAAACATAGAAGCTCAGGGAAATTTGCAGAAGAGGGGGCGGTAAGATTGTAAAAGCACAAGGATGGGAGGAGTAATGATATGCAGGATACTCCACACAAGTTAGGACCAAAGCAATCATAACAGGACTTTGCATGACCTGTGCAATGACCAACACATTATTGACCCCTCAAAGTCTAGCATGGACTAAAGGCACACCTTAGAAGCTAAGGATTAACAGCCACAATAGTGTTCCTATACTTATGGAGAACACAAGAAAGAGCTCTAGGAAATGCCACTGAGTCTTTACACCTCATCAGAGAGGAGGACTTAGAGGACAGTTATACATACACATTAAAGGATGCTCCAGGATTGGGGGGGGCACTGGGAAATAGAGAGGGAGTGGAGGAAAGGAAGGGAAGGGGGGAGGAAGCAAGGGGGTCGAAAGAGGGGGGGAGGGAGAGAGGGAATGGTGTACCTATTAAGTTTGTATGAACGGAAATAAATTAAAAAAAACATAATCAGTTCATCATGTACACTAACTTGTTATTTCAAAATCATTTACATTTACATTCATCTTACCAAAATCATTTATATTATATTCATATTAAGATATGTGTGTATGTACTGAACAAAAAATAAGAATATCACCTCAAACAACATATGCTTGTATCCAAATTTTGAATATTCTTTTCCAAATATTCTACTCACCAAGACAAAGGATTTTGTTGTTTTTTAATGAATAAGATTTTTAAATAAATGATATACGTTTGTGGGTTAATTTTTAGTTTATCAAAATAATTAATTATGGGTGATTAAATGAAGATTTCAAGATAAAAATTTTAGAATTCGCTTTTGAAAGAGTAAGACTTTTCTTGGTTTGAGATAAAGATGAGGTTTAACTGAATTGTTTAAACAGAAATTAAGCATTCAAAGAGGTTCATGAAACATCTTAAATCAATATGAACGATGGATTGAGGAAGATGAGTCAGAGATGTAGCACGTGAATGACAGGTTACTTTATAGCAACCAACCTGAAGGCCAACTACACTGGAGATGCAAAGCACAATGATGGTGATTCAATGTTGAAAGCATGGCTGTACACAACCTATAATATTTATTCACCTGTCCCTAGAGGCACTGCACATGTGGCTTCTGTATCCCACGTGTGGCAGATGATGTCAAAGAGGAGATTTGACTATTTCTACATTCAGTATAATGATTGATGGATATACCACACTGCCTGCCAAAACCCTGAATTCCATATGTGTATGAAAACGTGAGGGCCTCTCCATGTGCACGCAGTAGGGATGACCTCCTATGTGCTCACAAGTGGGATGGTCTTTGTGTGCCCACAGTGGGGATGGCCTCCTATAGGGCACGGCTCAATGAACTTAGTCTCATTGAAGATGGACAAAACTGCTATTCTTCAGCTTTACCATGTGTTCGTAACCTTGTGAAACTGGGAACTCAATCATACCTACATCCTTATTGTATTTTCTTTATTGTTTACATATTATTTTATATTGTCCAATTAAAAAAATAGAACGTAAAAACAGAAGATGGACATGCTAGGAAAATGTCCACGGGAAGTGGGAGGAAGAAAGGGGTAGCTATGATCAAAATGCATTGTCCACATATAGAAGATTGTAAAAGCGTAAAAATGAAAACAAAATTAATTTAAAAACATGTTGAGGGTGAAGGAGGGAGGGTGCCAGGGACAACCACCCATTATTTTTGCAATTAGGAAGACGAAATTTTTTTTTCATTTGAAACCTGTTACATTTTATTTGTTAAAAATGAACAGCTTCAGAATAACTCTAAATGTAACTTTCCCAAAAAACACCAAAAAGTACAGTGTAAAGTGCCTCCTCATTAAATACAAACTTTCAGTTGTGATGCACTGCATCAATGCTCTGCATATACCTTTATGCAAAGGAAGGTTTCAGTCGCATCCTCTTCAATTAAAACAAAACAAAAAACTTTCAAAAACAAAGATGACTACAATCACATTCCAAGAAAGGAAATTTCCTCCAACAAAGCATATTGTTTTCTTTATATACAGCATGTTAGAACTCAAAGGTTTTAATATAATTGTATGAAAGGCAAAATTTACTTTGAAACAAAATTAAACTACAGATGAAGAGCAAATGTTTAAGATGACAAAAACACTTTTGCTTTCTGATGTACTCCAATGTCAACATTTGGGCAATTTTTAAGGATTCCAAAAAAATGGAATTACTAATAACCTTTATATTTCAAATAACTGGAAAACAAGACCTTTATACTATACTTTCACAAACTATTTTAAACAAATTCGTGCTTAGCTGCTTTTCCTCTTTTTTAAATAATGATAATTCTAAATCAGTCTAAAATGTTTGTTCCTGGATCAAATATAAATATTTATATTGGCAAAAATGTTTCACAATGACTCCTTGGACTCTAAGAAAAGCATCATAAATAAGGAGAAAAGAGTTTATTTTCAAATTCTATGATTGGCTTCCAAAATATTCCCTTATATCAAGTACAGGTACTGGCAAAATAGCAGATATCGAGGATCAGAGTTAACTCTTTGGTATAAGCAAGAAACTGACAGCTTTCCATGGCTAACATAAATCAGGAAGAAACGCGGGGTGCGTGAGAGACAACGAAGCCTAGGGGGTGAGGGAAGGCAGGCAAGCATCCTGTTGGGTTGTTTTCTTTTACAAAGCAAGTCAACTTCAGCGATACTTAATCTACCTAAAGGTTTGAAAATAATGGCAAACCAAACTGCCAAACTTCAAAATGACCAAATAAATCAACCTACAGGTGTAGTATTTTGGTGCATTTTGGCGTTTTCCTGTAATTTATGATATTCAATGTCTGAGGATTCCTAGCACTGTCTTGGCACAGCAGACTTAACTCTTCCCAATCCTCCACAGAAAGACAAAAAACTTTTTTCTACATAAATATCCTCCACAGAAAGAAAAAAAAAACCTTTTCTCCATAAATATCTTTTTGCAACATACAAGAAGCAGATATTCAAGGTTACAATGTAATTCCACTATAATTTTGCATTTTTTTTCTTTTATGTGACATATACAAGTATTTTGGGGGGGAGGGGAAGCTGCAAATTATTTAACACAGCAATCTTAAAAGTTTAATTTTAACTTTTTTAATATGAAGTTATAGCTAATTAAGTTTACTATCAAAATATCCAAAGAGTCAACCCATTTTTAAAATTATAATTCTTGTACAAATCTTTTGTAGAAGAACTGTAGATATACTCAAGACTACGCTAAATCCAAAGAATGTAACTATGACCTGGTATATGAAGTTTTTCACCTATTTCTCCCGAGGAAGATGAAATATTAACAGAAATAATTTTTAAAAATTATTAATGAAATTAATGGATATTGCTTTACAGTACAATTTAAAGCAAATGAATAAAATTCTTCATCAAGTTCAAGGTATAAGACTGGTTAGAGACATAAATGTTGTTTCCTCAGCAACTCTTCATTTTTCAGTAAGTGTCATGGTTTGAAATGTGTCCCTCAAGGTCTCATGTGTTTGGGAAGGTCATGGCACCTTTGAGAGGTAGAGCCTTGCTGGAGGAAGGTGGTCACAAGGGTGGGTACTGAGGTGGATTGGTCCCACCCTACCTCCAGGAGAAGTCTGCCTTTCCACCAATCAGTCTTGCCGCTCTCAGCCTCACGGATGGGAGTGACTTAGCCTGACTCTAGCTTGGGCAGCCAGCCAGTCACACTGCCTCCGCCATGAAAGACTGTATCTCCTCTCTGGAACCATAAGCTGAATAAATCTCCTTTTCTCCCTTAAGTTGCTTGACTTTGAATGTTCTCTTACAGCAACACAAAAGAGTAACTATTACACTAAGCAAATACCTAGTAAGGGATTCCAACGAGGGTGCTAAGACTTTCTTGAGAGCAGAGCCAGATTTAACTGGAGAAAGGCAGAGATTTTGTACAGTTCAAAACTGAGGGACCACACAACTGTGCAATTGCTCTATCTTAATCTGGTGTGTGGAAAGCAACTCTCCTCTCTGAGAACTGCCTCATGGGAACTTTGCAGTTACCTCGGGTAGCTCTGAGAGACTGCAGTACCATTTCATCCCATTTTATGATACTTGATTTCTATTAATTTCTATTTCCTCTGTTAATTTGGATAGTTTGCTTTCCAAAATGTTCATTTTTCATAACATATTTATAGAGTTTTTAATATGGCAATAAAATCTAGATAAATAGATAGATGGTAGATAGATAGATTGATAGATAGATAGATATAGCTAGTCAGATGATAGACAGATAATGGATGAATAAACAGATGATACAGGGTAGATAGAGATAGATGGACAGATGATAGATAAGCAGATAATAGTTGTGTTTTTGTGTGTTTGTGTGTGTGTGTGTGTGTGTGTGTATGTGTGTGTTGGTTAATAGTTATCACCAGGTTGGCAAGATCTGGACAAAATCTGAAATCACTGAAAAGACAATTCCATAGATACACCTGTGATGCCCCCCCTTTTGTGATCCCTTGGGAAGGGGGGAGAGTGGAATGGGTGATAATGGGAGAAAGGGAGGGGGGAGAGAGAGGACGGAGCTCTTGAGCTTGTATGATTAGGAACAAAATAAAATAAAAAGTTAAAAAAATAAATAAAAATATAAAGTTATCCTCAGTAAGGCTATGAGTGACTATTTGTATTAGGATAATTAAAGTGGAAATATTCATACCGGAGGAGGAATGCGACTTTGGGTCCTTGACATCATTTAAAAGAAGAAGCGATGTGAATACCAGCAGTCGCTTCCTTACTGTGAATATAACATGTGTCCAACTTCCTTAGGTTGGTGTCAATGTGCCTTCCCTATCAATGACTCCCCATAGAACTCTCTGGAAGAATAAATCTTTCTCAAGTTGCTTTTTTCAGTTCTTTTTTAAATCATAACAACAGAAGAGTAACTAAAGAAGTGTATGTATGTCATTGAGAATATGAACATGTGTTCAAATGTATGTGAAAGTTAATTTGGTACATGTGTGTGCATACATCTGTAGTGGTGAATATTCAGTCAGTTACTTTATCTATGAGTCTTCAATGATATTTTGAGATGGAATATCTGACTAAACTTAGCTAGCACTCAGTTATTCTGCAAGACCAATGGGCCGACTTCTTCAAGGGTTCTTCCTGTCTCTCTTTCTACCTCCCTTGTTGCTAGAGTAACAGCATATATCATGTTGTCTTCAGCTTTATTCTTGCTGGAGAATCTGCTAGGTTCCAAGAATAGTTCCAAATCAATAGTCACAAGATTGTTCTAGAGGAACTCACAGAGTCATAAAAAAAACAACAAAAAAAGACATAAATGTGGGAAGGAGATTTATAAGGAAGAGGACTTGACTTGTATAGGAGGGACATAAGAGATACTGGGTTGTGAGTATAATCCGAAAGTGCTTTATATGTATGAAATTGCTAAAAGAAAATTTTAATTAATACTTCCAAAAGTGTCTTCCAGACCCTACTTATTTTTAAGCATATTGAGTGTAATTTAAATGTCATTGTCAGTTGGCTGAAACACATCATTGCTTGATGACTTAAATTTGACTCTAGTTCCTCTTCAATGTGGATTAGATTTTAGGTATGTTATTTTTCTGATGATTTTTAACTGATTACAAAACAGAGTGCATTTTTGGGCAGCCTTGACATATTAATGTTTATATGTATTTCATATATATTGTGTTTGCTTTATGGAAAGAGTTTAGTCATTTCAAGTATAGCTTTTAAGATTTGTGATAAAGAAACAAATTTTTTAAGTCTGACATCCTTTATCCACAGCCAAAAACATTTATGTTTCTGCACTCATGCTTTGTGAATCTTAAGTACACTAGAGTACTTATGGGTAGTGGCATCATTTCTGAATCTAGTGGATTGTACACAACTGTACCAAGGGATATTTTGGACATAATTCTATCAAAAATTTCTGGTCATTTCCTGTCTGAATAACTGAGTCATGCTTGCACAAATCTTAGATTTTCTCCCTCTTGGGTAAAGCTGTGATTTTCATTTCTGAGCTCACAGTAGTTTGTATCTCTTTCACTTAAAGATCACATCAGATGTCCCTTCTTTGAAACCAAAAAATCTGTCTCATTAGTAGAGTTGGGCATCTAGAGAGGTCAGCCAGCTTATCTTTATAATCAGCTTAACCACGCAGCCCTAATATTTTCATTTATAAGTGTCTTTGGGACATATGCAGCATTTTTTTTCTTTCCCCTTATCTAGAAGTGGTAAAAGAGAGCTGTATTTCTGTGTGAACATACAGAAAGTGAGCTCTAACTTTGTGTTGAATAGAACTGACATCTCACTTTTAAATTTATGAATATGAGTAAGCATCAACATTAATTCTCAGCCTAACGTAGAAATTAAACTTCAAAGCACAACTGAAAATTTCTCTAGGTTAAGGCAGTCTTTAGGGTAGTTCCTACGGGAAGTTATCCTTATTGCCGTAGCTGAAGCAGGACAACCCACAGACTATGGGTGGCCCTATGTCGTGTGTCACTATGTAAGGTAAATCTCACTAAGCATTTGCCAACATGTAGCCAGGCAAACAAAGAAGGCTGTGTGCATTGGTCCTTGTTCTTTGTTCTTGTTTTGAATGTGAGATAACTAGCGTCCTTGATTTCTGACACTGTGTCTTCCCTGCTATAATGTGAATAGAAGTAAATACTTTTCCCCACTAAGTTGTTGGGTCAGGTGTTTTCTTGCAACAATGGCTAATGTCTCTGTGAAAAATACTGCTAATCAGTTTTGAATTCAGTGAATTTTTCAAAAGAATGTTTGTGTTGAAAGAATAATGTATTTCAATTCTAAATAGCCTTTAAGTGTTCATACTGATTTGTTTCTGAGTAGAAATTTGTAAGTGGGACATGGCAGAGCATTTCATCATTGGAATATATATTATTTTGCTGCAAAAGATTTTTCTTTACATTGAATTTTAATGTCCTGAGACATTCAATGCAATGTCAGATTTTGTGCTTTAGCAGAATCCTGCTGCAGCACCTTTTATATGCTCTGTTATTGAAGTTTTCAAAATTGTTACCAACCACTTCCCTGAAGCAATGCTTTCAACATGCTGAATCTACAATGATGAAATTTTTTCTGTGTAAATATGTAAAAGTCAAGGATTTCAAATAATGACTCTCCTGTACATTTAGAAAGTTTGAAACACAACAAAATAAAAAAATAGGCTTCTCCATGTTTAGACACGCATTGTTAATCAAAATGTCATATGCTTCTCTTTGTGGGTGGGGCTTTCACACTTTCAGTTACCAGGAGTAGTAGTGCCCAGAGTATCTTTAAAGTTGACTTCAAATATTTTGTCAACTTGTATTCTAATTTTCAAAGTGCTTTTTGCAATAAAGTAGTATTTGGCTTTCCAGATGTGACATACTATTGATCAGAGGAAAAAATTATTAAAGAAATAATAAAGAAATAATATTCTAATTTTGAGTAATTAATTAGAATGATCTAACTCAAGTAATGACAGTGACTCATAACACTTAAAAGACCACTAATTGATTCTATTTAATTAGTAACGCATGAAAATAACAAAGAAATTGAATGGTAGCTCTTAATATATATATACAGTATAAAAATTCTTACCTTTAGTGACAAAAGTGAACATTGGGGCTAAAATGAGTTAATTCCCATTATCACTTACCAAAATAAGTTACTAGTTATGGTCCTCAGAATCATGAGTGCAAAAAATTTTTAGTCATTTTATTATATTTTATTAATCCTTCCATATGTTGGTACTCTGTGTGTGTGTGTGTGTGTGTGTGTGTGTGTGTGTGTGTGTGTGTGTATGTGTGTATGTGTGTGTATATTTTAGTATTAAAGGTGAAGTTGTGACATACCACACATGTAGGTCTTTGTCTTCCACCCTGTTTGTGCCAGGTTCCTATTAATCAGAGCTGAGATTCAGGCTAACTGAGGATTCTCTTTTCTCTGCCTACTGTTTTACCATAGGAGAGCTGGGATTATAGATACTGGCTAGCATTCCTGAGTTTATTGTAGAGATTCCAATTCTAGGTCTCATGATTTTGTGGCAGCACTTTGGTCAGTGAGCTGTACACCCAGCTTCTACTGTTATATTTAAATCTAGCCAATTAAGCTACATTATATTTTGAAGAGTGTCATATAAAGGTCAGCATCTAATATATTTTCATCTGATATATATCAAGTATATTATTAATTCATGGCTCAATAAATTAATATTTGTTTACTTATTGAAAAGTTGGAATTTATACAATCTGTCAATTTTCATTTATATGATTTTTCACAGAAAATTATTTTATCAGGTCATAGCAAGGAAATAAGGTTTTTTCTACAAAATAAAATAAGCTAGGATTATATATCACAGTCATATGCTTATTCTTATTTGCTAATTTTCACTAATTTCAAAAGTTTGCATTAGTCAAACATTTAAATATGTATGCTGCAATAGGAATGTATCAAATATTTATGCAATAAACAAAAATCAGGTTGTCATCATTACTTGCCAATTAATTAACATCTGTAAACAATCAGTTGCATTAAAGATATTTGTGGACCATAAGCATTTTCTGAGTCATATTTTACTGATAATTTTATTGATAATAAGCATTTTCTGAGTCATATTTTACTGATAATTTTAAATTAAGATGGATTTAGAGCAATCAGGCACGCTTACTGTGAAGTCACAATGTGAGTAGGATGTATGTATCCCAAAGAAAAGATGATCTCCCAAAGATGAAATGATAAATTAAACACTGGAGAAAAACTGTCAAGAAGGACTAAGTCCCATGTGATGCCATCCCTTCCTTAAGACAAAGCCCTCAACTTCCCCTTTCTGGGTGTTAATGATTGGGCAGAGGATGGTATGAAGGTGATATGTAAAATCATATGTAAACCTACTGAGTTGTGACTCAATTAAACAGAAAACAAAATGTGAAGGCTGATATCACAGAGAGAAAGAAATAATTGTCCTAGAAACAATAGGTCACTAAGCAAAAGCTTTATTACTAGGATCGACTGCTCTTTTACAGTGTTTTGGACGGGGAGGCTCCAGAGACACCCAAATACAATGCAGGTTCTTACCATTGGTTCCTCACATAAACTTATTGATAAGACTCTATTTGCAAAGAAAACATACAACCTAGTTACAAAACCCAGAGAAATCACATTGACACCGAGCATGAAATTTCCTCCCCATCAAATAATTTTCATAGTACCAGAAGGGTTTTTGTAGGCTGTTGGAAGAATAAAAACATCATCAAAAGTCTTACCAAGTTGTGAACTCTATGAACTAATGTATGATTCAGTCAGCAAGATATGCCCATGGATGTTACAGTGGCATAATAACTCTTGAGGTAATTAACCAATCTTATGGGATTTGAGGTCTGGCCCCCAAGAGGGACTTCATTCCTGGCATTGTTGACCCAGCTAAAATTCCAATGGTTAAAGAAGTGTTATATCTCTTTGGTATATATCAAAGAGGTACTGTAGTTAGTTTTTCTTTTTCCTCTTTCTTTTTTTCTATTATAAGATAGTGTTCATACATCGTAATACATCAATACATAATGCTCATAAATCATAAGGGAGAAAAGGAGATTTATATGGTTTATGGATCCAGAGGCGATATTGTTCCCTTATGGGAACTGTATAGAAAAAGGCAAGTCTGTAGATAGAAGCAGAAATTTTTTCTATGTCATTGACCTGA
The DNA here is from genome assembly GCA_023101885.1 of Typhlomys cinereus. Classification (NCBI taxonomy): domain Eukaryota; kingdom Metazoa; phylum Chordata; class Mammalia; order Rodentia; family Platacanthomyidae; genus Typhlomys; species Typhlomys cinereus. The sequence continues at coordinate 13,333,565 of JALPQD010000007.1, read as the reverse complement.
TCAGAAGATTATAGAGAGAAAGAAAAACTGTAAGGAACCAGAATTGGGTTACAGATAATCTCTTCCCTCTATTGATGTTGCTTCCTCCAGCAGGGCTCCACTTCTCAAAAGTTCTCCAACCTTCCCAAATAGTAGCACCAGCAAAGGATTCAAATATATGTCTGTGTGGGGAAACCAGATTCACACCATGACAAGGGAAATCAGCTATGGGATCAATCAAAATAATATCCAACTACCTTCCAAACATCTCTGTTCATAACCATGTATAAAGTCTACTCAAAGCCTTATAAAGAAAAATCTTGCTTAACAGTAGCCGGAGGTGAATGTAGACCCATGGCTCTGCAAATGCTGGGAGGAAGCAACAGGTGATGGCTCAAATGTAGGCATAGAAATTGTGCTTCTGCCTAAAGGCTCAGGGATCATCATGGAGGAGGGCATGTAAGAATGTGAGAACAAAAAGAAAAAAATGGGCAATGAAATTCCCTCTTCCAAAGGCAGCACTGCCATGATGATAACTAATTCATGGCACCTATGTTTAATGATGTGTGATTGGCACAGGCCAGGTGAGGTAAGGAGGAAAAAGGTACCCACAGATTTCTACCAATAGTAATGAGCAATGAGAAATCACATATTTGGAGCTATGGCCCAGTAGATAGCAGTACAGCTCTGTTTTTGGTGGTGAGACTTTTAGGCTCCCGTGAATCTTCTCAAGGCTACTGTCACACCAAAATTCTTGGTTAATGTCAGTGGGAAACAAAACCAAATATACAGGCACAAGACAGATTTGAAGTGAAAAAGAAGCCTTGAGAAGGAGGGAAAGATAGTCAGAATGCAGTATTTAGGTGTATGAAATTGTCAAAGAACAAAATTTACCAATAAAAACAGAAGGGCAAAACTTGAAATAATATTTTCAAAGTGTAAGTTGAAAAAGACTGATTAAAACCTGTTATGAGTAAGTCTTGATAAAAGAATGTTAAGCTAATATCCAAAATGACTATGAATATTACATTACATAATTTATCTCAGTGCTCAAATGAAAATATTAGTTACTTTCAAATTCAGAGACCCACAAAATAACTGCCTTTCAGCATTTTGATATCTATGTCTACAGCAAGAATGGATATGTGTAAGTTAAAAACATTTGCACATGTTGATATTAAGCATTCAGGGTGAGAACAGTTTTTTAAACTCTAACAAAGAAGATTCCATGCGTTTTCTTAGGAAACTTATTAGGCAACTTATTATTGAGAGAAACTTCTGAAACTAGGGTTGAAATTCCACTATAAATGTTGCCAAAATTGTGAATAGAAACTGGCCTTAAATCTTATAAAATGCCATAACATTAACTCTTTTTTTCTGATAAGTGATTGATTACCATGGCTGGATTTTTAATTATTGTGACTATCCATAGTTGTCATTTTGACAACTTGCCTGAAATTGCCAACTTTCTTTCAGTATATTATCCACAGCTGTGACAATGGTGTCTCCAAAGTCAGTCTCTCTCTTCCTTTACCCCTATTCTTATTTTCTCAGTTGTGCATTGCTTGATCACAGTCACTCTGGAAAAAAATGAGGCCCATTATTTAATGGTCATGTATGTGTCAAATTTATAATAAATTACTTGGTATGGCTCCAAATTTTCTACTAAGTCATATTGAAAAAGCAGTGATTTGAGGGATCCTGCCAACCACATGATCTTACAGCAAGTACAGCTTCTATAAGCGCAGATATATTAAATATTCATAAGAAAAGGCAGTTTTGAATATTTTCACATGCTAACATGAGAATGCATTGTTTACATCTGGGTAGCTTCCTAAACACTGCTTGTTTTGCACGTTGAATAGCAGTGGTAATTTTGTAGTAATAGACATTAGTGGAACATTTGCACAACTAAAACAAACAGCACTAAGACTATAGTCTTTCTATGAAACATCGATTTTTTAGGATACGATTAATGATGGTGGAAAGAATTTCTTTGTAATTATAACATTTTACTATGAAAACCTTAGAATAATTAATTCCAAATCTAAAATGTGCAAGTTCTGATTTGAAAGTCACAGCTAAACTAAATCCATCATCCTACCACAAACCATGTAACAACATTGTAAAAGAAAATTTAAATAAGTACAATATAAATGTTCAACCTATTTCTTATATTCATTTATTTAGTGTGTGTGTGTGTGTGTGTGTGTGTGTGTGTGTGTGTGTGTACAAGAGGGCATTGTGTCTGCCTATGGAGGCCCAAGGTTGACTGCAGAAATCATCCTCTATTGCTCTATCTCCTTCACGTTTTAATCCGGGTTTTCTCAGGCTCTGCATTCCAGGGCTGGATCTGCAGGCAGTCATATTGCCCAGTGTTTTTACACGGGATCTAGGATACAACTTAGGTCCTTCTCCTTGTTAGGTAAAGGCTTAACCTCTGGATCATCTCATCAGCCCCTATTCAAAGTTTTTAAGTCAACTTTTAAGAATAATAAATATAAGATTTTCAAATATGACTTTAGAATTCTTAAAATATGTGAAAGGAAATGTAAAAATGCCAAAAATTATTTTTAATACTTGCATTGCTTATATAAGAATTCCATATATGAATACAATGCTTTCTGTTTACCTTGATCCTCCAAGCATCTCTTGTCTTCCTCATACCCAAGTCAAGTATCCTTTCCCTAGCAGGTCTCTTTCCCACACTCTTATCATTCTGTTTGTGTTGTGATACACTGGTTTAAGGGTGTGGAACTCTAGTCCAGACTGGTGGGCTCACCTAAAACAAGCATCCAATCAGCAGCAATTAGCTCAGGGAGGTGGGCATCATGAGCCTTTTCACCACTTGGCTGACAGAGCAAGTCAGACAAGCCCACTGCAGGGAACCACAGCTGCCCTGAGTTCCTGACTACATTGTCTGTGTCACGTCCACAGGGAGGCATTTTGCAGCTCTGTGCAGCTCTTCAGGGTCTTATAATTTGTCCGTTACCCCCTCTGTGAAGCTTCCTGAGCCTCAGAGGAGGCAAAGTAAATGTCTTGTTCAGAGCTGAACACAATCAATTTTCTTAGAAACGACATCACACATGTATGTGGGCATGTGTACAAGAGGACATTGGGTGTGTGTTCTTATCGAGGCCTAAGGTAACATTGGATTTCCTGAATTGTCTTGCACCTTAGTGCTTTGCTCTGGAGTTTCCCATACTATTTCTTTCAAGGTGAAAATTATAGGCCACTGCCACATCTGTTGGTGTTTTCACGTAAGACCTGGGGTACAGATGCAGGTCCTTTTGCTTGTATGGCAAAGCTTTTAAGCACTGAGCAATCTATATAACCCATAACAGATATTTATTAAGCAGCAATGTCAATTTAACCCATCCTAAGTTTCCTCTTAGACCCTGTAACCTATGTAGACATTTGTTTTTCTTTCCTAGCTTTAAGTACCAGGCAAAAATTATATTCTGGGGAGCCAATCAGAATCTGGCAGGTAACACTCATAATAGACAAGACATTATTTCACTAGTGATCTCATGTTGCATAGAAGATTTTCACTATGGTTCCTGGGAATCACCTGCAGACAGAACTTTTGTTACCTTTCTTCCACAAGCATTTAGAGCACTTTCCACAGCAATGGAAGCTGGCCAGAAGGAAGAGAGTTGTGATTTCAGTCTTCAAAATGTGTGTCTTCAACTGTAGTATCTTACCATCTTAACTTTAAGCATAATGATTTTAAGAACAAATGCTTCACTAAATCTAAGATTCCTTCACTTGAGAGCCTTTATTCTCTATTAATGTTAAAGTAAACTAATGTAGCCATGATGGGAATTGATATGAAGATAAGTGTATTTCTCAAGATCAGGTAGGTGATGCGTACTGAGTATCTTTTGGTCAAAGAGTTTTCTAAGGGCTCCATAACAATATAGGATTTTACTGCAAACTTTTACCAGAACATAATATATTAGGTTGCTATGTGACACCACACACAAGTATCACAGAACATGGAAAAAATTAAACTGGAATTAATAGGGAAGGTTTGTACTTCATAGGGCCAGAAGGAAAAATGAAGGTACTAGGGGAGAAAAACAACCAACACTCTCAACCAGCCATTAACACTGCAAGTTGCAATCACAATCATTCTACCAAGGGTTGAGTACTGGTATAATAGCTTCATTTCTGGTATGTGGATAACAACTGTTTTGTTATTGGATTTAAGGCCCACTTTCCATGAGTCTTATGAACAGGAAACACATGCCTAGTACTATAAGCCCAACCAAATACCTGTGGAAGCAGAAGCTCTAGGTAAGGACAAGCCACTTAGCTTCACCAATAAGTACTTGATAGTAAACTGTTGTCGAAATGCTTATCATTATACCCATAGACTAGAAAAGCTGCCTGTAATCATCCAAGAGGTATCATATTGTAATGGAAATTTAGTGCACTGAACTGTTACTGAGCAATGCATAGAGAGCTTTGGAGTCTTCAGTCCTAAACAGGACATCAGAAGTCCTGGGTTCCCATAGGCAAAGCTCAGGGAACATTGTGGAAGAGAGGGCGGTAATAGTGTAATGACCTGTCGGCCATTCACTTTAAATACTCTCAGGGAGGTGTAGTGTTCCTTGAGAGGCTTCCTCCTCATGATTAATATACTAGGCCCGCTATTGTACAGGTATGTAGAGCTGCACATCACTGCAGTGAGGTCTTCAGGACAGCAGCCCTGTCATGACCACTTGGCGTTGTCTGACAGCACCACTCTTACCCCTATTCCACATTAAGTCACCCATGCCTCTGCAAGTACTCAACCCTTGCCCATGCAAGCTTCCCAAATTAAACCCAGTGGTTTACTGTAAGAGGATGCAAAAGTAGGAAAGAGATTGGTTGGAAAGAAGAAAATATGAAGAAAGACATGTGTAGGGAGGATGGTGGGAATAAGTGATAAAAACACTCAATTGATTTCATTTGTGTCTAACAATGTCAAAGCTAAATTAAAAATAAGCTTTTTTAGAATAAGGGAAAATAAGAAACTAAACTAAATAAATGTACTGTGCTGGATTCAATCTAGGAACATAACATGCAAATATTGTGAGGAAGTTTCATCAACCACTGTCAATTTCTTATTTTTGACTAGTGAACTATGTTGAGCACATCTACACAACATGAAACTATTTGTACAAGCTATGTGACAGGCAAATATAGGAACTCTATGCTTTCACTGCAATCATACAGAGAATCTGAAATGCTTTTGAAATAAAAACAAAGAGCAAAATAGGGATATGGTTTAATCTGGAAGAATTTTAATAAATATAACAGTATGTCAAATACAGAAGGCAAGAGGAAGGTGTGAATGTGATCAAGCTATATCATATACCCTATGCAATTCAATGTTTTCAATAATGAGTACGTTTTAACCAAACTTCTGAACTTGATCAATGATTACTGGCTACTTAAGGAATGTCTCATATCAAGACTACCCCACCCCAAAACTAAATCCTTGTCTGCTAGGCTGAACTATCCTGTCTGACATTCTTCACTTTTTATTAGGCAAAAAATTCTACTTGCTCTTGCTTTCTTAGCTTTTTTTCACCCATTTAAAAATGGCACAAGTTTCTCTGCTGGCTACCGTGATCTTTGTCAGGCAGAGGGGTCTTAGGACCGCTCTTGAATAATTGTTAAGTATGCCAGTTACTAGTCACAGAGCTGCTGAGCCAAAGCAAAGAACTTCACAGTGCATCATTTCAATGTTAAGAAGTGGAATACACATACAAGAAAAATTTGAGAGTTAAAAAAAAATCAGTCAAAAAATGTATTCTCATTACTTTCAGCAGAGTAGAATAATAGCTTTGTAAAAGCCCTTCTGCATGAAGTGCAATGCAATACCACGCATAGTCTAACCAAGTCTCAGGGTCTGTCCTCTCTCTTATCATCCATCTTATCTTTATTGCTTTATTGACTCACTCCTTTCAAATGTTCTAAATATCGAATTCCAATTTCCTCCTTAGAGACACATTTCTCATATAGATGTGCAAAGAGTTACAGTAGTTTGGAAGCATTCATTGCAGTCCATTATTGAATTGGTGATGTGAACACAAGCACTTCTGAATCAGATGGACAGATCTATTGAGCAAATGGTGGCCACAGTCCCACCGGGAAAGTTTCTAAACAGAATCCATTTCACTAGATATTATGTTGTGACATGGTATTATTCCAAAGCTTTCCAACATTTTCTTGCAATTTATTTGAATGCTATCCTGCATATATGAACTGCGCTTTACAGAATGTATCATGCACAAGCCATAAAAAGGGAACCAATCAGTGTCCTAGAGAAAAAAATCCTGCATTTCAATTTTACTTCAATTAAAAAAAATCTGTATTCTGTTCTGCTGAAAAATTCATAATACCCATGGCATTTATACTGAAGTCAGGTATGAGCAATGTAAGAATGCAGACTGGGTTTATTCAGAAGGGCTTGTGTTTATTACCTTTTTCTGAAGAAAAGTAATGAAGCTGGAAATTGTCACTAATAATAAGCAGTTGAATAAACAACAAACTTCACTAGGCTTTAAATGCTGTAGAAGAAATATCCAGACTTTCAATCTCCTGTGAATATATGTAAAGAATAGTCTCATTTATATGACCTGCAAATGTCAACCATTTCTCTGTAACTTCAGATAACGCACATAAGTTTGAGTTTTAGTTAATCATTGATGTTAAATCAGACTCAGCTCCCATAAATCATTCATTTGTGTAGTTTTTGTCTTCTTTCCCTACAAATAGATTTATTTGGGTGATTAGTTAATTAACACTCTTCATTTGTGGACATTTCTAAGTGACAGATTTTTGATACAAGTAATTTAATATCAAAAAAAAAAGTTTTTCTATTCAAATAAAATGCATTTCAATAACTTTAAGAGTAATGAACAAATACAGAGAAAAAGTTAAATTCATTTTAATTATTTTAAATATAACTTTTCTTATTTTTCCAGTCACATTTTATTGAGCAGATGAAAAAATTCAGTCTTCAGGATAGCCGTAAGTATAATAAGTACTTCATCTCCCTGCACAGAATTCACTGGCAGTGCAAGCTATCTTGTGCATTGCAGAAAATTTCACTGTCTGTCATCTCTACACTGGAACTCACCAATACTCCCAACATGAAAAGCAAAGAAATACATCTCCAGGTATTGTCAAGTGTTTCCTTTCTGGGTACAAAATTATACAAAATGCATAAATAATAGTCAATAGAAACTCTGCAAGCAAAACTCTCCTCCAGTAATATTGTTTTGTGGAAACTAAAAAAGGAGGCAATTGGAGATGTCCAATAAATTAAAAGTGAAGTATGAAATAGAAAAGGAATAAGACAAGGACTGCAAATGAACTGCTTCAAAGAAGAAAACTAAAAATTGCTTGGTGAATTATTTTCTAATTACGAGTACAAAAGTCTAGAATTCAAAGAAATTTACTTATATGTCTTTGATGCTTACTTTTCTTTGTTTTTATGTATGGCAAACAGCTGAACTGAAAGAATAAGAATTTCCTGTTTTATTGCAGTCAATTCACCTAATGTATCCACTGATGTGGTGGTTAAAGGCACAGAACAATGACCTTCTTTGTTCTGTGAGTTATGGATGCTCTTGCTGTTTCTCTCATAAGAGCATTTCAAATAACTCCACAGCCTTTCATGTTTGGCTCATAATAAACTTGTTTCTTAGTAAGTGTAACAATTATTTTATGTTGATTACATTGTTCAGAGTTAGGAATAACTGTATAAAGTATTCTAAATTCAGAAAACTCTTTCTGTAGTCAATTTATATTTTTCTCAGTATGGGAAATGAATAGGAATTAATTAAGGAATGGTTGTTAATTGTTCATTTAAGGGAGTTTAAAAATCTTCCCCATCTCAATGTCCTTGCAAAATGGAACCCAGTATCCTACTGTAACAGAGAAAACTCTACTGTTCAGTGTTTCCTCAGTTTTTTCTTCTGTGAAACTTACCCTTCAAGCACTTTTTAATTCATGCTGAAAATGAATACAGTGAATTATTTCCCTTTGGATTTGAGTATTTGCATAAGCAAACATCACTAATTTTGTCTCAGTCTTGGTTTTATTTCCAAAAACATAACATTACCAGTAATTCTACTTTCTCTTCTATTCCCTATAGAAGAAGTAGAGATCTGATGTGGCTAATTTTATTCATGTTGTTGTCTGTTTATCTCATAGTGTGGGGAAATTCTTACTCTCTTTCATCTTAAGTAAGAATATTAGCACTAGATATAACTTAGTTCTATTTCTTATTTCTGAATTTCCTCTGTTTAGCTTCTTAAACTCAGCTGATGAGCAATATGTTTTTTTTAAATTCCTTGTTTTCAAATGATTTCTGTTCACTAGGATTAATAAATTATGAAATAAAAGCTAAATAATATACATACATATAAGAACATAATTGGATTTTGCATGCCCTGCACAATGTCCAACACACTATTGACCCCACAAAGTCTAGCATTTGCTAAAAGCACCAAGATCCTTGGAGGCAAGGGATTGACAGCCAAAATAGTGTTCCTATGCTTAAGGGGAACAAAGGAAAGGGTTCAGGGAAATGCCGCTGGGTCCTTCTACATCATCGGAGAGGAGGACCCAGAGGAGAGTTTGGCATGCACATCAAAGGATTCTCCAGGGATTGGGGAGGGGAGGGACTGGGGGGCGGGGAGGGAGGGGTGAGGGGAGGGTGAGCAGAGGGGTCGGGGGGGGGAGGAGGAGGGAGGGAAGGAACCAGTGTACCTATTAAGCTTGTAAGAGCGGAGATAATAAAAAATGTTTAAAAAAAAAGAACATAAAACATGTATGTTTATACGTGTGTAAATATGCCCATTCATACATATTATATTCAAATGTCCCTTGTCAGATATAATCAGTATATTTAAATCTATGCAAATATACTTTCATGTGGATGTGTTTATGGATATAGACACTTTTTATACATGCATAGTGTATGTAGCAGTTAGCCTGTTTGGTTGCTGATTATTCACCATCAAATGGCTTAAGGGAACAAGGGGTTTATTTTCTCTTATGATTGTCCAGTTATAATTCTCAGTCCAACTTGATAATAAGAGAGCTCTCACCAACAGCAGGGCCGAGGGAACTGGCCACACCATCTCTACATTACCAGCATTCTGGCCAAGTGTACACAAGGATGCCAACTTTCTCAATCAGCTCTCTGTATTTTATTCCAGGGCCTAGTCCCACCTACCATGGGCTGGGCCTTCCCCATGAGCTAGACAATCTCCTGCAGGTTTGCTCTGGGCATCACTTAACCACTAATTCTCAAAAACGTGCCCAGTGCTCAAATTCTCACCTGCCAAATTGACACCTGTGTCTAACTATGACAGTGTAGGTACAACAATTTATTCCAAATTACCCATCTCTTGGGCACACTTTTAAAAAGCATACTTTTAAAAGGCACACTTTTTAAAAGGCATACTTTTAAAAGACACATTTTTAAAAGGTCTATTTTCATTTTTGAATCATGTAGCATAGTACATGCTAAAAATAATTTTAATAGACATTTCATTATATGTGACAATACCAAAGTTATGTTTTTCATTCATGTGTAATATTATGGACCTAAACTTTAGTTGAAAATTTTGCTCATAGCAAGCATTGCTGAAACTAGATTGCTCTTTTCTCTAGAATTTCAACTGACGAAAATAGTAAGTTTGAATTAAAGATAAGCAAGCGGGTTTCCAGTATGGGTTCTGTCTATCAAGGCTGGATGTCATTGTCATGATGATAAAACACTTTCTACAGACCGAAATGGAAAGTATTTCTTCCCCTCTTTTCAAATTTTTGTATCAATGAAAAAGTAGAGACATAGTGGTTTACGGATGTTATGAGCCCTTTTAGTAGAGTGTTATGTCAGTTCCACACTTCTAAAACATGATTCTTTATTAAAACTAACATATCTAGAATATTGTGTCATTTCTTTCCCATCAAGATATTAGAAGGAAGTATTATTCAATGATAGCTTTATATGTTTAGGTCTATATCCCTTTTCCTCAAAGCATGCATTTGTGGAATAAAACACTGAATATTTATGGCATATGTCTACTTAGAGATGTGAGTAGTCTACAAGATAGGAAAATCTCTGGTTTAATATTAAAATTTTATGTTTATTTTCAAGTTGAAATATCAAGATATAAGAATTTAGTAAGCTCTAGAATTTTCAGATTAACCATTTCAGAGAAAATAATTGCAACCAGTAGGCTGTCCATCGTGTTTCCCTGGAAAGTATTTCAGCAGAACATTTCTCAGATTTAGATTTTAAAAATGTTTAAAATTTAATAAAGAATATATTGAACATGTCTATATTCTCAAGTCTAACTAAAAAGTTTCTGATTTTTTGCATATAATTATTTTATTTCTACATATTATTTACTTGGTTATAGTTCTGAAAATAATATTTGCCACTAATATCTCATAATAAAAATTTAATCTACGAAATGATTCATAAATTTCACAAAAATCTTTTTAAATAAGTGAAGTTACTATAATGTCCTTAAACCTTTAAGCAACAGTGTCCACAAAAGCATCTTCCAGAGCTCTCAGTGTGCTGTGGTAAACATGGGAGAGTGAGGCACCCCCTTTCACGTGTGCTGCTGATCATAGGGTTTCTAATGGAGCCAGCATGAAGCAAGGCCAACTCTTACTTCTTAAAATCACCTGCCACTCAAGGCATTATTTGATCAAGCAAAGTCAATTATTGCATTTGCTGAACAAATAAGGAAGCAACTTGGCCAAAATTAGGGATTAGTTTAAAACAGGAAAACTATGGGAAGATATTTATGGGTTTGGAAACCTCATAAAAAACTGATGACTTGGAGAAATCTGACTTTTTATCAGCATGAATCATTTGTATTAGGTGAAAAATACAGAGAAATCCTTGATGAGCAAGTTGCTAAAGTCAAGATTTAAGGGACTTCAATTTCTTCACAGTTTTTTTTTTTTCTAAGCACCTTCCTAACATATTTTGTCTAATACATCATGTGGAATTTTTGGGTAGCTTTTCTTTCTTTTCTCTTTTCAGGTTCTATAAAGGTCACCATATACTTTTCAAGTCTCAGAAATAATTTAATCACAAGAGCAATGGATTATATATATGTGTGTGTGTGTGTGTGTGTGTGTGTGTGTGTGTGTACATATATGCATGTAATCAGAAAGAAAATTTTGTTAAATATTTCTCAAATGTATGCAATTTTACTTTTTGCTAATGTACATATATATATATTTATATATATATATATAAAATAAATTTTGGTTGCAGTCATACATTGATTCTCTCATATTATCCTACATACAATCCTAGCATAGAATGAGGAAAACAGGGAACAATAAAATAAAATAAAAGCCTTGAGCTTATCCACTTAGAACCCAGGAGCACAATTACACAAAAAGTAACATAAATGCTTCATTTCACTTCTATAAATGTTGGTCAGAGAGGCCATGAAGGCCTCCAAATATAGGCTTTTGCATTGTCTCTATATTGCTTCCCAAAAACCATCCGTAAGACTCTATTACTGAAGATGCAACACAAATTGAATACAGTACATGGGCAAAGTGTGTCAGCTGGAACTGGTTTGAGGATTTTCTCCTTACAGGATACCTATAATCCATTTTACATGTCCTTTGAGAAAAATCCATATACAGGTAGAAAAAAATACTAGTAAAAGAAATTAGAAAAAACCCACAAAGATAACTTAACTAAGGTTTTATATTTTTCTTTGTGTTGGGAGTTGAAACCAAAGACCTGTCATGCTAGTTAAATACTGTACTGCTGAATTACAATCCCGCCTAAGATCTGATCTTGTCTTACATTATATTTGGCTGATATGCTATCTCAGATTATTTTATTCTGAGACTTCCTCTCAAGTTAAATCAAGTACTGAACATAATTAAGAGTTAGATCCCTCTCACATCCTCCCACCACCTCCCACATCCTCCCACCCTCTCCAAGTTCTGCCTTCATAGACCCCAGGGATCCTTTGAACATGTGCACTCTTTCTTTTTAAATTTTTTTACTTTTACAAGCATATTGAGTGCTTATTCCTGCTTCCCTCCATTGTCTCCCCATCCTATCCTTTCATCAGTTTCACCCTCCTGCCTGTCTACTTCTGTGGATCTCAGGGTTGCCCCTAGCCTGGGTGGAAGGAGGGATGGAGGGAAGCAGTGATGAATATTCAATATGCTCGTATAACTAGAAAAAAAGTTTTAGTATTTTGCTGAAATAATAAATATCAGAACAGTAAAAAAAAGAGAATTATCTGAGGACATCATTGTGTACTGAGATTTACATGCAATTCATTGTCAGTGACTATAAATTTTCTCTAAGAATATTTTAATGTAAATTTTAAAATGTATTCATGAATGTAGCATTATTTTGGCATAGTAAGGGTCATTTGGGACAGTGGAAATAGGAAAATTAATTAACTTTGCAAAAAAGAAAAAATTAATTAAGATAATTATACAGATATTCCATTGCAATATGTCAGTGTTGGAAGCACAGTTTTACTAACTTATTCTGAATATTAACATCTTCTCAAATAGAAATTAATTTCATATTTGAGGTTGTTCATAAGATCACAGTATAATGTTCAGCATGTAATTAACTTTTTGTAAAAGCACATCCATCAGGAATTTTGAAATCATAGATTGTGTATCTGAAAAAATGTTGTGAAGCCATTTGTCATAATTTTTAAGATTTTAGTAAATTGCTACCACCCAATAGCTGTTTATACAATGATATTCCAGAGAAGTATCATTATAAAGAGAAGCAGGATTTTATCATTTTCTGGAAAAAGATGCATGGATTCCCCTTTCCAATAAATGTGGATTTAATTAGTTACTACATTTTATAATCCCTTACCCTATTCTGATATCTCTATCTCCATACCATGGGTCTCATGGAGTTATCTGCTTCTGATTCCAGAGACAAGTTTTAAAATGTTTAATTATGGTCTTGTTTTAATTTGAGGAAATGGATCCCTGAGCATGACTCTGATATAGGTCTTTACTGTTGATGGACTTCTCCTTTGACTCTTTCTCAGAGTTTAAGTCTCCTGAGAAAAAGAAAATGGCACAGTCCTTTTAAGTGACTATAGCTCCCAGGATCCACCTTTCCTCCCTTTTCTGATGAGGTACCTATGATTCTAAGCATTTGTCTCCTGGTATATTGAAATCTCAGTGTTTTATTTTTCTTTTCCAAGAAACCTCTCTTTTGTTTGGTAGGCACTAGAAGTCTAATGTAGCTTTGGCTTAGTTATCTTTACATTAAATTATTAAATTTTATTCATTTTAACGTATTCTAGATACAAATATTTTCAAGAAATTGAGGTTATCAAATATATTTCATATTTTCCTCACCTTACAATTTCATCAAAATGAAGTCTCCCAAAAAGAGTTTTTAATTTCAATGGCATGTCTCTTCTCTACAAATATTATGAATTTATTACCTAGCAAAACTTTGCCTATATCAAAGACACATCCTATTAACTTCTGTAGAACTGTGCTTCTTTTCTTAGCATGTTGAAGTAGTTTGTTCATTTTTATAATTTTACTTGCACAGGAATTGCTCATGGTGATGACATATTTTTCTCAGGACCAGTCCAGTTTTCCCACCCTATTCAATAAAACCAAATGTCATTTCCCAATTATAAAATCTTGGCAAATCAATTTTCAATAGTTTTCACTTGTGGTTGCCTACACTTTAGAAAAATTATACTAACTAGTTCACCTAAACAACTTTGAAGATTATGGAGCCTTGGAGTCTATAATGAAGATATACTTGAGGGTGAATTATTCTTTAGCCCTGTAATAAGGGAGAATCTGGTCCAGGCTTTCTCATGGCTTCTGGTTGATTCAGGAAACAGCTGGGTATATCTTTCCTTTGAGAGTATCTGCCTCTAGGTCTAAGTCTCCTCTGTGTAAGCAGACATTCATGCTGGGTTAGGAACTGGATTTTAACCATTCCATGTGCAAAGTCTCTTTTCCAAACAATATCAAATTATTTAGGAATAAAATCTTCCATATGATTGGAATGTATTGTAAATAAACCCTTAGCAACCTATATGTTATGTCTTCTTTTCGGGCTCATCGCTCAATTTCATTTGGCTTTTTTTTTCTACTCAGACAACTTTAACAGATACACCAGTCCCCTCCCTCCCTCCAACCTCCCACCTCCCTGTGACCTCATCCCTCCCTCTCCCTCCCCATCTCCCAGTGCCTCCCCCTCTCATCCCCAGAGCATCCTTTTAATGTGCATGCCAGACTCTCCTCTGGGTCCTCCTCCCCGATAAGGTGCAAGGATCCAGTGGCATTTCCCTGAACCCTTTCCTGTGTTCCCCTTAAGCATAAGAACACTACTGTGGCTGTCAATCCCTTGCCTCCAAGGATCTTAGTGCCTTTAGCAAATGCTAGAATTTGAGGGGTCAATAGTGTTGGACATTGCTCAGGGCATGCAAACTCTAATTATGATGGCTTCGGCCCTAACTTGTATGGAGTATCTTGCATATCATTACTCCTCCCATCCTTGTGCTCTTACACTCTTACCGCCCCCTCTTCCGCAAATTTCCCTGAGCTTCAGGATGGGGAGAGATTAGGCTGACCTAGTTCCAGGTAGTTGATATAATCGAGTCTCTGATGTTCTGGATTATGGTTTGTTGATTGTTTTTTCCAGTTTTGCTGCTCCTGCAATGCCCTTCACTCCATCCTGATGGGTAATGGATGTCACCCCCTGGACAGAGATAAAACGCTGTTAAACAAGAATCTTGTTATGAGTATATTCAAAGTAGATGGAATAAAAGTAAGAAACCGCAGTGAGGGAGGGGTCAATCACCCATTTGCAAAATGGTTACTTTTTATCTGCCAGACTATATGCCCTCCCCTTCTGGTGAGATCTTTTTAAATGGACACTGCAGTGTGTTATTCCAGTCCCTCCTAATAAGCATTAAGCCTGTATGCACAATTTAAAATCAGATTCTCAAACTTTACAAAAAATACCTCTGCAACTCAAAAATCATGTTGGTTTATAGTGAATTATGATGTAGGAAAATGGGGGAGAGCTAGCATGAGAATCCAAAACCTTTCAGATGACATCCCCAGATTCATATTTTCCTTAATTTTACTCAAGCTGCCTTGATTTTTCCAATATCCAGAATACGGTGTCTGAAAGCCATTAACTAACTTCCTCATACTTTCAAACAGGCTCATTTTGCTTCCTTGATGTGCTAGAGTTCATAATTTATGCAGAGCATGATAATGTAACTAAAAGGAATTGTTTAATCTTCGAGTGAAAGTTGGAAAAGAGAAGGTGTGAGTTCTCTCGACTTCTTGGGTGACATCTTCAGAAGGAAGCTGTTGCAATCCCCGAGGAACCTGGAGAACCACGAGAGGACTTAGAACAGAGATTTCTAAGAATTTCTACCACAAACAGCAGCAGCCTGTCTCCTATGAGCAAGCTGCCTCAGCATTGAGTCCATTGGTTCCATGAGCATCCGTATAATTATAGCCCTCATTAATTCTGGAGAGATCTGGATCAAGAAATAGAACAATGAGGACATAGGAAAGCTTCTCATACTAAACCAGCATACACATGTACACACACACGCACACACACACACACACATACACACACACACACACACACACACAGACATATAGATACACACACAAACTCACACAGACACACATACACGCATACATGTGCATAGTGACAGACAATCACACACACACAGAAACACACACACGCAAATGGTAATTGGATATTTCAGTTACTAAGACAAAGTATTTCACCATATTGGAATAGATAACTAATGCATATTTCTTGTGCATAGGTTTTAAGGATACATAAATTTTCATGCAATTGATACTATTCTAAGTAATATTTCAGTTGAATTTGCTTAAATTTCATGAAGTCCCTCTATGCCTTCTTTCATAATAAATATTGCACCACAACATTGCTAAATAAGTATAATGGGCAAGAATTGCATCTTTAAGGAATATTATTAATTTTATAAAGCTTCCTTCTAAGAAAAAAAGATAGTTATAAAAGATAAAACATCAGTTAAGAGATTTCTGAGCGAGACAATTATAGCTGAAGTAAGCTAAGGGAATGAAAGAAAACACAATCAATGAAATGATACTTGAATAATGGATGTCTTTTTGTCAGTCTCACAGTGAGGTGGACTTATAATGTGGGTAATTCCACATTTATACTTAAACTCAAAGAAGAAGAACTTACCAGGGCGTATTTCCACATATAATAGAAAGAAAATGTAAGCTTTGAGTGTAATTTTTTGCGTGCTCCTTCCAGGTCTCTGAAGATAAACAGTTTCTATTTCCAAAGGGGTTTTATATAGAACTTGACCATATATGCAAATGTACTGTCTTGAAACAACGTAAATTTATCCTGTGATTATAAAAAGGATTTTTCAGATTTAAAAAAGAAGTTTTTCTCATAGCTACATGCTAAGTGCAATGTCTGCAAACCTCTGATAAGCCTGAGACTTATGGGCAGTGGGTGTTGGCACTCATAAAAGAGGCACTGGGTAATTCCACAACCTGCTGTAACTATGTTGATTGACAAAGATTTTCTCAGAGGATCATATCATGGCAACAAGAATATTATATGCATTATATATCTGCATAGCTTTGAAGACACACAGTACCTTTGGTACATGTGGTTATGTGTCTGTATTGTGGGTGTGTATATGCACACATGTGTGCAATCTATTTCATTATAAGAAAACAACTCATTTTATTAGTGAAGCTTGTACTATTCAATAATGTTTCAGTTTCTCTTTTTATTTCTGCTCTGAGACAATATTCAGACACTATTTAAGAGAGAAAGGGAAATTTATTTCATTGTCCATTATGGTGGGAAGTAAATAGAAGGCAAGCCTGGAGGTAGAAGTAGGAGGCCTATTCAGGTCACTACAGATATCATGGAAGAAGAAAGAGCAAGAGAAAACTGAAAAGAAACAGGGTCTGGTTACCAAACCTCCAGATTTGCTCCTACTGACATCTCTTCTTGCAACAAGTCTCTGTCTCCTATAGTTGACACAGTGCTTCTAAATTTCAACATCAGGAATATATTCAATCACATGAGATTGTTGTGGGATGGAGGGACTCACATTCAAACAATGACAATCACCAAGTCCAACTGGAAATAAAAACAAATCTTTAAAGTAGTCAGATAGGAATTACATCTTCAAATGAGCAACTAAACTATCAGCAAATATCTCTAATAACACAGAAATGAAGAAGGCAGCAAAATGCTAGTTAAAAATGTACAATGTGAAACATAAATCACTAGGAAGGTACTCATAATGTATGCATTTGTGAAATTTTCAAAGTTCAAAATGAATCAATAAGGAAAATTAGAGAACCATTAATATTATGTCCAAAGCTGATTGCCAGGGAATGGTCTATCCGCAGTGACCTCCAGTTCTGTCAATACTTGTCTACTGCCTTGTAGAACAATAGCCATAAAATTTCTATATTTAACTGGAAATATGCAGCATATTGTATTCGTCAGTCAAATATCCCAACTTAATAGTTGAAGGCTTAGTCTTTTGTCATATTTGTGAAGAGTTGTTTTGTTTAGGCAAGGTGAACAAGCCTATTAAGATTAAATTATTAGTATAAGAAAATTCAGCCTAAAGTAGTTAAGAGTATTTCCTAGACAGGTGTGTAAAATGGAGAGAGAAGGCTCAGTATTTTTCACATAGTTGAGAGACAATGTGTTCCTCTCTCAGCTCTTTTAATAGATATGGTGTAGGCAGTTCTCTCCACTTTTGAGGTTTATGTGAAGTCTCCTATGCTGATGAACTGTAACCAAGAATCATAAAGTAAAATGAACCTTTGATACCCTAAGATGTTTGGCTATATAGTCATATTAACAAAGGAAGAGCAACTAGAATCATTGTGTTTTATTAATGTAATTTTTAATATGCTCATGAGTTTGTTTGTTTACATGCAATTAAAATGCTTGCACTGTGCACAAAGAAAGAAAACTATAACAAAAGCAATTAACAAGCATTTTAATACTACATATGGATATAAATTATTCATGAATAATGTCCTTCAAATATCATTTTTCTGACTGTTAATTATAAATTTTGTGAAACTTTTTATTAAAACAATTCTGTAATAGTTTTCCAAATACAAGCTTTCTAATAGAATAACTGTTCAGTGTTTTATTAAGATTGTGACAAGTAACTTAAAGCAGAACAATTTAAAGTATGCAACAGTATTAACATGGAAATTTTATGCTCCAATCAAAGAGATGCTAAGGCATTCAATTTTCCATCATTCCCACAAAATGGTATAGGAGGTATTTTATGTAAAACATTACTGCCCTTTTCAGAAAAGTTGCACATTCACTCTTGGCAAGATAGCAATAAACACTCAGTCTTCTACTTTCCATGCATTAGATAAAAACTTGTGTTGTTTTCCTCTACTACCCACAGCTAATGATTATCTGTATGTAAGTGGACTGAGAGAGCATCGTCAGGTGAGTTGTCAGGGAATGTCTCCTTGCACAGACAGCCATCACCTACTCACTGAAAGTGAGTTAATGGATGATCTCAATCCACTCTACCCCCATACTAGCTATCCAATTTTCTCTTAGAATCTCTTTTCTCAGGTGCAAATCAAACAAATGAGGATTTAAAAAGAGACATCAAAAATATTAAAACTTTAATAGAGCATTTTCTTTAATGTTTGATTCCTACAAACTTAATCAAATATTCTTGCATTTCTTAAGCAAATTTTCTCATGAATAGTTTCCCAATCAAAACGACCAGTCCCATAAACTATATATTTGAATTGTACATCTATCACTTTTCTGCAAAATCTCCCATGTAGAAGGAAATGGAAAATTAACATATTCAAGTGTTCCCCTGGTCATATCATCTCCAAGAATCAACAATTTAAAGTAGTAATAATAAGCAACCTAGAAATCTATATTATACTATCAAAATTTCCCAAACTGACACTATGAAATGCTTAGGGCTAGGGGCTGGAAAGGTGGCTCAGGGGCTAAGTCTCTGCCTTGCAGGCAGAAGGTCCTGAGTTCGGATCCTAGACCCCACGTATAGACGCCGGGCAGAAGCGGGTGCCGTCTGAGTTTCTGGTCCTGGTAGGCCAGAGCCTGTGAATAAGGAGGAGGTGAAGGCAGTCCATGGTGGCTCTCAAATTCACCTGTGGTTCTACACATCCACACATACATACGCACACACACACACGCACAACTGAAAAAAAAAAAGAAAAGAAAGAAATGCTTAGGGCTAAAGAAAGCAGCGTGAGCATTCATTGGTTTCTGGGATGAGTTCACAATGGTACAGCTTCTTAGAAGGACAGCTTAAAATTATCTTCAAATATTTTACCATGTGTTGTAACTATGACCTTTTCATGTCACACTAACCTGCAAGAGAATGTTTATAGCAGCTCTATTAATAATAACCTAAACCTAGCAATAGCCACACCTCTTTTAATAATAAACACATCCTAGTGGAGCTACTGTTACACATCATTCAGGAACCAATGAATACTTATGCTACAAGAAGACATTTAGGAAACCTAAGAACACATGGCCAACCTATGAGATTAGATGCTCTGCAATTTCATGTATGTGACACTCTGAAAAAGACAAAACAAATATGATGAGTGAAGTTCAGAGGATTTTGAAGGCAGTTAAACTTATATATTATAATTTTGTGGATACACAGGATAAAGCTGTAACATTTAGGTTATACCTCCTAATCTAAAATACATTAGAAATAATTTAATAATTAATAATTTAACAAGTTGTTTACAGTGAAATAATGTCATTTATACAAGATATAATTAAGAAGAAGCTGACACACACATACACACACACACACAATTGAATAAATAATAAATAATAAAAAATTTAAAAAAAGAAGAAGCTATCTCTTTTTAGTCGAGGAACAGATAATCAATATGTAGGAAATTTTTGAACCAACTCCAAAATATGACAATGTCTAGAACTTCATATGTAAGAACAAAATAGCTAATTTTATGTTCCTAATCACCCTCCCAAAATCATTCCAAGCACAATCTGTTACCCTCCTATCAATTCTAAGACTTGGCATTTCATTGCCCTTCCACTAAAAACATAAATGACTGATCAAATATAACGGAAAAAAAACCTGTGAAGCAATGGTCCTATTGATCCTATTTTGATGTAATTTTATCTCTGGAAATAGGCAGTCTGAAGAACTAAGACAGTATGACAATATACCAGTTACAGTTCTCTCTGGCTTTCAAGTGAAACTCAGTCGAAACTTCTGCCTGAGATTTTGGGAAGGAAGAAGCAGCAAGGGTAAATCGATGTAGGAGAGGAATAGCATAGGGATTCCATGAGTGAGCAAATGCTGGAGAGAACTTCAAGACACATAAAGACCAAAAGACAAAGTCACACAGTGTTGACTGAAATTCACAGACAGCTGCATCAATGGTTGTCTTTGTGGTTATTCTACAAAAAATAAATCAAGTTAAACATCATAGTACCTGTCTACTTTGTGAGAAAACCAGCTATATTAAATCCTGTCCATTTGTTTCAAAAACTTGTGTCATTTTACAAGTTCACAAACTGGGTCAGGCCCAAGTTAGACTAGCATTTATGGTATTCAATGAAGCAGACTAAGCACAGCTAATTATTTGCTTCAAGTCAAGTATCATAGATTTACAGTAGTTGTTAAGGATAACTTGAGTAATTCAAGTAACGTCTTTTTTGATTCTCCGGAATTTTAAAAAGAACATTTGGCAAAGCGTAACTAATAAAAGTCATTCAATTACTATATTCATTTCATTCAATGAAGGAGTTGTCTATCTTAGTGCTACGTAATGGATGTATTCAGAAATAAACACAAGGATTAATAGATAAAAAGAGCATTGATGAAATCAATATACATGATTGATACTGAGTTATCCATATAATTTTGTTTTATGTTTGCTCAAAAGATGATCAGGGGACTGCAGATATGTCTCAGGGTTAAGACTCTGCTTTTGCAAGCAGAAGTTCCTGAATTCAGATCCTAGGTCCTATGCAAAAACACCAGGGGGAATCGGAAGTGGCCTGAACTTCCATCCCTGGTGGTTGGAGCCTGGAAAATTCCAGAGCAAAGCAAAGAGGAGGTAGAAGCAATCCAGGATGATTCCCCAAAAAATTACCCTTGGTTCTCCACAGGGAGAACCCTCTAATACACATACACACACACACACACACACACACACACACGTGCATGCTATAATAATTTCTTTTTTAAAGAAGAGATGATCAGATCAGTTTTGTAAGAGGTTGGATAAACCAAGGCAATTAGAATAGACTCAATGGCCAAGAAGGCACCACGAATGTGGCCCTACGATGAAATTTTTAATTTTTTAAATGCATGGAATAATTGAAAAGAAAGTTAGTATAAACAAAGAGATATAAAGAGGACAAAAGAAGACTATTTCAGAAATTCATAACCTGCATTAAATTTGTACCTCATTATGAAGATTTTATAGCCATAATTCTGCATGGCGATGTTTCTTTTACAGCCTCAAAGATTCGTGCGTCAAGATATTTATATACGTGTGAGGGATGTACATGTGTATGAATTTCTCTTACTGGTTTTGCTGATACTGAAATTGGTGATGGCATGTTGTATCTGACATTTGATAGCTACTTGTTTTCTGCAGTAGTAAAATATTATGTGTTATTATGGGAAACTTAGGTATTGATACTACGTGTGGTCTTTGTGTATAATCATATTAATTTAATAGCATTTGGTGCCAGCATATATTTATACACGTTATCTATTCCACAGCTTTCACAAGGAAAGGCACATTCATTTAAAATATGAGCTATGTAGCTACTCTTGGGCCTTCTGTTTGCCTTTATATTCTAAAACACTACTGAGACATGTCTGAGAAAAAGAATTATCATTGTCTATAATTAGGCATTTAATATACTGACTCATGAGAAGTTTGTAGACATCTACAACATCAGTGAGTCGATTATAATTCTAACCTCTATAACTGCTACTAAAATAGTGCTGTTCATGGTCATTACTCTTGATTAATAGCAAAGAATAATTATTTAGGGGAAAAGCTAATATATTTCTCTTTGATTTCTTACTGCACACACATATGCCAATTGCCTCAGAGAGTTTATTCATCTTGGTATGTGGGACACGTGGGACAGAGTTTTATAGCTTCTCAGACAGAACAATCTTCACAGTATCTATATATTTTATACAACTAGGCAACAAAGAGCACAATTTACAATTGGCTATGCTTCTAAGCCTGCCTTCCTTCTCTGCATTTAATGACATGATCTATCTCAGTGGAATCTAATGCCAGAACTTGTAGTTCCACATTCTAAACCTTTGGAATAAAGTTATTTTATTTTTTATTTCAAGTTCCATATTTTCTATACCTAGAAATTTGCCAAAATAAGCTTTGAAAATACCACATGACCCTGTACCTTATTGTCTCTGTCTCCCAAACTGACAGCATTAGTCTGATAGTGCATCATTCAATTCTCATTTGTGTTAAAATGCTCTACTGCTGACTTTGTGATAGCCAATGAGGCTTGCACAAAACTCTATCCAGAGAGTCATGTTCCTCAGTAAATGTGATAATTGCCCCCATTTGACTACTGATTCATTTGGCCTTCATATGGATAATTAAGAATCACAGACCTGTGGTAATGAACTAACCAC
The DNA here is from genome assembly GCA_023101885.1 of Typhlomys cinereus. NCBI lineage: Eukaryota > Metazoa > Chordata > Mammalia > Rodentia > Platacanthomyidae > Typhlomys > Typhlomys cinereus. The sequence goes on along the minus strand of JALPQD010000007.1, from coordinate 13,310,811 downwards.
ATGGTATTCTGAACATTTGCAACATCCTGTTTAAAACACACCAATTAAATTAAAAACGTTGTGTAGAACGTTTGCTTAAATCAAAGGTGCTCTTTCATTCATCTTACAGGTTTTCCTTGGCCAAATATTATGCTTCATTATAGCATCCTATCCCTGTCTTTTGCTAATTGTTAAGAAAATTAACAGATTCTGGTGCATGTAAAACTTTAAGTATTGTTTCTACGGCATGTTTTTAGCTTTAGAGTATTTTCATTTTACTATAATGTCCTCAGGCTTGTCCTTGCAGCATATGAACAATTTTAAATTCATGTATTTTCTTTTGTACTTTAAATGCGAGGTTTGTTTTACATAACTGGCTAAGGAATAATGAAAAGAATATTTTGGTGATTAAGGAAAAATGACAAGATTTTTTAGCTGTGTAGGCAACTTAAACTTTAACAGAGATTCAATTTGATTAGTTGGTTAAATTGGTTTGATAAAGTTTCAGTTTTCATTTACTTTGGAATGAATCATAATTACCTACAGTTGATTTCTATTAATATTGTGAATTTGCATAAGATAAGGAATTGCAGACTTCTGCATTTGAGTGTATCATAAATCAATCCACTGTGTTCATGTTGAAAAATTGAATCTCCATTATAAACTAATGATATTCAGGAAAGACAAGACACTTGGACAACACTTACCTACTTTTTCTTTTCTTTGTCAAAAAAACATGCTCATGATTCCTTTATATATTTCTGTTGTGTATAAACACAACAATTAAATTCAAGAATTCTAGTTTCCTCCAATATATATAAATAATAAATGATTTTCCATCAATTTAGGTAACTCCTATCCCTGTTTTTTGCTAATTGTTAAGAAAATTAACAGATTCTGGTGAATGTAAAACTTTAAGTATTGTTTCTAGGGAAGATTATGCTAATATAATTGAGTAACTCCTAAGTTACTCAAATAAAGCACTTAATGTCTCTGTATTTATTGATTCTATATTGTAAAGACTTGAATCTTTTACAGCTCTATTGCAATAATACCTTACGCTAACATTAACATTATTCATATGACAAATACAAAGTCAAACTTTGCCTAAATAATATTTCATCCAAGTTGTGTGAAATAACAATCAATCTCCAATAAAATTTCATCAAAGTACATACAAAAAATTTTATTTATTATTTACTTTCATGCACTCATTGATCAAGTTCAAATGTCTTTACTTGTTCCATGTAATGATAACTCACTCTGTGCAGATATTCTCTATGAAAGAAATAGATAACACAAAACTAAATATTAGAATGTGAGATTAAAACTTGATCTATGACAAGGTGGATTTTTAATGTAATGTACATAAAAATGTAACATTCTTATGCTCTTCATTCATTATTCATGTTATCCTCTTTCCTCTTGCATGGTAATGAAAGGTCAAATTGAGTATCAATATGGGTAAAGAGGAAAGGATGAGAACAAATTTTGGGTCAAACTAAGCTATATTCTTGGTTCAAAAGATGATTAGATGATGAGAAATAGCATTTGAAACACCATCACTTTTATGTCCTATCTCAAACGTGTTGACAGGATTGCTTCTCCTATGGCAGAATAATGTCTTTGTGTTCATTCTCCCCTGGACATTCTGGGGCATTCCAAAGTCACCAGCATTCTTTCCAAAGTCTCCAGCATCCTATTTTGACAAATTGAATCAGTTGTGGAATGACACATATTCAGAATCAAATAAAAACCAATTCATTTAAAATAGGTTGCATTTTATGACTCATATAATAGATTGTAGAAGAATTGGAATAAATAATGGAAAGCTTGTCAAATATTTACTATAGCCATAATTCCTGCATATTAAACAATACTGCTATGTGGGTTACAGGAGATAATTTGGTGATTTTATATTTGTTTTTTTCCATTTTCATATACATGAACTTGTGGGGGTGCATATGTGTGTATGCATATATGGAGGTCTTAGATTTATACTGAGTATCACCCTCAATCAATCTTTATAATAATTTTTGAGACATGTTCTGTAATCAAACGCAGATCTTGATAATAGCGTTGGTTCCATCAGACAGCTCTCTCTGGTGATTTCCAGTCTCTGTATTCCAAGGATATAAAAGTTGAACATCTCACTCATCTATGATTATCATGGGGAATTGAACTACAGTAGCTCTTTGCACAGAATATACTTTAACCACTTAGCCATCTACCCACCCCTCAAAGGAACTGTTAAAAGTCTCAGAAGATATATTGCTGTTGTTTTAATTTTTCAAAGAAATACTTAAATTTTTCCTTGATCATTCAGTATCCTCTGAACCCCCAATCCATTGGTATTTGAGTCCAGAGATGAAGAATGAAAAATACTTTTCAGAAGCTTCATATTTGGGAATCCCTTCTCTACATGTTCAAGATTTGTGCCTAAGTACTGAATTTACATCTATAAAGCCTAGTTTTCTGCCTATGAGAGAAATATAAAACCAATAATTGGTTTAAAATCATTGCATAGCAATGTAACATACCATGCTATGACTTAGTTCTATTCCTGGGCCTTAAGAATAAGTCCATATAATTACCAGCAAAAACAGTGATTACAATGGTTAAGTATCCTATTCATGCTTTCATAAACTTCCTACCTCAATTCACTCATCTAAAACTATTTCTGGAGTTTCCAACATGGATATTAGGCTATTGCATCTCACAAATCCTCAATAGTGTGTATAATGGTCACATTTATTTGGATTCTCATCTGTTTTGAAAGCTATTTTTTAATACTAAATACTCAACTGTTATAATGCTTACTTACCAGATAATTTATTGCTCATATTATATTATTTGTTTATTAACCAATTGGCAAACAACTCTTATGTGTCATTTTTCACTGATGAAAATTTAAAATAAAAGCTAATGAAACAAGTATTCTAGGTGAACTCATTTTAACATGTAAGCCAAAATCTTGCAAATGTAAATTTCAATCTTAAGACTAATTGAAGAGTCCACATACAGATTAAGGAAATTTGTTTTTCTTTTGAAAAGAAATAAATCACCAAGATAAAGGTGTAGATTTGAAGTGTGACTTAATGAATACATAGAGAAAAATTGGTATTCACAATTATTGACAGTTGTTACTGGCTAATAAAACATGCGTAAAGAGTTAGATCATGATCACCATTCAAGATTTGTCTTACCCCTTCTTGTCAAATAAAAAGATACTGATCAAAAGAAAGCAAGAAAAATTCAACAATTATATCCACAATTCCATGAATTCAGACCTACATTTTTCAAGAACAAATTTTAAATGAGGATGAGCAGGAATTTACAATTCATTTTGAAAACCATTAATGAGCAAGTAAAACTGTTTGCCATGCAAATAGAACACATTGACTTTAAACTCTCAAAACAAACAAACAAAAAACCCTCAGATATGATGATTTGCATCAGTAATTGAGAACATCGTGAAGAGTTGTGAGATAGATAGGAGAATCATCTGGAAACTAGTGAATCCCCTAGTGTCCTGTACCCAGTCTCTGAAGCAAAGTCAAAGGAAAATCACTCCACAAATTTTAGCCTAACTCTCCCACAAATAACAAATAAAATAAAAAATTGAAAAGCTATGAAAGTAAAACTTTCACCAATAAGATCTGTATCCTTACAAGAGGAGCTTGTATTTTGTAAGTTTACAAAGCATTTGCATTTTTAGATTATACTAAATGAATATTAATATTATTCACAATTCCTATATTGAAGATCCACCTTCTTTGGAACTTGAATTGGACCCATGGTACCTATGGAAATACTTGTGATTGAAGCTGTAAAAGTAAACCACTTGTCCGATAAGATCAGTATCTTTACAAGAGGAGCTGAGATCAACTGTTTTTCTCTTTCCACGTGTACAAATATTGAAATACATGTTTAGTCACAACATTTAGTTAATGTCTCTAATCCAGCACGCAATCTAAATGAGAACCCAGTGACTCTAGTATACTTATTTTGGTCTTGTCCTTCCGTAACTATGAGTAAATTCAGTTTTGTTGCTTTTGAAATCTAGAAAAAGGGCATTTTTCTGAGCTAGTCCAAGGTGGGTAAGGCGTGGATTATAAAAACCCATTTGTGCATGGTTTAAATACCATCTGCCAATATTTTGCACTCATGACTCCACAACGTACTCATGATTCCACTACGGTCCCATTGGGAATCCGTCTCAGCTCTGTGCCCTTCTAATAAACTGTGCATTGAAACCATTCCTCACATTCTTCTCTGCATAAACACATTGTAAAATTTCCTTGAAAATTTTACAAAAATCAATGAATAAAACAAGCAAATCAAATGTAGGAAGCATAGAAAACAAGATAAAATGCTTTGGTGTGGTAAAACCTAAAGCCAAAGCTTGTTTACTAACTTATCATGCATACAATATCTTCTTGGGTGCAAAAGTTAAATTATTAAATATATATTATAGAAAAGAGGTATATGGAGAGGTAAGGTTTTTTCCTGTTTTTGAGGCAAACTGAGTGAACTGTTTAGATGCACTGTAATTGTTTTATTATATACTTTTTTTTAAAGGTCAAGTACATAACAAAAATATTTTTCACAACTTTTATGAAAGAATTGAAATAAAACTGAAGCACCTGCACAGTGATATTTGTTTTCCTTTATCTATAGATTTTTAGCAGATTTCCATAGAACATAAAACAATTGTTTTGACCATTTCTAAGAAACAATTTTATGGAGGCTGTATAAAATAAATAGTGACTATACAATTATTAATTATTATATGCATGTTCAATCATATCTACCTGTTGACAAGGAAAGTATGAGACAAAACATGAGGAAATAATAATATGAGCAATAAAAAGTTATACATTAATGAAACAAAAAAAATTTTGTGTAGTATATGTTATAAAAATTCTTAATTAAAAGATGAATAAAGTAGTAGAATTCTTTGCAAGAAATGAGGATCACTGTCAAATTTTTGACAGAATACTTTGGCAAAACCATGATTAAGAATTTCCTAACCAGCACAATGAATGACATGTCAATGATTCCTGAAATCTAGCAGGATCACAAGAGAGAAGCCTCCAGGCAGTAGGATCCTTAAAGGCAAGGGATTAAACAATCATAGTGAGTTCCCATACTAATAGGGAGCCCAAGAAGGGGCTCTGAACTATGCCACTGAGTCCTGAACCCTTCCTAGGGCAGAGAACTAAGAGGGAGGTTTGTCATTCACACAAAATGATGCTCCAGGGGATGGGAGGGAGGAATTGGGAGGCCGTGGGAGAGGGGGAGGGGAGGGGGTGATGAAAGGAAGGAAAGAGGAGAGAGTGCAATGGGGAACAACCTAGGAAGGGAGGGAAGAGGGAAAGGACAGCAGCACTAATGAGCTTGTATGATTAGGAAAAAAATAAAATGTGGAAGAAAATTTAAAAAATTTTTTAAAAAATTCCTCTCAGAAAGTATTTTGAAATACTCAGAAATTTTTATACTTTTGTTGGTAAATGAGACTTGCATTCTTTCATGATTATCTTAAATAATGCTTATAAAGTGTACTGACCCATAAAACAATTTTAATAAACATTAGAAAACATAAAAGTCAAGTTTTTATCGTGGTTTTATTGTATTTAAAATTTGAGGTGTCCTTAGGAAGTAGCATCAATTGAGAAATACAGTAAAAATGGCAATACTGTTGAAAGTAGTGACCGTGTTTTCTATTAATGAATTCCCACTACCAAACTATAAAGTAATAGCTTGACAGTTTTAAGACAATGAGAATTTTGGTTTCACTTCCTTTGCTGTTTCCCTTAAAGTATAATGATATCTTGCTCAAGATAAATGCATGCTAGTTTTAAGTTTCAGCAAACTTGTTAAAACAATTATTCACAGGACTTTGTGTCTTTTACTTTTCTATGTGTGCTATTTCAGTTTCTTTGTGTAAATACAAAACTTTTTGAACCTGAAAAAGATTTTCTTTCATGTCTGTTCATGGTAACTATCCATTCCAAATAGGACGTTAAGCAAACACATAAATATTTCAAAACAGGTTATTCTTATTTCTATTATATAACAAACAAATAATACATAACCTCCAGCAGAAAATATTAGTAATTAATTTTCAAAATACAGGCGCTTCTAAAATGAGTCACATTAACCATGACAAATAGGTGAATAATTAAATTCAGTGCAGTTTTCGCAAAACACTATATTATGTTAAATGAGGTATATAATAAGCAATTACAGTGCACCTAACAGTTCACTCAATTTGGCCTCATTAACAGGAAAAGACCTCAAATCTCCATATACCCCTTTTACATAATATATATTTAATAATTTAACTTTGAAACTTTCATACACAAATACAATAATTTTATGCCTTCATCCCCTACTAGCCACAGTCACCACACTTCCATTTTACCCCACACATTCTCCTTTCCAGCCCATGTCCTCACATTTCCATATCCTACTGCACATGTGAATGACTGGGCCCCATCCAGGATGCTCATACTGGGGACTGACTGGGGATCGACAGCCCATCACTGGGGAAATTATCTAATAAAGTATCTCCTACTTCCTTTCTCCTGTTCAACAACAATCCCAACCTATTTCTCGCAGTGCATTGTGAGATCCTCACTCCTCTATGAATACGTGTTGATAGGCTAACTGTCTGGAATTCTAATGGAAGTAAACATTGCTGCAGGGAGTACTTGTGAGCAACAGTCCCCTTACAAAGGATCCTGTCTGGTATCACCATGCCCCATGCTTAGGTTTTTAAATTCTTCCTGCCCCTTCTTCTGCAAGGATCCCTAAGCATTGGGGTGTGGTATAATTTTGATGTCCTGGTCAGTGTTAAACTGTCCACAGTCAATTTTACTTCACACTTTGGCCACTTGAGGAATTTGGTTTATTTCAACCAAATTTATGAAATACCAAACTGTCTTCTAAATACTTATGTTTTCACCCACAGATGGATGCTACTCTCAGCCTTATGCAATGCAGAGTCTCTAGGAAATTGCTGTGAATACATAGACTCATGGCTAGTCAAGGTGATAAGAATATGTGATAGATAAACATAAACAGTTGTTTTCATTTATTCTATTGCAACTAAGACTATGAGCTTATTGTGGAAGAGGCCAGAGGGAAAAATAATTAAAAATATGAAGATTAGGAAGAGATATGCAAATTGCTATATTCCAGGCATAACGCAGCCAATGAATTCACAAATTCACAGCAGCTGCAGGTGTGTGCACAGGATCTGCACAAGTATGTATCCATCAGCAATAAGGCATGAAGGGTGAAGAAATCCAGGGGCTCTAAACTTTTCTGATGAATTGTTCTTTACTGATAGTTTCATGAGAGAGAATCATTGCCATCTGCATACTCATTGCTAACCCTGCAAGACTTCAATGGATAGTTAAATTTCAGTGATGTGACAGAAAACTTAGGTTAAACTTAGTAATTTGAATAAGACAAAACTCATAAATTCATGAAAAGGCTTAGGAAAGAAAAGGAGAAGGCTGTTGCAGATTAGAGGGAGATAAGAAATAGGAAAGTGTGTGAAAAGGGAGATAAGTGTGTTATATACATGTATGGAATTGTTCTACAGTGCTTAAAGATTCTACTATGTAACAGAAATTATAGAGTAACAAAATAAGTCTGCTAATCTTTATTACTTTACATGTCATAAATGACTGAGCATGTTGACACAGATACTTAAAACATCAATGAAACCATGTTAAAATAGAGATATCAGATAAAGTACAGAATATCCTTATTCAGAAACACTAATGGTTACTAATGCATCTGTCTATTCGTATGGCATGGCAATGAAAATTATTCTCAAAGACTATGCCTGATGTATCAGTCAGGGTTCTCTGGAAGAATAGAATCAATAGAATGTATATATAACTCTTAAATCGACTCATCGTAAAAATAGTGTCCTTCAAAGTAGCTCCTTAAAGTGCTTTGTCCTTGACCTGAAAGTCTTAAAAAGATGAAGAATCCTGAAAAAGTCTTGAGCTTTTGTATCACTGAAGGATTGAAGTCACTGGGTTCCAATGTCAGCAATGAACACAGAACAGCAGCAGGGTCAAGAGACCAGGATCCAAGGGCAATTGGAACCGTGGCAAGGTGGAAAGATCCACGCTCTGAGCCAGCCAAGCACAAAGGCTGTAGTGGCAGCAGCAACAAAGAAGTCAACAATGCTTAAAGAAGATACAATGCTGGAAGAGTGGACTGAATTGCCAGTCGATATAGACTACTAGAAGGGTAAGAGCAAGAACCTCCTCCTTGCATTACCTGTTATCCAGTCCACTACTGGAAAGCCCCAACCATTGCCACATCAATTAAACAAGCACCTTTAGGTTTTTCCAGGGGCCTGTTTCAACCATTGATTCTTCATAGTTGTGCCCCAAACAGCCTGCAGCTGTAGATACTGGAATCTAACCATGAAGTCTGAGGACTTTATATACAAATATTTGCTTATTCCTTGCCACATTCAAGACCACATACTGCTTAAAAAAATCTAATCAAATTTTGCATCAAAGATTCTATATCTTGATACCTTTGACATTGACAATGAACTTGCTTTTGCATAAGAAAAAAAACAGAAAAATAGTAACATTTAATTTAACTAATGAGACAAAGAGCAGAAAAGATGGAAGGAGGGCAACAGACAAGAAAATGAGTGGAAAAAGTGAGAAATCAAAGTTCTTAAATTATTCTTTTTTTTAAATTTTTATTATTATTATTATTATTTATTCAACTGTGTGCATATGCGTGTGTATGTGCGCGTGCGTGTGTGTCTGTGTGTGTGTAGAACCACGGACGAATTCGCGAACCACCATGGACGCCTCCACCTCCTTCTGCCCCGGGATTCACAGGCTCCGCCCTACCAGGACCAGAAACGCAGGCTGCCCCCGCTTCCGCCTGGCGTCTATACGTGGGATCTGGGATCCGAACTCAGGACCTTCTGCCTGCAAGGCAGAGGCTTAACCCCTGAGCCACCTCTCCAGCCCTCTTAAATTATTCTTAATGAACAAAATAAATATTAAAAATCTATGGCAAATGAAATTTTTTTCAACTTTCACTGTGTATTTGCTTTATGTTTTATGTAATTTTGGACAAATGTTCCTAAAAACAATTGGACCTATTAGAACCTAAAGTTGCTAATAAGGCCTATTTCTTCATTTTCTTTCCCTTCTTAAATCTATCCCTCACTTACTTTTCTTTCTACTTTTGCAGGATGTGTATTCTCCCCCACCTTTCGGATCACTCTGCCTGCCCCCTCTGGTATCTATGGTTCATTCCTAGTTAAGTACTCATTGAAAGTTTAAGGTTAAGCATCAACATGTAAGAGAGTGCTTGCCATTTTGTGTCTAAGAGAACTCACTCATATATTTTCCTCTTATTTATCTGCCAGCAAATATCCTTTTTAATGATAGTTAAAGAGTATCTAACTGTAGCCAGAGAGAGAGAGGGAGCTCAGTTGGTAAAACATGCACTTGCAGACCTGGCAATCTGTGCTAATCTCCAGAAGTATACATGGTGAAAGGAGAGAATTCACCGTGGCAGGAATATATATTCATTCTCTCAGTATATCTCTCTGTCTCTAACTACGAATCATCCATTGATCTGTCTACTCATCTATCTTTCTGTCTTCCCTCCTTTTATCCTTCAAAATAAATAAAAAGTAAGATATCATAATAAAATGAGCAAAAAGATGACAGAAAGACTGGGAAGGCAAATGTTCAGTGATGAGCAGCTGAAGAAACAACTAGAAACCAATTATGCAAGCCACAGACAGAGGTCCACGAAACATTCATTAACCACTGAACACTTGATCTTCAATCTCTAAACTTGAAAATTTTAAAAAATTAAAAAACTGATGAATTATTCAGTCATTGGTCATTTTTTAATTTTCTGACAAGTTAGCTAACTAAAGCATTCACTAATGAAACACATTTGCTTAATAGGATGTTTTTCTTGTTGAACAACCCATGAAAAATTATATTTGCGGCAAGAATATGAAATAAAAACTACATGATTGCATTCAGTTCTGGAGAAACACTTTTCAAAGTTTGGCATGAAGTGCGACCAGTGTTATCTAGATTCTTTTTAGAGCTGCAAATATTTGAGCCTCTAGATGCTACCCAAGCAGAAATGGGATCTGGCACAATCTATTTCAAATCTCCCTCTAGAGAATGTGGTATACATTCCAGTTTGAGAATACTGTGTTCAGAAGGACACAGAGTACAGGTAGATTAAAATCATGAGTAATGCAGGCCAGGTGTGGACAGGAGGAAAGGCCTGGCATCGCTGCTGGAATCAAGGCCAGCCAGTCAGCTGGTCAATGCCAAATAGGAATCAGTAGCCAAAATTGAGTTTGCAGGTGGATATTCCCCAAAGTGCTGGAGGACAATTGTCACACTCATTGGCAGGCCAAATGAAGGTCCATGTTGTGACCTCCAATAAAGGAAATTGAAAAATGGCTAAATGACAACACTTGTGTTTGCCTTGCACTTGTAAAACATAAAATCTTATCTACTAGATTCAAAGAAAAAAAGCATTAAAGAAGTGCACTTCTGTATCCTTCTTCAGAGTGACTTTATACATGCTAAAATAGAAATTGAAATCAATGGCATGCAGTTAAGACCTCACTTCATCTATTCACAAGTTAAACTATGCATTTTTTTGTGCTCAGTGTTTTGATTATCTCAGGAAAAGCATTGTGTTTGGCTCTTTTACAAGTGAGGCAAGCACATCGTTAATAGCAAGTCTCAGGTCACCCGCAGTCTGCTTGCAGAGCCCTTGCTGCATTGAATGTCACACCCACTGCATCTGTGCCTCCTACGTGGGGATTTAAAGATGGAGATCCGCTGACTGGTACATTTTCTCCTCCACTGACCATCTGCTACAGGTGCTGGATGAAGCACTTGCAGTAGTCAATCTTCAAAGGAAAGGTTGAATTAGTTGGCAGGAGCTCCTTGCTGAACTGTTATTACTACAGTTTCAATAGCACATTCTATTGCTGAACTGGACCTATACTTTTGGATACTTCATGCTTGTTTGGGAAGATTCTTTTTCACAAGTTAAAAATAAACGTACTGTTAAGATAGAATAAGAAACATTTTTCTGAGGTTATTTGTGATTATAAAGAAGAAGCATTTGGATAGGGTTTTTTCCACCCACCCCGAGCCCAATACATCCATTTTCACCAAGAACTTTATCTGATAAATTGAAAATAATGTATTTGCTGGTAACATTTATGGAAAACTAGGTGACAAAATCACTTAAATGATAAAAATTCCAAAACGACAACTAATATTGTTGAAATAATACAATCTGTATAGTTCAATATATCTTTAGTTACATTATTGCTTTAATAATTTGTTGATTTTGATCACTATTCTATGTACTTTTGTTTACATTATTGAAGAAATTAAGACCATGGTTTGTCTTTTAAGGAGCTGAGTTCAACATTATTGAAAAAGAATTGATGTTATCTACTGATATTTTTTGCACATATATCTGTGTGTATATATATATATATCTGTCTGTATCTGGGGACAATGTGTGTGCCTGTAGAAGTCCAAAGGTGACTTCAGAAATCACCCTAGATTGTATTACCAACTCTATTCTTTGTTCTTGAGTTTCCTAGGCTCTGCCTTCCAGAGCCAGAAGTACAGGCTACTGCCATTTCTGCCTGGCACTTTTTATATGGTATCTGGAATCCAAACTCAAGGACCTTCTGCCTGTGAGAAAGAGACGTAGCCCCTGAGTCATCTACCCAGCCCTAAACTTTAACTTAATTTGAATGAATTGGGTATTTATCGTTCACAAACTAACTCCAATTAATTTATTTACTCAGCAACTAAGTATTAGTTTTTATAATAACAACAATGTTCATGTCTAATTTTGTTGCAGTCAGCCTGCATAGTTGCTGATAAATGACCATCAAATGGTGTAAGGGAACAAGGGATTTATTTTCTTTTATGATATTCCAGTTACAGTTTATAGTCCAGCTTGATGGAAGAACACGCACTAACACCAGGCCAAGGGAACTGGCCACACCATCTATCTCTACATTATGGTTGAGAGAGGGATGAGCCTTACTTGCCAGACAATCCTATCTAGCCAAGTATGCACAAGGATGTCAGTTCTCTCAACCAGCTCTCTGAATTTTATTCCAGGGGCTAGTCCCACCCACCATGGTCTGGGCCTTCCCCATCAACTAGACAATCTCCTGCAGGTTTGCTCTGGGCTTAACTCAACAACTAATTCTCTACAAATGTGCCCACAGCTCAAACCCATAACTATCAAGTTGACACCTGTGCTTAACTATGATATCTCATTATTCTCTTACTTGGAACACTTTTACATATGAACAGATCTGTAGAAAAATAAGTAACATTGGTATATCAATCTCTGGTTGCTGCTCTCTGTGAATATTGCCTTTCTAGACACACTTCATGTTCATCTCTCACTTGTAGATACCTCTTTGTCAAAGAATTTTACATTCTTTTAATGGAAAATTGCATTCTCAAAGAATATTATTCTAGAGGCTTTACAAATCAGCCATGCTTCTCAATAAATCTCTTAAATTTCTACAATATATTTCTTCCTGAGCATTTATAATATAAATATAATAAAGATTAATTGCTCCGTATGTTCATCTAATGTTTTAATAATTCCATGAATTGTTTCATAACATGTTTATGTATTTATTTTTTCAAATTTATATATTTTATTATTTCTCAATTTTGTTCCTAGAAGCTCGTAAGCTTCTGGTGTCATAGGATAATTAATTAACATTTGTATGTATACAAATACACAAGTATATATAATTGCTTGCCTTTTTTTAGATGTTTTAGCTCTTTAAGAGAGAAAGATACAGAGAGAGAGAGAGACAGAGAGAGAGAGAGAGAGAGAGAGAGAGAGAGAGAGAGAGAGAGATCCCCTATGTGATCTTCTAGGAATTGAACTCGAACCTGCAGGTTTGCAACCAGACCCCTTACTGAACTATCTCATTGTCCTTTAGCTTTGTTTCTTCAAAATAGTGACTTCTGGGGTTTGTTTGGGTCTTGAAATGCTTGCTAAATGAATAGTCCATTTGCCATAGGGCAAATTTTTTGTCTAAAGGTTTTACAAAGAATTCAAAAAACTTAAATCAGGAAGAGATAATGTCGTACTCCCAATTAGTAATATCACTCTTTGTTTTTAATAAAAATTAGGAAATTAATAATCTTATTGTACCTAACAAACTCAAAATAAGGGCTGCTACCCAAGAGAGTATAAGTTAATTGAAGACTAGAGTGTCAGGTACCTGTTTTACATGCAGAAATATTTGTTGAATTAGAAAATTATAATTCAACAAATATTTCTGCATGTAAAACAGGTACCTGACACTCTAGTATACATTAGAATTTCATAGGTGTAAGATACACTTTGGCAGGAGAGCACACACCATCACCAAAGGGCATAGAGAATTGGTCACACCATATCCACTTAATAGTTGAGAGAAGGACAATCCCTACTTGACAGACCAGCATGCCTGGCCAAGTACACAGAAGGATGGCAACTGCCTATGATCTAGTGCCACCCACCGTGGATTGGGTTTATTCCATCAACTAGAAAATCTGAAGGTTCACTCTGGGCAAAACTCTACTATCAATTCTCTACAACTGTGCCCAGAGCTCGAACCCTCAACCATCAAGTTGACACCTGTATCTAACGAAGACAAAAAAAAAAACAGATTTTTCTCTCTAAAGTTTTAGCAGTTATAATTAATGAAGTCATTTTATGAAGCAGGAAAAAAGAACACTCAGTGGAAATAATGTGGCTTCAATAGGAAAACATAATTTTGAAAACATTATGCAATGAATTTTACTAAAATGGTATCATTATTTGGAAAGCCAGTAGGAAAAATTTAAACTTCTAATTTTGCAACTTTTCCTTTTACTTTATAAGGAAAGGATTCCTGTACTAATATAATAAAATGCTTCAAAATACTTAAAGAAATTTTACTTGCAAAACATTAAATTATAGCAGTCTTAAGAAAACAAAATATTTTGCTAATCTATATTTACTTAGTAAGTTTGCCCTTCCCTTCTATATTTACCTGATTTAGCCTAGAAAAAAATGAAGAAAATAGCTTAGCATAGAAAATACAACAAAAACGTAGGAAGGAAAAAGGCAAGAATTCCACAAGAGAATTTGCTTTGTCTTCTCCCAGGAGAGAAAATAATTGGGTTCAATAGTTGCAGAGGTTTTCAGGCTGAACTAATGTCTGTTTAATATTTGACTATGTAAGCAACACAGACATCAGACTTCATTCTGTGACTCTAAGATAAATCAGAGCAACATAAATGTTAAGATTGCTGGTAATTCCTAATATCTATTTTTAAAAAAATTGTTCCAAAATCTATTCTAGTGTAAGAAAAAATCTAAATTGAAAATGATACTTGTTCTGTTGTCTTTATATAATTTTGTCTTTTGATGTAGATACAACAAATTTATTCATTTTTGCCCCATATTGCCCAAATTAATCCCCCTCCAGACCCACTTCATATATTTTCTTTTCCAATTAATTTCCTTTCTAATTTCATGTTTATGATTAGAAAATTTTAGTAAAATATAATGATGCATATAAATGTTAAAAATGTTCAAACATTTACACATGGTGAAGATTATTCCTCACTTCACAACAGTCTTATTGCAGGAGAACTATAAAAATATAAAAAGCCTATTGTCTTGGATTATTTGTAAATCAACTGGAGAATAATCATTCCCAGTATGAGTTAAAATTTCTATGCTATAACCACAAATATTTTGATAAAAATTATTTATACCAAATATGTGACAATAGTTTTTTTAAGAATTTTCAAAACTAACTTTATTTATGAATATGACTAACAAAAATTTCAAGACATACTTTAAAATGAACTCCAAAATGTGGTAAACTATAAGAATGTAGATATATGTATGTAATGATATATATTAGTATCTGAAGAATTGTGAAGCTTCAACTATTTCAATTAAACATACTATATAAAGGGTCCAAGGAAAGTAGCAGAATGAAAAATGAACTCTTTCACAGATACAAAGGAAGTCTATATTTTTATATTATACCACACTTTTTTTTTCTTCACAATTCAGAGTTTCTGTAGAACAGGGCCATCAAACAGTATCCAATATTTCACATTTTAAAAAAATTTTATTACTTCATCTATACATTTTAAAAAATGATAAATTCAGGAGTAAGAAGATTGTATTTGAATATTGACATTCATGCAATACTTGTTGGAAATAGAACTGAAGAAAGTGACTATTGTTTTTCTTTAAAAATACAGAGAAAATCCCATAAAACTAGCTGGCAAATGGCTCTTGCCACATATTCCTAAGGTTCTAAGCTCAAATCCTCAGAATATATCAAAAGATGGAAACAGAGAAATAGTATTTCTGGATAGTAAATTTCTCCTTCCTTAGTGAAAAAACAAAAAATCTGGAAATTCACGATTGAGACAAATTCAAGAAGATTGAAAATTCATGGTGAATGTGCATTCATTACTAATACTGATCAGATTCGCACTGCATTCAAGGTGTCGAACACTAATGTTCTATGTTAGGTTGGCAGAAGTACTCAGGCGACGGGACCAATCTGCATGTCACCCTGAGAGCCTCCCTGTCCTGTGATGTTATTCCCAACCCTCTAACCTTATATCTAAACAAAGATCACTGCAAAACTATATTACCTTACTCAGTTGATAAAGTCTTTGGATCTGTCTCCTAATGAAAATTAGGTTTCCATGCCAAAGACACAAATACCCAACCACTGTTCTGGAAAGAAGGGTAAATACCACTTTTCATTCTTTAGTAAATATCACCTCTCATTATCAACAGCTGGGGAAAACAGCTACGATTATTGACTCAATCAATTATCTTGCCATATTCTGTCTCTAGTGTGTACTTTTTGCTGAAAAAATGTTGTTTATCTCAGTATCGCTTAAGAGGAGAGCAGAAGAGTATTTGCATAGCCACTGATCTGCGTCGCCCCTACAAAGACTGGACTAGCTTTGTCAGCTAAGGGATGCTTTCAACGACTTTCCTCTGGCAGGTCAACAGCCTGACTTTCATCGCTTTCCTGCTAATGTTTCTAAATCCTCTCGTGAAATATTTACACATGAAACCACAAACTTCTTCTCACTGATTTTTTAGCTAATCTAGCAGTTATGATAATTTCAATGTTTCATGTTAATGACAATATATTTTCACCCATTTCCTAATGACTCTCCTAAAGGCATCCCTTGTTATAGGGGCCTTTTATTTTTTTATTTTATTTTATTTTATTTTATTATTCTTTTAGACTCAAATTAGCACTTTATTTGGGAAAATAAAATTTAGGGCAATAAATCATATTTTCCAACAATAATTGGTCAAAATATTCTTTTTTAAATTTATATTTATTTATTTTTCCTCAAGCATACCAGCTCAATAGGTACCCTGGACTCCTCCCTCCCTCCCCCCTTCCCCAGTCCCCCTTGTACTCTCCCCCCCTTTCCCCTTCCTTTCACCCACCTCTCCCAGTGCCTATCCCTTCCCCACCTCCTATTCCCTGGACCATCCTTTTGTGTGAATGCCAAACTTCCTATAGGGGCCTTTTAGATGGTGACCTGAGTTTCTCATAATTACCTATCTCTTTGAGATTTAATTCCTTAGTCATTGACAAGTTTATTTTCTTCAACATTTGAATATATTCTGTTTGGAACCCGAGAACCCAACTAAAAAGCCTGGAAGACTTTGTGGCTTTGTGTAATCTTAGCCATTGGAAGGTAATTGCAGCCATTCCCTAGCACAAACTGGTTAGTGAGACTATCTGGAATTGGCTGGCTCTGAGAGCAGTTATCTCGGTAAATCAAGTGAAGACTAAAGAAGATAAGAAGAAAGCCAATATTCTTCCAGACCTCTATGTTTCTTACACAAACACATATACAGACACACACACACACACACACACACACACACACACTCAAATAAAGCACAAAAGAAAAAGCAGGAATGGTTATTTAAAGGTAAAATACTTCTTATTTCTGGAGAAATAAAAGGTCATTTATTCTGAGTCAAATATGAGTGACCATATCCCAGGAGCAAAAACAATTTTCCCTGAATGATATACCACATGTACTTTTATAATCACAGAGCAAGGGAGATCATAAATCAATGAATTTTCAAGTACCTTCAAGGGAATACCAAGTGAGGTCAAGTACTGTCTAGCAAGGAAATTCACTTTATATGCATTAGATGCTACCTGATGACCTTCTTTTACATTGGTAGAAACAAGTGATCTGTTAAGTTAATATGTTCCGGGGATTTTTACTTCACATTCAATAGTAAGATAGTTCATATTGATAAGGGAGGATAAGGGATATTTTATTAAATATAAAAACAGCCTGTCACAAATACCGCTTGTTTTAGGAAACTTCAGTATGCAGTATCAGTGCTAATTTGTACTCTCTCCTAGTTATAGGTATTCTTTGATTTAAATGTCATTTACATTATTTTGAGACTAAATAAAAAGGAGTTTATTTATTGTTGAGGGCCTGGTGGCCAAGCTAGCCATAATTAAAACTTAAGGAGAGAGAACATCAGAACAGAAGAGATAATTCAAGTTCAGAGAAGTTGGATAGAGAGCTTCTCCGACAGTCTGGTAGGGGGAGGAAAGGAGAATTTGGAGGCTAGAAGAGACAAGAGAAATGAGCACGACAGAAGAGAGACTCTGGGTGGATTCATAATCTTTTCTACTTTCTCCTGTTGTAAGGATCAGCCTGGAAGTTTCTAGGGAAATAGAGTGGAGGTGTAGTCTTCACAAATGACTATTGGTTAAGGTAGAGGCTTTGCAAAATGGTGGGCTTGGTCACTAGTCCTGACTCTTGTTGGTATTAGATAACAATGAAAGACAACGGAACACAGTTGACAACGTGTAGAGGCAGTATTGGGAATAATTAGGCAGCTTCAGAACAGGTCCATTCTGGAAAGTCTTTGAAGATCTTTGAAAATTCTCACACCCTGCTGGGATTATCCCGAAGGAGCACACCCTACTAATCTAAAGGAAATGGTTCTAATTTTTCACAGAGACAAGGTCTAGCTTCCTTAGCCCTCTGTTTACGAAAGGTTATGGAAATGAGCTCTCCAAGGCAGATAAGTTTCACAAAAGAAACAGCTGCACCATGAAGTTGGCCACAAAGCCATTGGCCTGGGCCATGATATGCACAGACCAATGAGATGTAGGTAGGAGACCAAAGCTCCATTTTTGCAGAAACTGGATCTAACCAAGAAGGAAAAACCACTTTTCTTCTGCCTGGCCTAACCCTGTAAGTGCCCCTGACCCCTGCCTGGCTTCTTTGGACTCCAGGTCTGTACTCCATGAGTTCTTTTCCAGATCCTTTGCTCCTCATGGGCATCATGTCTGTGAGTTTTGTTTTCCTCTAATAAACTCTGCCTTAATCTTCTACATTTGTTTTGGTCTTAATCTTCCACTCCCAAATACAAGAACCTGGACAAAAAAAAAAAAGAATTTAAGCTTAGAAAGGAGCTTATAGCTTATTATAGAGTATAAATTGAGCGAGAACCCAGACAGTAACCCAAGATAGCCTCAAATACATAGTAATTGTACGGTCTCAGGCCTCTATGTGCTGAAATCACAGGTACTCTCCAGCATATTCAGAGTCAATTCATCCTATAATATAATTGAAAAAGTCATTTGCTTGTAAATTATCTCCTAGTAACACTTTCCTTCCAATTAATATCACAATAGGTGAATATTATTTATTGATAGAATGTAACATGTGCATATTTCTACTCATCTATTCTAATTTTTACAAAAAAGCACATTAAGAATTTTTTCTCAGAAATAAGTAAAAGGAAATGTAAGGTTCTTATAAAAAAATCAGACAATCATTGAACTCCTTTGGAGAACTACAACAAAATGAGCTGAATGGCTTGCTTTAAAACTTATGTATGCTCAGGTGTGCCTTAGAGACTTAAATAGCCTTTCAAAATTTTGAAATAAATAATCTCAAAGTATGCAAAGCTGTTTGTAAAAAGTGTTGTTTTTTTTGAATCACTTAAATTTTGAAAAATAGAGATGATTAATTTGTCTAGCCTCTGTCTACTAAGCAGATATCTTAACAATCAGGACCAAACTCCCAAGTGAAAGTTACAGAAGGTTGAGACATGTTTCCCAGAAGAAAGTTCTTTCCTTCCACCAGGTGCTATTCTGGGAATTGAAATGATGTTGCCAGGTTTCAAACAGACATGTTGCCCTCTGAGCTCTTTCACAAGCCAGGAAACATATTTATGTTTTGAAAAAAAAAAGCCATGTCATGTATCAATATCATTCTTAATATAAGAATTGATCATATGTAAGGAGGGATTAGAAAACAGTGAACTCCTGTTCAATAGTGGAAATTTGGTTGGACTGGAATTATAAGGGAGATCAGAGGTTGAAGTGCTTGCTGGACAAGATATGGAAAGGTTCAGGATTGGGATCCTTAGGTCCACCATTAAAAAAAAGAAAAAAGGAAAAAAAATGAGATGTAGGAGTACTCACCAATAATTCCATCCAGAATGGTTGAGCGATCAATGCAAAGCTCCTAGACACGCTTCAGATACCAGACTCAAAATAAGATAAAGTTGAGACTGAGGATAAATCCTATCAGCCTTGATTGTCACAGGAATGTAAATCATATGCACAGACACACACCCAACTGTTCTGGCATCCCCCTGGGTACTGTATGTGTCCGGATTAATGTGTTTGGTAGTCAAAGGTTGAAAGCAGAACATGCACAGAGGATTAAGGCAGAGTTTATTAGAGAACAGAACAACAGAACATGAGACGTGAATCCAGGAGGGGCAAGAGAGTCCTGGAGACCTCATGGACTCCATGCCTGCAGTGACAGAAAAAGTCAGGTAGGAACTCACAAACTCCAGATGTGGAGTGGTATCATGAGAGGCAAGGGTGCCAAAGATGGCCGCCAGGACCAGAGGTATTTGTAGGGTTAGGCAGGCCCTGGAAAGGGGCTGTTCCTCATTGTTTAGCTTGTCTGTGAAACCTGATTGGAGCTTTTGGTTCCCCACATCTCCCCGCTGTGTTCATACTGGGCCCCAAACAGTTGATCTTGTGCTGGACCTCTTAGTAGTGGTTATCTACCTGTGGAGAGCTAATCTCCATTACCTTTCCTGAGCCGAGGGTTGGGGGAAGTCTGCAGTTTTATCTCTTGGAAGGATTAAAATCAGTTGTCATGCATCAATGAGTGTGTGTTCTCTCAGAGTGAACCCAGCAGTGGGAGAAGATCTTTGAAGAACTTCAGAAACCTTCCCAGCAGATCCTCTAAAACTGCTCAGTCCGCCCCCTTCACTGCTCTGAAGATGAGTGGTGAAGACCCGCTCTGGCTATTTCCTGCTGAGTTGGGATGAAGAAAGTGTTAGCAGTCAATATGGGATGGTCCAGAGGTCTCCAGATTTAGAAGCTTTATGGATATTAATCCAGAAGAGATAAATTAAGATAAATTAAGTCTGCAAGATCCAAACATAAGGATTAAACCATTGTGATTGGGAAGGCGATGGGATAAACAAAACGAGTTTAATGCTCTTACTTTGGGTACATGCAAGAGTTAGTTAAAAAGAAAAAAAACTTACTATCTTTCCTGGAACAGTCACTACCTTTGTCTTGCGGAGAAGGGAAAAGTAGCAGATAATGTACATACTGGAGGAGACTGCAGCTTCAGATCTGCAAAGACATATTCTAAGGCTCCTCCAAAAATATGTGGACAGTCTCTGCATCCTTGGGCAGAACCATCAAAGATAGCTCTTCTTTCTCTTGTGGGTTCTTAAAACCAAAGAGACATTGACTTTCTGGGACCAAAGGAATGCAAAGGGACACATCTTTCAAATTTCAAGTTGTTAAGTGTCTGATCAGTACTGCTCTGTAGTCTGATTACAGGGGACACTGTTTCCTACATGGAAAGTATGTGGGCTCCTAAGCATTATTTTTGTTTTGAGATGAGGCCTATACCTGAGATGGAGCTTGTATTAAAATTTCCTCTGAGATAGCCTCATTAACCATAACATGGACAATTTTATAAGAGTCCAAATGTTCCATTAAGTCTAAATCTAGGATGTTTAGTTTATAGGGCATTCATGCATGTAAAAAAAGGAATGCCTAAAGACCATGTTATTAAGTATACATGGAATTTCAATAGTTACTTTGCTAAATCTGTCACTCCCCTGATCTTAATAGTTCCAGTTAAATGGGAGGTTGACAAAGTCCAAGGAAGAAAATTGAGCACTAAAAATTGTGTTATTAAAAGAGGAACACATGGCTTCCCATTTGCATGTTAACCCAAGATTCTCATGAGCTGATTTATCAATCTGGTATTTGAGCTCTCCTTTGCTTGGGTGTCAACTACAAGTTTTCTTTTTCACATGGGAGGAAAGCTAAGAGCTTCATTGTTTCCCACTAGAAGGACTTGATCCCTGTGTCATGGGGTTTTTCTAATGAAGATTCCACTATTGTGCTTAGAACAGGTTTTTTTGTTTTTTTGGACTCCCCAGCCTGGTTGCATTTAGCATTTTTTTCCCTGTGGAAAGGGATTTTGGGTTGTTTGCTTGGGCATACCTTCTCCTATTATTACTTCATTGCTTTTGATCAATTTCAAACTTTGTTGTTTTTTTTTTTCCTTTCGTAGTTTTTTTTCTTCCCTCCCTTTCAAAAACTTCTGTGAATTTATCTGGATTTAAACTCTTTCTACTTTGGGCCAGATCTTGCAAGTAAGTACAAAGGAACACTGACCTGAATTGACCCAAATACAACCTTATCTCTTGAAAAGGGCAGTCTAACACTGGGTGAGGTTAAATTAAAACCTTGAAGAACTCCATACATGGAATGAATGCAAAAGGGACAAGAAAAAAAAAAAAGATTTTATATGTGGAACTCATGAATTCCAGGCATGGAACAGGTGAGAAATAAGGGAGCCAAACATGGTTGTCAGGGTCAGTAGTGTTTATAGGGTTATACAGGTCCTAAAAAAGGGGGCTGTTCTTTTTTGTCTTTTGGTTAGTTTCAGTTTCTGAAAAACTGATTGGAGCTTTTGGTCCTTCACATCTTATTGGTCTGTTCATATTGGGATCCAAAACAGTTGATCTTGTGCTGGACCACTTAGTTGTGCTTATCTATCATGGAGAGTTAATTTCCATATCTTTTCATGAAAGAAAGGTTGTGATAAGTTGGCAAATTTCTCTCTTTAAAGGCTTCGAGTAGGTTCCCCCTGAACAGTGGGGTGTGTTACTTCAGGCTAAACCTAGCAGTGGGGGGGGGTGCATCAAAAATCTTCATTGACTGTCCCAGCATGGCTGTTCTAAAACTGCTTAACAACCACATTCCAAAACACGTATACAGACACATTTTTACTTCACACACATCTATGTATGGAAAATAAAAGGAACAAGGAAAATTGGTTAGTTTTAAATTACCTGTCTGGGTACAGTATCCCTTAGGTCTTCTTCCAGACTTTAGGATTAGCAGACTTTGGATGAAAACATTGAGACTATGGTTATCTACTTTCAACTGATATTCTTAAATATGTATTTATGAGGCATCAATCTGTCTGCTATGTGTAACATAAGGTGACATAAGGTTAAGTAAGAAGGAAAGCACGTGACAGCTCAAAAGCTCCTTGGCACTCATAACCTGCTAGGCTTACCTAAGAGTTTTTCCATATAAAACAACAAATGTTCTATGATATCTTCTAGCCAGTGTGTAAAAGAGCATCAAGATGCATGAACTTATAAATACTTTGATATCATAAGCTAAGGAAACTAATTAATATGTGTCAGCTTCTTCATAATTTCATAAAATAACTGAAAGTATGAACCATGAACAGGTTCTCCCAAATTACAAAGAACTAAATTAAAACAGATAAAAATTGTTAAAAGTTAGGATGGCAACATCAGATAGAAGACATTACTATAAAAATATGCACAAGTACCTCTGCCAATACATTGTTAACTTGAAAAAAGTTATTTTTAATATATATCTGTCTATAAATATATATTATGTATGCATTTGTGTGTGAGAGTGTGTGCATGTGTATGAGCAAATATATTTTGTTGCTCTTCTTGGCATATTAAGTATCCTTACTCTATAAAGCATATTAGTGCTATAACCCTGGAATGAACTGTTACATATACCTTTCTCAATGGAATGAATTAGACAAAAATGCAGAGAAATTTCATTCTTATTTCCAGTGCCATTCAATGTACAGAAATGATTCTGTACTCATAAACAGTACAGGAAAAGTATATGATTATCATAGTGTTTTTGTTTAATAGGAAGAGGAGATGAAAGCACAGCTTAGAAGACATAATTCTTTGTGTATACATAGCTTGTATGACTTAAAACTGATGTACCAAGAGAAAATGTAAGAAATAGGAATATGTTATAAGTGAAAGCATAAACTTTCAAAGTTGCTGATTATAAAGGAGAGAGTTAATGATCTAGAATTGTCTTCTAATTTTATTGCAGAATTACAGTAATAAAGAAAATAGGCTGAAATGTTAACATAAGAAAAACAGGAGGAGTGACTGTAAGGTGTTTGAATAATGAATACTATGCATCATTCCTCCACAGGAATGCTGAGTTAATTTCTACATTGAAACCAAGATGTTAAAAATAGCTTCTGAACATTCTAAACATTGTATGGTTTAGTGTGTGGTTGGTGTTTTTAGTTAACTGTCACGTTTAATTTCTATTGTGTTTGCATTTATTCTAAGATGACATTAATGAGTTGAATAAAACAATAGTAGAGGTATTGGAGAAATTTATCTAAAATATTATTCAGAACTTTTGTTCATAGTTCATCTAGTAGATTCCCTGGGCTGTGTTACTTTTTTTGTTTGTTTGTTTTGCTATGTCTGAGACAATCTGTGGTGTGTGTGTGTTTCTGTGTGTGTATGTGTGTGTGTGTGTGTGTGTGTGTGTGTGTGTGTGTGCATGCCTTATCTTATTCCAAGGAAAACAGTAATCAGACAAATTTATATTGCTGACATTAAATTTGCACCTAACACAACCCAACTTCTATTTAAGTTAAAATATTGAAAGTGTTTCTGAGAATACTTGAACCATGTTGTTTGAAAAAAACTGATAAGAAATAGTCAAAGATATTTGAACCTAGATAGCAGAAATTGAAGGTAAAATGCTAAAAAATAAAATTATTCAACCCTGTACTCAAATGCAATAATTCCCAATCTCTGATTATAACATATTGCTCAACAGGAAAATTCTGTCACCTTTCATTATTCATTTCTTTCTTAATCAGTTTTGTGAAAAATTATTTTGCATGCACTACAAATAACATTAACAAGTGAATATTAACAAATGTCAGAACTTTCAGTTCACCCCATGTGTCACAACATTTCAGAAACTCACTAAAAAACAGCAAAAAATACTCTGTAGAGATGAACTTTAAGTTCTTTGACTTCTGATCCAAGACATGGTAATCATGGCAGGCAGTTGGCCTTTTTTGTTTAAACATCAGATATATGAACTTTCTAACATTCTAAATATATGAACTTACTACATAGTGACAAATGTAATAGAAGCAACTTATAGGAAACAAGTAAGTAATGTGTCCAAATTTATGACATAGTGATGACTATTTTTCTATAGACCCTGTTTCAATTGACCAATTGACACCAATGTTCTCTGTCAAGGAATTTTCCTCTGCATATGGTTCCATGGAAGGGATTAAGGATTCTTTCACTCCTCAAGAAATATACACGCCCCCAAAGTGTGCTTTATACATAGAACTATAAGAATTCCTGCTTCATACTGCTCTAGGAAAACGCCAGGTATTAGCCTACCTTGCCTAGTGCACTTCATCTATCTTTGTTATACAGTACATGATTTTTTCTCAAGGGCACAGAAAAAGCTAGTGCATTTAGGCCTAACAGCCAGCATTATTAATCATTCAGCATCCCTGAAGGACAACAGGTCCTTCTTGAAGTTTATCTGTGTGCTTAGATGCATATCAGAGTTTTGAACAGCACCAAGGGTCACATAGCACTGTCTTTAGAAGTTAATGAGATTTGCTCTGAGTGTTGCACTGTAGCCCCTAAAATGGGTCCAAATCACATACTTGTGTCTCAGTTCATTGTGAATTTGACAGAAGGATGTTCAGTGGTATTCAGTAAGCTGCTATAATAGTCAATGCATCTTGCATGTAACAAATAATCTTCATTAATATCATCACTTAGCCCTTACAAAATGTGTAACACCAAGAGCCAGAATTAAATCAACTTTAACCTCACCTAAGCACCACATTTTCATTTATTTATTAAGTGGATCTGGGGAAATATTTCTCTCAAAACATAAGAATATATTTTAATGTTTTTAACTCACAATGAAACTTGTCCTTTATTTTCAATTTTACTTATAATCAAGGTATAAAATATATTAATGTTTCTTCATAAATAATTGCTTCTGTGATTATATTTTAAATTTGAAGATTTCAAAGTCATTTTGTAAGAATTAGCTTAGGTGCTACACATTTTGTCTGTAAGTGCTAAGTACTTTCATTGAAAGCCCAGTTTAATTGCCTTGAACAGTAACATAATATTATTCAATATTACATGTCTCAGGATTTATTCTCTGTGTTATTTCCAACAAAGACTCGTTTATTCCAACTTTCTGAATAACTTCCTTAAGAATTCCAAAGATTTAAAGGTTCAAATCTTTAAAGTCTGCTGGGAAGCATAAGCTTACTTGACATATATTAAATGCCTAGAAATCAAAATCTAGGTAATTATGTTTTACAGAAACAAAAAATTGTGAATACTATAAGCAATTTCCATATATAGCTTTTAGTACAACAGAAAAACAAATAATCAGGTAACGGATAGATTTATCTAAAGATACATATAAAAATATGACAGAAGCAAATGATGCTGGGGGTAAAGGAAAAAGATGTTGAAGCAGTTTTTAAAGAGTATTTGGATTGGGCATAGAATAAAGATACCTTATTATCTTAAATAGTCTTCCTTAATACCATATTATGTTAATGTCATATATGACATTAATATTTTTCAAGTTCAATCAGACTAAAAAATAAGAGTGTAGAAAATACAAGGTGAGATATTACACCAAGGCTTATGCAGATTACTATGAGTTTATAATTAAGGAATAAGACTCATAGTGTTATGCAGCTTGCAAGATTTTAGCAGACATAAATTTCATCATGGACAGACAATATCTTTCAGCATAATGATCAGCTTAGTCAGGATGTGTGGAGGTCCCCGGGGATCGCAGACTCTGTCCTGCAGGCTGTCCCACCGGTCCTCCACATCGGGAAAGGCGAGTGCGCTGTCCGCCCGCACCCAGCCCTCTTTCCCAAGGTCAATTGGATGTGACAAGGAGTCTAGTCAAGCAGGAACTCTATTATTGCAAGTCCGTAGCCATCTTATAAAGGTAGAAACCCCAATGGGAATTCCAGGGCGGGGAAACAGGCAACCAATCATCTTTAAGGTCAAGCCAGCACACAGGCTGTATGTAACGAAATTTCTTTAAAACATCCTGAGCTATTTCCTCCTGACTTCCTCTATCCTGAGCTGTTCAACACATCCTGAGCTGCCCTCCAGACGTCCTCCATCAAATCATCTTTGTCTAACCTTGCCAGATTGAGGTCACCTAGACTGAGGCCCCCACATATCCCCCTTTTTTGTTTTGTAATGAGGTGGGCTCAAAGGGTTGTTCCTCGAGTGAACCCTAGGGGAGCACCTCATGAAGGAACCCGAGCAACCTCTTGGAGGGCCAATTGTATCCAAGGGTCCTGAGGGCCTCCAGTGGGTGTTTCCTCTAGGATCTGTGTAAGTATAATCATCTTTTGTTGTGTAGTATGATTATGGTGTATATAATCTTATAGCAAAGCAAGCCCAAAAATACAGGCCATGGGCTGGGGGACTAAGTCCCAATCCAGCAGTTGCAGCATACCGGGATTAATTCCATAGCTCCAAAGCAATCCCAACCCCTCAAGTTCTACCCATAGCAGTAGCAAGAGTATTACAAGTCCATAGCCTTTAAGCCTTCTCTGATGATCCATGAGAATAGCATAAAGTATGTCCAGGTGAGAAACACCCCCAAGATGATTTCAGTCTCTCTCAAAGGGTTGAGTTGATCTCTCTAAGCTGATGGATTAGGTCAGAAGTAGTCAGGAACAGGATCAAGGTAAGCCCCACAACGATGGCCCCTCGGATGAGGATCAAAGCGATGGTCCATCCTGTGTTTGCCATGGCCTGTGGGGAGATAATAAGATCTATCTCAAGGGCAATGTTGCCCATGAATCTGGTTAGGTCTGTTTTTATTTTTTCTCTTTTTCCCCCTTTTATGAGTATTAGTGAAGAGCCTGCTGAGCCTGTTGCATAGCCACCATTCTTTTTGTCCTTATTAATCTTTGGTGGTGCCTGATTCTGGTTGGTTAGGGTCATCTTCCCCCTGACAATAGAATTTAAGATTTCTAGCAGGCACCCATATGGCGTTTGAGCCTCCTATAGGGTAGACACACCCGAAGCCTTGACCCACTGTTAATAATGGGTCTGGGTCCTTCCATTGTCCCATAATGGGGTCTTTCCATCTTACCTGTATTTCAGGTCTCTGTTCTTGTCACCCCCAATGTTTTTGGAAGCAGGACTCTATTTGATTCTTTTGAAAACTGAGAATGTTAATAGTGAACAAGGCCATATTTAATTGTTGGCGGGGGCTTATTGCCCCCTTTTGTTTTGTAATTGGGCCTTAATATTTTGATGATTACATTCTGCATTAGCTTGGCCCTGTGGGTTGTAAGGAATCCTTGTAGGGTGCTGAATCCCCCATAACTTGAATAAGTTCTGTAGGCTTTTGTTTACAAAGCATGGCCCACTATTAGTTTTTATTTATTGTGGAAGTCCTAGTGTAGCAAAACATAAAAAATGAGATTGAACATGTTTAGACCTTTCTCCTGTGTGGGCTTGAGCCCAACAGGTCTGGGAGAATGTGTCAATAGATACAAAAACAGTTTTTACCAAATGGAGAATAATGTGTGACATTAGTCTGCCATAGAGAAATGGGCCTCAGTCCTTGAGGATTTACTCCTGTTTGTCGTAATGGTGGCATCTGTGAGAATGGCTGGCAAGACTCGTAGGTGCACACAATTTTCTTTAGGTCTTTGATAGGAATTTGAGGGAATTTCTTGTGAAGCCCCTTTCAATTAATGAGTGAGGTCATGTAGACCTTGGGCCCCTTCCAAATTGGTGGATAAAATATGGGCAGAACTCATTTTATTTGCTTCACCATTACCTTGAGATAAAAACCCAGGTAGTTCTTGATGTCCCCTAAGGTTCTGTAAGAAGATTGGGTGTTTTTTCTCCCTGAGGAGAGTTTGGGTTGAATCATTAAGGGTGTGATTGGGTTTTAGTCCAGGCAAATGTGAGAATTTAGAGTATTTAGCAGCTGAGGGAGGAGATTAATTACATAAAGTCTGTCTGAAAACAGATCAAAATTATTTGTTCTTGTTTTTAAATATGTATACATGTATTTAAGAATAGGCATGCCAAAATTTTAATATTAGCGTGCAACAGAAATGAAAAAAAATTGAAGTGGCCCACAGTTTTGTTGAAACACAAGACATACAACATCTAAATACAGAACATATAAACATACAAGCACATGAACAACATTTTACTGGCAATCTACAATTTACCAGAAACTGTCTTAAAATTACCCTTGAAAGGTTTATCAAAGGCAGATTAACATTTAGGAAAACCTCATTTAAAACAAGACCTCTTTAGTTAAATCTGGCAGCTTAGCTTAATTATGAAAAACACAAGAAAACACCCTTATCCATAGGTCTGGTTCCCACATTCTCTTTGGGGAGATCCAAGGTGCTAAAACCATAGCCTCATTCTAAAATTCTTCTAGGCCAGCAGTCTTAACCTTGAGGCCTCTAGTCTCTATAAGAGATATTAAGACATGTATTTGGGGCTCCTTACAGTGTGAGGGGAGGTTGCCCATTTTTTTTTAAAGAACAGAAAACCCTCTACTCTTAAGCATATATCTCAGCACTTTAAGCACCAGGTCTTCAAACTTAGTAGTAGCGTTACCCATCTCTTAGGGTCTCACTCACCTCGCAGACCGCTTGGCCCCAATCAAATTCTTCAACACTCCATGAGCTTTTCATGCCCCACGTTGGGCGTCAGATGTGGGGGTCCCCGGGAATAGCAGCTCCATCCTGCAGGCTGTCCCACGGGTCCTCCACACGGGGGATCGGGGAAAGGTGAGTGCGCTGTCTGCCCACTCCCAGCCCTCCTTCCGGAGGACAATCAGACGCAACAGGGAGTCTAGTCAAGCAGGAACTCTTTTATTGCAAGTCCGTAGCCATCTTATAAAGGTAGAAACCCCAATGGGAATTCCAGGGTGGGAAAACAGGCAACCAATCATCTTTAAGGTCAAGCCAGCATGCAGGCTGTATGTAGTGAAATTTCTTTAAAACATTCTGAGCTATTTCCTCCTGACTTCCTCCATCCTGAGCTGTTCAACACATCCTGAGCTGCCCTCTAGACTTCCTCCATCAAATCATCTTTGTCTAACCTTCCCAGATTGATGTCACCTAGACTGAGGCCCCCACAGGATGGATATGGAATTTGAGGAAATCTTTAGTATTAGGTGGGAACATGACATTCTGAACTGTGGAAAAGGTTACTAATAGGCAGCTTTGTAAAGCTTATGAGAGAATACTAGCTAGTCACAAGCTTCCTGGTAATGAACAAAGATGTTACATAGTTCCCTTCTAGAGTTAATTCAAATGGACCTGCCTATTACCTAGGCAGGAAAATACCCTCCAGAAAAATTTGGAATTTCTAAAGAATTTAGAAATGTTCCAAAGTCTATGCAAATTATAGTTTGACAAAATATTCTTTTCGGTCATTGTCTACTCCCACCCCTTAAACATGCATGATTTATGACACAATTCCATTTTGTCATTGCATACTCAAACATAGTGAGTGTTTCATTTCTCCCTGTAATAATTACTTTCTGTCTTTGTCAGTTTGCTGTGTTTCTCTCTAACTATTATCTACTGACATCATAGGATTCAGGGAGCCCAAGAGATTTTAGAGTAAGATTCCACTGTCATAAGGAAACTCACTGAAAAATATTTCGACCAAAATTGTGGCACTTCTAAGTTTTAGGCAAAATTTGATATTGGTTAGTTTAAGTTTCTCTCAAAATACAAACTGTGTTCCTATTGTAGTACAGTACCTCTTCCAGGTATGACAACCACTGTCATATAAGGTGTTGTGACAGAAATGTCTGAGCTGGAATAAAGAATACTCTGACTTGCCAATGCAATTATGGCAAAAAATCTAAGAAATTGTAATGATAGCTTAGCTTATGATAATGTTAGCAAAGCTGATAAAATTTCCTCTTAGAAGGGATATGATGAGCCCTCACCAGAAAAACCACTTACTACCATGAAGCTTAAAGCAGAAGTGGCAATTCCATGAGAATGCAAGAAACTGAATGCTGACTATGTTTCATGCTCCATTGATGAAGCTCAAGAGGTTTCACTCATGCTGGGTGGAGAATTTTAAAGTATACACTTTGTTGTATGTCACCCATACTTCTGTAAGTAACTCCAATAAACCTGTTTGTTTCCAAGGTAAAGTCAAATTCCTTGGGTCTGTTGGTGGTTCTTTATCTGTTAATTAATAAAAAGTTTTTTACATATTCCAAAGTAAATAATGCAAAACCACAACTTTATTTCTCACTATAACAGAGGATTCGAAATCTGTGATCAAGGTGCCAACCTAGTTGGTTTATAATCATGGTTCCCTTTCTCTTTTTCTCCTTACAGAAAGGGAGAAAAAGGAAAGAAAGAGAAGAGAGTGAGATCAATAGCAGCTTCGCAATAGCAGCATCAATAGCAAGAGTAAGAGCAAGACAGACAGAACGACCCAGAATCTAAGGCAGCAGTGCTGTTCAGTGGACATATTCTCAAGTGCCCAAATATTAAAAATTCAGTCACCAAAGCAGTAGAGTTGGCATGCTACATGCAATAAGGTTTCTAATTGCTAAAAACAGAAGCTACCTTACAGATGTCATTTGTGTGAGTTAACAGATACTCAGCTTAGAATACATATGGACACAATGAATTTTTGATTACTAGCACCAACAGAGCATATTTATTTACATTAAATGGTTGAACAAACTAAGCTTTGAGCCTGAGCAATAACTGATTACAGTGCTGGAAAATTAAGAACAATAGGATAATTGTGTGAGTCTTATGGAAACATCTTTGAAAATAACTAACTTGTGGAGAATAGCAATCCATATAATTCATAAATGCAACTGTGAAACTGAGATGAAAGTGAACGACAGTTGTTTCCATTTCTGAGCAATCTGGAGTGATTTAAAGCAAATCAAATCTCGGTCACCAAATATTAAGCAAAAGTAATGAAGATGCAGAGTTAGAAGATATGAAGTCATTCTTACACAAAAGTATTATATATTTTATAAATAGAAAGATTAGATACATTAATTTTGTGAGTTTATAGATGCTTTTTCACATAACTTACCCTATATTGAAATATAAATGAACTACAGGCATCTGTTTTTATTTTGGGCTATTCATGAATTAAAGGAAAATGCTTTGAATTTTCATGGAATACAAAGTCCTTTAAAGTACAATGTAACAACGCAGCATATAATTTTCCCTGTTTCTTCCTCTGTTGGTGCAAATATTATTGCTATATTTGTCAGTCAAATGACCTGGTTTATTGAACACTACAAGATATTTGACTCCCATTAACTTATGCTAACCTTTCTAGGTCATTTTGCAGCTTACCAGTATCAGACATATTTGTTTCTGCAGAATCTACATATTTAATACCAAGGGATTGTCTTCTCATAATATTTGCTCATTCATCCATAACATTAACAAAGTTCTTAGTTGAGAACAAAGTCAGCCACAGAACTCCATGATCACCTTGAAATGGTGTGCTGGCCCAGAGCATATATCTGATTCAATTTTTTTAAGGATGTGGATGTGGAATTAGTTTCCAGAAATGTAAATTGCTAGAACATATTTAAAACCAACTGTCTCTAT
The DNA here is from genome assembly GCA_023101885.1 of Typhlomys cinereus. NCBI lineage: Eukaryota > Metazoa > Chordata > Mammalia > Rodentia > Platacanthomyidae > Typhlomys > Typhlomys cinereus. Next base: position 13,278,637 of record JALPQD010000007.1, on the reverse strand, counting down.
GCTTAGAGGAATAATCATGTGCAAATTATTACTCAACAAAAGCACATTTGTATTCACAATGCAAACAATGAAGGAGACTTACTTCACTGAGTTGAGGAAGAAAATTTTAAAAAAAATGTTGGCAATGTCTGAAAGGAGAAAAGAAACAAAATATAGAAAAAGATAACTATATCTTTTCTTGCTTTTTAGGGGCTAATTCTGAAGTACATTCATTTGTTAATATTCTAAAATTATATGTTTATTGAGCCTGGTCTATTCTGACAAAATCATTCCTATTCAAAAATTATTTGTAGAAGAGATGTTATTATTTATGATGTGTTTACCTTTACAATGTGAAACAGCAATTTTACTGTTATTAGACTCGCATATATATATGTATATAATTTGCAAAACATAAAAGTGTTTTTTTCTGCTCAGATAATATTGCTTGATGTAAAATAGTTTAGATATATGCATATTATACTTAAATAGAAATTGTGTCTTACATGTTATCCCTTCATTATTTTTGCTACCTGGAAAATTATTTTTATCAAAATGCTCTTTTATGATGTATGTCACATTCTCTAAAAGTAAACATTGAAATTTCCCACCTTCAGTTTAAAGCAGTAAAGGCACAAAATAAAATCTCTCATATAATCTATTTCTATTCTCATACATTCTATCTCATATATTCTCATATAATTGAATATCTCAATTATTCTCTTACAATCTATCTAGGATGAGCAAATGACACTCTTAAAAAGTTTAATCTATTTCCGTCTGTATCATTCTTTTGTCTTAAAACAGCCATTACTCTGCAAGGATCGATCTCCCTTATTTCTTAATAAAATTGTGATCTGCTCTGAATCACTCTTTACCAGGTACACAAATGCAATAAAATGAACCAGTGATATGTTAGCGTCCCATGACAGAGCTTTCCTGTGTTTGAAAGTCTAATTTCCTTGTTAGGAACACGGCTCCACAGGTAAAGTGTTTGCATCCTGAGCAAAGATTGAGACCTCAGACCTCCACAGCCCATAAATGCCTGGTTGGTGCGGAAGCCCTCATTTCACTGCAGCATTCACGAGACATGACAAAGGAGCCCCAGAGGACCCTGGCTAAGAATAGTGAACAAAGATTAAACCTAATATATATGTTTACTTATTTGAAAATCACAAGCAGAGCAACTTATACTTGCATTTTAGATAATACATTCTGGGATTAACATCTTTCTAATTTCCTGAAGAGGAGTTCTTTATTAAGTTATGTGTGTCAGATTTTAGACTAAAGTTATGAAAAATTTCAAAGCAAGTTATATATTTATTTGAAGTTTCTTAGAATTTTATCTATCGCTTATTAAATAAAAGAGGTATTATTGAGCACTGGCTTCAAAACTTAATATAGTTTTTTAATATTTTTGAAGAAATTGGGTGTCTGGTGCTCAAAGATGAAAGAGTGTTGTTTTCTTTCAGAATCAAAATTAGGTTGAAATGTATTTTGTATAGAACTAGTATTTTTAGACACACAATAATGTCAATGCTAACACTGTTGTCAATTAAATGCACAAACTATTAGAAAGATATGAAAAAAATCTCACTTTATATATGTGGGTTTCTTGGAAGTTGTTTGAATTTGAAAGTCCTCAAAGAGAACTGGAAATACCAATTTTTAGCTCAGTGAATATCTTCACCTCTGTAGTGCATATAAAAAGAAAGCTAAATTCCAATAACTTTGAAAATTTCAAGTTTAATAATATGAATAGAAACATGTATTTCAACTTGTTAAAATGCACTTTAATTTCACAAATTATTGCCATAGAGTGTCATCCAATTGAATCAAACACAAAAAGAATAAAGCACTGAAAAGCCATCTGAAAACTTAATGCAGCTAAATAGAGGAGCAACCAGTTGATGTTCAGAACAACAGAAATGGCATGGAATGAAAACTTAAGTGATAAAGAGTACAGGGTTAGGTCCACAAATTGTCAGAACCCTCTGCAGGAAGGAAGGAAGGAAGGAAGGAAGGAAGGAAGGAAGGAAGGAAGGAAGGAAGGAAGGAAGGAAGAAAGGAAGGAAGGAAGGAAGGAAGGAAGGAAGGAAGGAAGGAAGGAAGGAAGGAGAAGGAAGGAAGGAAGGAAGGAAGGAAGGAAGGAAGGAAGGAAGGAAGGAAGGAGGGAAGGAGGGTGGGAAGGAGGGTGGTGGGAAGGAAGGTGGGAAGGAGGGAGGGAGGGAGGGAGGGGAAGGAAAAATATTTCATCACATGATATCTCAGAAACTTAAAAAAGACAGAAAGAAATCTGAAAATTTAAGAGAATCTTAAGTTATAGAGACTATTCAAACTGAAGTTAGCAAAATTGAGCACTATTGCCACCGTCCAAGTAAACTTATGATGCAACTTTATTATGCCCATAAAATAAAATGCCTTGGCTAAGCAGCTACTACTAGAAGACCACCCACAGTGATTCCAGCTAGTCAGTATGTTTTTGTCTTCTTCATTCCTGTATTGCCCCAACAGAGCAACATTTCTCTGGCCAGGTTGCAAGGTCATGGGAATGAGAAGACTGAATTTGTATGCAGCATGCAATGTACTCTGAAGGGAGGTGAAATCTAAGCATAACAACGTCAACTCCAGAAACAAGCCAGGTTGGGCTCTGCCCACATTCATGACCTTGCTCCAATTTGAAGCCCTCTGACTATGTCCATGGCTACATCCTTGCTCCAGCATTGCAGATCCAGAATCTATTATGCCATGGTTTTACCTTCTACAATGCAACCACTCTTCACACTAAGTACCTATTCAGCTGTGCTAAATGGACCATGTAGTTGAATATGTATATGCAAGGCACAGATGTAGAAAGTAGACCTCCTTTGTTCTCAGGAGTTCTGTAGGGCAGATGAAAAAACATAGGGCAGAATCAGAGTGTCAAAAAAAAAACACACACACACACACACTCAAAATTGCCTTCACCCTTCCACTGTCTCCCCACAATGAAGAGGAAATTCAAGATTCAGTTGCCTGGTCCTTCTTTGAGTTTCCTATTTTGTATTTCCTCTGTGCCTAGAAACATGATAGGCATGGATTTCATTCTCTAAATCTTTCTTTTATGAGTTTGCTTTAGCTGATTCAATTGGTGAACCTCTAGATGGAATCTATGGAATCCCCTGTTCACTACACACATTATATATATACATATATATAATATATTATTATATATTATTTATACACACACATATATATAATTTAATAACAGAAAACCTCATAGATAAAATTGGCCCCATTCATTTAATTGTCACTGAAGACTGAGCTGTCTCCCACTGGATCCAAACCTTGTATAGTCATTTTCTAAAACAAATAAGGCATCATGGGTTATGCCTGCTATTTGGAACCTCACATCTTTCAGTCTTTTGATGAAAAAGACAAACATGGTGGCCTACTTCATGCTGACACCATGTTTCATCTCCACATAACCCTTGACAGTGTAACAATGTCACAGTTTCTCTCTCTGTTACTGTGAGACAACACTCAGTTTCAAGCTATGTAAGGGGAGAAAAGAAGATTTGTTTGACTTATGGTTCCAGAGGGGAAACATACTCCATTATGGCAGAAAAGGCATGAAAGGCAGCTCACGTCACATCTACTATGGAGACTCAAAGTGTAAGAACTGAATACTCCTTGCTAGCCAAACTCAGGGCCCACCTCCCATAAAGTGTCATCCTTCTGCAAGGCTCCACCTTCCCAAACACTGGCAACAGCTGAGGATTCAAACACATGACCCAGTAGGGGACAACTCACATTCACTCCATGACAAACAGTAAGAGAGTACTAATGTCCAGAATATTGCTAAAGGTTATGAGGAATAGTAACTAGTGTATGACCCAGGAGACACTTATCTACAATGGTTTTATAGTTCAACATCCAGAATATGGATGATGAATTCAATACCAGGCTGACTTTCTCTGAGAAATTGATTCATCCCAGTGACCAAAATTCTCAGAAAACATCTGATTGGAGGAAAGCTTCAGTTTGCAGCTTTCAGAAGATTCGTTCCACTGTCAGCCGACTCTGAGATTCTAATCCTGTAGTGAGACAGTGTGTCACACCAGGAGGAGCACGTAAGGGAAGCTTCATTTCATGGTAACATCTTTTCTTAAATTACCTTTGTCATGATTTGAAATGTGTCCCCCACAGTCTCATGTGTTTAGCAAGGTCATGGCACCTTGAGAGGTGGAGCCTTGCTAGAGGAAGGTAGACACCAGGAGTGGCCCTTGAGGTGGATTAGTCCCACCCTACCTCCAGGAGAAGTCTGCCTTTGCAGCAAGCAGTCTGCAGCTCTCAGCCTCCAAGATGTCTGCCGTGACTTAGCCTCCTCCAGCTTTGGCCAGCCAGCCATGCCACCTCTGCTTTGAGAGACTGTACCTTCCCTCTGGAACCACAAGCTGAATAAATCTCCCTTTCTCCTTTAAGTTGATTGACTTTGGGTGTTCTCTCACAGCAATACTTAAGAGTAACTGTTACAACCTTTAAGCTTGCAAGATTTGAAATTAAACTTTTTCTTGGTTTTAATTCTCAAGAAATGGAATCATATTTTCAAACCCACAACATAAAACACTTTCTATCTGAATCTTTCCATCAGAAGCATTCATACCATCCAACAAATTGTTGGATGGAAAAGTAGTTATGCTCCATGCAACAGCAAAGAGAAATAAAGCCACTGGTAGGTAGAGGATCAGAAATGGGTACAAACATTATTATTAGAAGTTAAAGAATCAGACTTAAAAGAATATGTCATTCTGTAAAGAAATGGAAAACAATAATATGAGAAAAAATATCATTGATATTCAGGGCAGGATTCAAAAGGAGAGCTCACTCAAAGGGCATGAGGAAAGATGAATGAGAGAGACACTGCTTTAGTTATCAATGGGGATATATTTGCTATGTTTGTCAAGACAGGTAAGAGTGAATGTACTTAAAAGGATGACTTCATAAAATAATCATGAAGTTGTGGTATTTGTGTTCATAAGATAGAAAGGAGACAGAGATAAAAAACATTTAGAGAAACAGAGAGAGAAGAGCACAAGTGTTCTTATAGTTTCCAGGTGCAGATCACAGTTGAACCTTTTGGAAAATTGCTTCTACTTTGTGGGGGAAGTATTTCTCTTGTTTCCACCACTATAATCAGATGAGCTGGCTAGTGCACTTCCTACTGATTCTCCAGTCTCTGTGTCACATCTCACTGCCAAGAGGATGAGATTACAGATCTGCACACACAGCATCAGACATTGTATGTGGCTTCAGCAATCAAACTGACATCATCGGGCCTTATGGGCAAGTGCTTTACTTGCTCCTTCAACTCCATGACCAAAAAGGTATGAATTTCAATTATTTTCCATGAAATTTACCTTAATGAAAAAATGACTTTTCATATCTCTTAGAACAACCTCTTGTCTCGTTGATCAATAGTTGATCCATCCTATTTATTAAAACAAATTTGTATTCTGTCCAAATAAAACTTCTGGTTTATCCATACTGTTGCAGTCAGCCTGCATGGTTGCTGATAAATGACCACCGAACACTTTAAAGGAACAAGGGGCTTATTTTCTCTTATGATTACTGGTTACAGTTCTTAGTCCTGCTTGATGGGATAGCATGCACCAACACCAAGGCTGAGGAACTGGCCACACCAGCATCAAATTAGGTGGCACAAAGGTTCTAGGCATTCCTAGTCCCCATTTGCAGCTCAAAGTTATAAAAGCAGAGTTTCTCTGAACCAGGATGAATCTCTACTGACAGCCATCCCCAGCAGCCGTCTCATGGTTCTGGCATCTGAAACACCACTCTGGGTTTGCCTCTGCAGCTATAAGCTTCATCTTTCCTTGCAGGAACTCTATGATTGCCACTTGGTGCCAAGCTTTTTTGCTCTCCATGAACCTTTCAGTAGTACAGCAAAACCAGTATCACTTGAGGGACTACTGCCAGATTCTAAAGTGAGGTCGAAATATGGCTTGGTCCACTTGACCTACAGCTGTACTAAGTTTTGTGCGCTTATGTTGGAAAAGCCTCTTTTAGGCAGCCTAACTTCCAAAGGGCAAGAAATAGCTTTAACTTGGGCTTTCTGGCTCTGAAGGAATCTGGATTTTCAAACCATGAACTAGCTATACAGTGGTATTCATGTTTTCCACCGTCCCAGTGCAAGTCACTAGATTTTCCTTCACTGATATTCATTTCTCCAACAGCAAGAGATATTCTGCTGCCTCCCTTTTCCACATCCAGTGATTCACAGTCACCAACAAAGCTCTCCTCTTTCAAGCAAACCAGTCTATCATGTTTAAATTCAACTTCACCAAAGTCTTTTTTCCCTCCATCACAAACTATGCCAAAACAATCCATGACTCTCTCAGCATCTCTATTTTCCAAATGGCTCAGAAAAATGGCTCTGTTCAAACCTTTTTGAATCCACAAAAGTCTAAATTTCTCAAAACAAAAACTTTTGAAATTCACAAAAGCCACATAGCCAGATTTATCAGCAACACCCCACTTCCTGGTACCAAGTTCTGTTGCAGTTCTCCCACATGGATTCTGATAAATGACTATCAAATGACTTAACTGGGGTTTATTTTCTCTTATGATTCCTGGTTACAGTTCTTAATCCAGCTTGATGGGAAAGCATGCATCAACACCAGGACCAAAGGAATTGGTTACATCGTCTCTACATAATGACTGAGAGAGAGATGATCCTTACTAGCCAAACCAGCATGTCTGGCCAAGTGTACAGAAGGATGCCAACTTCCTCAACTGACTCTTAGTTTATTCATCTGTTCAGGGCCTAGTTCCACCCACCATGGACTGGACCTTCCCTATCAGCTAGACAATCTCCTGCAGGTTTGCTCTGGACTCAACCCAATCACTAATTCTCTACAAATATGCCCAGAGTTCAAACCTTCAACAGTCAGGTTGACACTTGTGCCTAACTTTGACACTCACTTTGAAGATTAAATATTACTATTTGGTACTATTTTAGCATATTACATGTCATGTATTCCTGATGAATTCATTTGTATAACTTGCCTTAACTTAATGTTCAAAAGCATGATTTAGTAATTTAAAATGAATATAGTAAGAATAGACTTGGCAATCAGATTACATGTGTGACTGGTATATATGAAGGTTTTGCTGGTTTGTTTTTAAACTTGGAATGACAGGTCTAGGTGACAAGTTTCATCTACTAATTACTTTTGTTATTTCTTATCTGCCTAATGAAATAACATGTCAAAGCATATATTCTTATTGCTTGTATAACAAAAAATAAACCAGGATGTTCTAAAATTCTTTATCTAACTTAGCCTTTGAGATAACTGATATTGAATATCCCAAAGAGGTATGGATAATGGAGGCTATCATTGACCAGATAATTTTCAAGTTGAGACAAATTAGAGTTTCAATAACATGAACATCTAAATGGGTCATCAACTAGATGACTTTAAAACTGCTTCTCTAGAGAAAGTTAATTTTTGCATATTGGTTTTCCTTATAATATTCATTAGTTTCTCACCATATTATTTCATAAACATAGCTGAATAAATTGCTAAAGCCTGGTGGGATTGCTATAGCTAAGTTTTTGGTGCTCATAGTTGAGTTGCTTGTTATCATTACATTCTGAAATCCTTCCTGCATGACTAGTCAGCTTCATGATTGTTTAAGTTCTTAGACTAATGAGATAAGCAACTCACAATTTAATAAAAATTGGATTCTATCTTTCCTCCTATGACAAAATAATGTATTGCAAATATGACTCTAATGATACTACCTAAATGTATCTTCTGACTAAAAATAATGCAAAGGAAAAGTTTCTTCAGTGACAGATTCATACACCTAATTCTGAGCAATTTCTATCCTTAGAAATTGTCTATTAATGCAAAGCCCATGTAGTCACAGCTGCACATGGAGCATATATCCAAGAAGTTTCTGAACCCTTGGACACTCTGAGAAGAAAATAACTGGCTTAATTGTAAAAGTTTATGAAATGCTTCCTAATCTACTTGGCCACACAAAGTTATTTTGAGAAATAAGCAAGAGCATTACTTATGCTCTATATAACATAGATAATAAATGTATTATTTTAATTCTAAAACTAAGTAGAGAGTATGTGGTCCCCTGTTTCAGAGGGGAAATTGGATGTATTAGTGTATAAAATGCAAGCAGAGAGATGTGGTTCACATTGTGAATGTGAGATGATTTTTAACCTTCTATATATCTCCATCTGATGTGAACAAGTTAGATCTGACTGTGTGAGACAGTGTTGCTTGGCTACATTAGTGTTTCTCTGTTTTACTGTTTGTACTTCTAAAGGAAGAAATAAATGATAGCAAGCAACATAAGTCCAGATTAGACTTCATGAAATTCTCTAACTAGAGATATAAATTTCTGTTTATATTGAAAGAAAGTTGAAACAATAATAAAATTCAATGTACCCTATACTGTTAACATCATGGCTTTATATAATGTTGCATATAAATTAAATGCATGTCAGCTCATAAGTTCTCATTATATCAAAATGTGCTTCATTGAATGTTGTCATTTTGTTTAGTATCAATTACATTTGCTATTGTAAAATATTGTGTTTTACTTCTAGATAAACAAGTTTTAAAATTTTTTCTACAATAAATTTGGATTTTTAAAGCAATACTGGAATTGCTTTATAAAATGTTAGAGGAGGCAACACTCAACAGTGGTGGTACATTTTAATCACATGACCCCAGTGATTCCAAGAAAATTGTTTAAGGAGTGAGATACTATTACCATTTCACTGATTATTTGTAGTAACAACTGCTGATTTTCAAATAGGGATTATTTAGATCATACTGAGTAGTTTCTGGACATGTTTATTTGCTAAGACATATGGGTTAAGACATATGAAGCACCAATTCTAAAATAGTAGACTGTATCTCTACTTGAAGCATTATTGTGAGTGGTATGCAACAACAATTATTTTTCTATTATTTTTTTTAAAATCTAGACTTTAGTTAGTTAGAGATGTTAACATTTACCCAAAATAAAAAAGCAGATTCTTGTCTTTTGGATGTTTTTGTGTGTACAACTTGGCACTTGAGTGTGTTTGTGTGTCTGTATAGGTACAATAATGACTCTGGGAATCATCTTGTATTGCTCTACCTCCTCAGTGCTTTGTCCTAGGATTCCCAAGGTTTTGCCTTCCAAGAGTGGAATTACAAACCAATGTCATTATCACCTGGCAGTTTTACATAGGATCTGGGTATCTGAACTCAACTCTTAACATTTGAGAGACAAAGACTTCTAAGTCATCTCCCCAGCTCATTGAGGAATTTTTTAAGAATTTCTATCTCCAAAAAATTTTAAGATTCTGACCAATTGCCTGTAATCAACCATAAAATATCAGGGACTGCAGTCCTGTATGTTACAGTATAAGAACTATTGGACTCATTACTTTGGGGTTCTCATGGTGTTGAATGGCAATAGTGTGGAATGTATTATAGTGTCACCTGCTCACTTCATGACTTTGAAAGAAAGACTGAGATGAAGGGACACAGCCCTGGTTAGAGACCTATCCCTAATGACCTAAATATGTCCTAGAAGACTCTTCCACTTAGCCTTGAGTTCCTCACAGAAGTGCCACCTTGGACACTTTAGCACATATAACATTGTGTTATCAATATCTAGTGCTATCAATATCTAGTCTGTATCACACTTTGTCTTTGCATAACCATCAGTGAGTGGAAAACTCTATAAACTCAGATGACTGATATAATGCAACAAATGTAGAACACATGGTATTTGTTAGTGTCAGAATAAAACTCTTTTGCAGTCATGTTATATTTTGTTTACAAAGTCTCCTCAAAGGTTTCTGTGTTGAAGGATCAGTTATCAGCAGTTAGCGATATTCAGAAAAGATTAGAGTATGAATGCAGTATTCTCATAAGTAGATTAATCAATCTTATCCCCAAAATATTAGGCAATAGGTCTTAGTGAGAGGAATTGGCAACTAGGGGTGTGTCTTGTCTTTATAGTTGTATTTTGAACCCTTCCTCTTCTCTCTGCTTTACACTTTGCTACTATGAAAATTCATACTTGCAGTTCATACAGCAAAGTACCATCAACTAAAATCTCCCAGGAAATCTGATTATAAACAGAAAACATCTTTCCAGAATATGTTATGGCTTTATACTTTAATTATATTCACTGATGAGTGAATACAAAGAAAGTCCACTTGTGGGTCTTTATATCTTTGATATTGGCAGTGTATCTACCCTTGATATAATTGTCACAATGTTCATTCCATGTGTCTTAAGTTCAATGAACTATTAATTATATTTTATGGCGTTGTGTAGTTTTTAGATTGATAGTTGAATTTCCAAATTATTTTGCTAAAGTATGGAATATTAACTTCTGATATTTACCTCCAAGTCTCATTTATTATAATGTCAAAATAAAAGGGCATAAAATGAATATAAATATCCAGATTTTCCATGGTTCTCAGGGAATCATTCTGACAGTTTTAAGGGAATACATTTAAGACATAAGTTTATTGCATTGATTTTTTGTACCAATTTAATAAAGCCATTAATGTTTCTGGTATATACATTTCTTATTTTTTGAAGTTTTCATATACAAATATAATGGATATATATTTTATCCACTACTGTTCCTTCCCCAGTATCTCAACCCACCAATTCCCCTTTCCATTTAGTCTCCCTTTCACCCCCACATCCCCCAAATTGTGAGACCACTGGGTCTGGTCTAGGATACCAACATTTATGTATGTCTGGGTATCTACTAGGGCATGGTGAGCCCACCAGTGGGCTAATTTTTAAGCTAATAATCTCCTCCTTGAGTTTTATCAGTTCCACACAGTAACTCAAGATAGCATAGTATCTCTTGAGAGCCTCTTCTGTGGTGATATATATATATATATATATATATATAATTCTTTTACTTATTTAATGTGTGTGTGTATGTGTATCAGAGGACTAAGGATGACTTCAGGAATCTTTCCTGGATTGCTTCTGCCTCCTTCTTGCTTTGCTCTGGGATTTCCCCAGCTCTGCCCACCAGGGCAGTACTATTTCTGCCCAGAGATTTTACGTGGGCTCTGGGATCTGAACTCAGGACCTTCTGCTTGCAAGACTTGGTCTTAATCCCTGATCCATCTCTCCAGCCCTGTGGTGAGATTTTGTGAGGTTTATTGGTTTTAGTGGTTTAGTGGAGTAGGTTGAGTTCTTGAGTTTGGCAATCCCAAAATGAACTGAGGTTTCTGTCAGATGATATGTCTTTCCACCTCAGGCTCTTTCATTCTTCCTGTCCTGTCTTCCACAAGGCTCCCTGGATCATGGGATGGAGGATGTTTTAAATGTCCTGTTTCAGGTTGTGCTTTTCCAAATGGTTTCACTTTACTTTACGTTTTGGCCTGTTGCGGTTCACTGCACTGCAACTTCTCCATAGGTACTTCTTGATTGAGTGTTAGGTGTTTCTTTTATCTGAGGGTATAAAGATAAGTATTTGATGGTAGTTTACTATCAAACATTTACACTTATAACTAATTTTTTCCCATCCTGCATCTATGCTCTCCTCTCCCTCTGGTATTTGATTTGGTTTCCAATTCTTACTTGTATTTACTACCCTGAATAGTCCTAACTGCACATCAGATGACAATTGGTTACTAAGTGTGAATTTAAGCACTTGCCTCCTGAGTTCTCTTGCTTTCTCCCTTTTAGGGTTCACACCTTAAGGTTTACTCCCTTCTCTAACTTATGTTCCTTCTATGCTACAATTATTATGGAGGTTTCATTTTAAGTGTATCATTCTAAAGGTTTAATATCAGCATTTTATAAGGCAGTGCATACAGCATTTCTCCTGTTGTGTCTTGGATTTGTCACTCAATATTATATCTACCAATTCTATCCATTTGCCTGTGAATTTCGTGCTGATTTTTAGAAGTACTGCAGAATACATGAGAGACTACAATGTGTTCATCCAAATAAGATAAATTTCCACCACCCCTTCTATCTCTGAAAAAAATCTTTCCTCAAAAGATCATCTTAAGGGAAAAAATTTATTTTGCTTCATTGTTTCAGAGGCCATGGTTGCTTTACTTGGTTGCTTTTATACTACTGATAAATCAGAGAATAATTCTAGATGTATATGCCCTCATCTCTTAGTTTCAAACACTTTTTAATAAATTTACCAATAAAGTCCAGCCGGTCACTACGTGAATCTTTGGAGTGCATACCAGCTGAAGCTAAAGTACTTCTAAACCTTCCAGTCAATCAATCAATCAAATTAATCAGTTAAAGTAACTCCTTTTCCAACATATAATTACATTCATCATGAACTTGAATGTGATTTGTATTCAGCCTTTTCATAAAATGTCCTTTATTCTCTACAGATCCTAAATGTCTTTGCCTATTGATATGGACATTTCATTTTACTTGATTTTTATGCTTTGGGGATACTTGCATTTATCTATTTAAGAAACAAAATTCTCACCTTGAGACAGATGCAAATATTTATTCTTTTGAATAATAAGGTCAATAGTCAGTTAATTTAAAATTTAAATAACAAATTTATAACTTTTTTCTGTTTCCAATTTTAAGTAAAGACCAAAACGTTTATACATATAATCTTTAATTTTCCTTAAGTGTTCATCTCCTGGAAAATATTTTTATCAATTATTCATTGCTCCTTAAAATATTATTCCAAACTTTAGTAATGAAAACAATCAAAAAAAGCATTCACCACCAGGTTAATTTTTTGATAGGAAAATATTACACATTTCTCCAATAAGAACTGATTGTAATTTAGAAATCTATGATTCTAAAATCATAGAAAGGAGTTTTCTATGGAATTTGAATAGGAGCATATCCCATAAAGAGAGTTTTTATAATGGAAGTTACAAATTTTACACAATCTGATCTCAAAAATGACATCCATAAATGTTGGCAGTTTGTATCGTGGAAGCAAGATAATATATTCAGCTAAGATTTAAAGGTAGAGGATTTTACAGGATTAGACAGAATAGTGGGAAGTTCATGTTAGACCACTTTGAAAATAACATACAGCACTTCTGAAGCACACATATTAACCTCACTTTTATGCAGTTTCACTTTCTCTTGTTTCATCACTTTTGATCAAAGATAATCCAAACTGTTAAAGATAAAATTATGGAAATACCTCATAATATTCATGTTATGCAACATTTTAAGTAGAATAGAAATATATCAATGTCCAATGTATTCCTGCTGTACATATTAGTCACTAAGTAGTCTTTCTGGTTTCATCATATTGGTTGTTAGCCTATCAAAATTATTGTATTCAAATAACTATTTTCTTTACCAAAAACCTCCTAATTCCAGTCAAAGTGCACCCATAAAAAATCACAAGAGTATTAATATCAGCCATTTTTTTTCAAAAAGTAGCTGGAACTAGTTTAAGTGAAAAAGCAGAAAGTTCTTGAATGAATAAGGCAAGATAAACAATGCCAAAATTGAGAGGACAAAAACTAATAAATACTTCAATGAAAGAGAGAAGAGGGAAATAAAAGGTTCATCTAGTTTTGCTGTCTCAATTCAAGCTGAAGTTACAGCATGTGACAAGTGCTGAGTAAGATAGAAAGGCATGAGCATTGTGGGAGGAAGATATAAACAGAAAACAATTAACAAGTAGCAACAACATCCTGCCACAAAAAGCTTTGAGCCTTGGTAAAAATTCCCTGAATCAAGTGACACTGTGCCATGTATCACAGGAAAGGGCTGATTGCACAGATGGGGGTGTGTGTCTGAATCCAAATACGCTTGCGAATTACTTGAGAGGCTGTGTCTGCCAATGGAGAAACTGCTGACATACACAGACCTAAAGTTATATCATTTCATAATATGCAAAAATTGAGAGCTCATTTGATCTGTGTTGTCTTTCCTTCTGTACAGCAAGCTATAAAGATTATTTTGGGTGAACTGTATTCTGTACATCAATGGAATAAAATAATCTTGTACACCAGGTGTAGGTCATTGGCATTGCAATGTAACAAGGAAATTCAAAAAAAGATGTTTATTTTCTACTTCCTTCTATATAACCACTGTCTGAATATTTTTAGTGAAATTTCTGGAAACTACTACCTGGTATTCATGTGTTCTGATTGTCGCCATATATGTATTATTCTTTAAATATCTACAAGCACCTTTGGAGCACTAGAATAGTAGAAGGAAATTCTTTGGATTCTTACTTCCTCATGAACATGTAAAATCTATAAAAATTTATTTTCTTCTCTTATTCATCATCTCTGACTTGAGTAGCATATTAGGTCCAAGCAAAGAGGTCATACAAAAACTAATAGGCATCACTGTTGTACTTTATTTCAAATTGGTCTTCAGTTATGATGAAACATAACTTATCCAACAGAAAGTGCTTAAAATAATTCATATTCTTCAAAGTGAAAATAATATAGCTGATCAAAATCCATTGAGTTAACATTTTATTATAGTACAATTTAAAATTTTTCAGCAAAAGTGTCTTTGGATGTCAGGGATCCAGAAATAAGAAAAATTCTGATTTTCTTGTCATTTAGTCACCCACTACTTGTCATCAATGAACAGTGCTATCAAAGGACAAGATCCTTTTTCCAAAATTATCCAAAAGGCAAGCAGAACCTGATGCTATGTCACAAACACCACGCCATTCACCAAACTTCATACTGTGGCATAAATAATCATTTCATATTAAGTCATCAAAGTAGAGAACAAATACAGAATATAAGGATATTTTTCCCTGTCAGAAAAAGGGACTGAGAGAAAAATAGAGATAGAGAAAGAGAGAAAGAGAGGGATAAAACTTACAAATTTATAAATTTTGTTATAATGTATTGTTGAATCATTGTGTGTACTTGATTAATATTTTTGTTAGCACTTTATCATACCAAATTTAGAAAGAATTCATCTTACATATAAATATTTAAGAAAAAAAGTATTTTATACAAAAGTTTCTATTGGATACCTACAGAATATCTTATAAGGTTTCCTTTGTGGAAGAGAAGCAATATTACAGTCAAAAACTTGATTTTCCTGGACAATCCATCAATACATAAACCCTAACTTACATCTTCTGTGATCATAGATTATTTCTTCTTTTTGCAAAGATGAATGTCCTCTTCTGATTCCAATATCCATCTCTGGTTTTCTGAAAAAATTTCTGCTGTTAATTAGCATTTTCCACTTAAAATCCAATGCAATTAAAGGTAATCCTTAAATGTTTCCTATCAGATGTAAGTAGATTCTATTGTAGATACTTCAATACCTTGTTAGATGGTTGGCTCTTTATCCACAAACTTTGTTTTCCAAGAAAAGAATTCTAAGAATGATACACTCAATAAATACAGCTGTCAAAATTCAGTTGTATGAAACCAAAAATTTTAAAATAGAAAAATCTCATTCAACAAATCCACCTAGGCTTGCCTCAACTAGTCAGCATCTCCATAAGATAATTCCATATCATTCAGTTGTGCTACAGAAATAATAAACTGTCCCTTAATGAGGAGTCTCAGAGCTTGCTGTTCCTTTAATGAATTTTCTAATTACAACTTGGTTTTCACTCACATACTTTTGCAGAACAGCAGCAGTTAATCTTCCCAATAAAAAGTCCCACAAAGGACTGTGCTATGATGTGAATGTATTTCAGGATTTCAATAAGATTTTCTTTTCCATTGTGTGTTTTTCAGCAACTCTACATTTGTTGGAAACTTTCATTCCCTGTATACAAATACCTTATAGTAGAGAAAAATTAGTACAACATTTAGTTTTTGTTTCTATCAGAGGATCCAGTTATGTAAAGTACAGAGACTTTGGCAGCATAACCACAGATTAGCATTAAGTGAACATCCAATAGGAAATTTGAATGGAACACATAAGAGACTAAAGGATGTTTAGTTTCTTTTGCTCTTCATGCATGAAAAAATTAGTGTTCTCCACATATTTGACAGCCGGGAATTTCTGGAGAGAATGAGGTTGTACAGTCACACTTGATACACAAAGTCTGGGAAGATACATGAAATTTCAACAAAGATGAACAATAGAGCTCTGGCAATGGTGTTTCTGAATGGAGCAAGGATTCTAATATTGACAGGACTGGACATCATTTCAATTAGATTTTGGAGAAAAACTTGACTATATTTAGCCTCTCTTAAACACTTGAGTTTGAGGCTGAGTTTAAACCAATGCTTGGTGGAGGAAATTTCGAGGTAGAATGATATGCATGCTGTGACGTGGTCGACAGGGAAGCCCGTTTAAAAGTGATGCACAAAAAAAGTAAAAATTGTTCTGGTGCTTGAAGAAGATAATGCAAGGAAAATTGAATATGTGGTGAGGTGCTTGCTGAACTTTTGATGGTTTTCTTTAATTGGACAGGATCCAGTGCCATAATAGATTAATGCCTTAGGTATTTCTCTGTGGGATCTACATTAGATTTAGTGATATGAGAAAATCTCTCATAAGTGCAGCTTAAACCATGACATCAGTTGGGTTCCTGATGACATACATAGGAGACCACTGAGTGAGACATGCGTGTCTTTATCCTTCCTGAATGAGGATGTAAGTTGCACAGCAGCCTTGCCTTCCAAAGTTCTGCATTCTCTCCCATGATTGCTCCCTCTCCCCTTGAAGTGCAAACCTAATAATCCTAAACAGACCCTTCTGTCCCTCAGTTGCTTTCATTTTGTTGAATCTATAGTTAATGTAATGATTAGGCTTTTCATAAAACTTCATATTCTATTTCATTTTTCTTTTGTTAGTTTCTATGCTTCCCTTCTTGCTAGCGTTAGCCGTCTTGGATACTTTACAAACACATTGGAAACTGATATATAATTGCAGATTTTTGACCTGGTTCTCAAAGGCATTGAATCAACCAGGACTGCTTGCAATAGTTTGTGCCAGACTTGTTCTTATCACAAATTTTGGTGAACTCTATTTGATACCGCTAAAATATACACATTTGCAGCACTAAGTGTGCTGACCTAGTAGATCAGCAGTAGTAACAGAGGGACTCTTGTGACGCTGAAATTCCTGTGATTCTTAGCAAGCACAGGGCTGTGATTTTTATGAAACACAGACCTCGGTTATTATGCTTAATACGTTTTAAAAAATGATTATGAGTGTGGAAAACAAATAGTAATAATTATTCTACATACTCATCATGATACTACACAAGTAGATTTCTGAAAGTCACCCAGGGATTTAGCAGCAGTCTTCTGTGTCACTTATTTTAGCAGTACAGTGTAAGGCCCATTACTGATTTATGTCAAGTTGTATTTCCTCATCTTATTTCTGTAACGTGTGCTGAGCTGGTAGCAGAGAAGTATCAGAGAGCACAAGGTACTGACGGCAGGCAGGGGAAGCTGAGCAATAGTGGCCAATCTGTGAAAGAAGGAAGGCACCTGATGATTGACAGTTGAAGTGGCTACTGATCTGGGAGCAACAGACCCTTCAGTGATCTCACACACTGGGTAATGATGCCAGATGTGACATGTGCCCACATGTGAGTGTAACTGGTCATGCTTGGCACCCAGTTCTTGAGCACCCTGATGTGTACCCTGACAAATGAATGACAACAGTGACCCTGACTAACACCCCAGATGCTGGGAGAAGTCATGACAGAGTCAGGTTACTTGAATCACCCTGAATGAGGTCATTGAGCTGAGGAAAGGACCTCACTGAACTGTGGAAAGGACCATTAGCCTCTCTGCCTGCAGCAGAAGAAAGAGCTAAGCACTTTGACAGCAGCCATAGCAGGAAGACACCTATAACTAGACAGGAAATGAGACTAAGGGCAGAGAGCTGAGATTAAGGAATGAACAGAGGATGTAATGGGCTAGAGAAGATAGGCTCAATAGCCAATCCTTTAGTCACCATGACAATCAATTGCAACTGAGGTTGTAAGCATGAGTAAACTTCTTTCCTCCTAAAATTCTTTGATTTGTGCATTTATCACAGCACTGGGAATGTGAAATGTCTTACCAGAGAAATGTCGATGTTGCTGTAAAACTAAGACAATCTTGACAAAAACCTGACATTTGTTGTGGAACTTTATGGCAATCTGATTGAAAATTGTAGCAATTGAAGCTAATTAATAACACAAGAACAAAAGATGAAGCTGATCCTCAGTGATTTTTTTCCTTATTTGCATTTATGTATTTTTAAAGTTACTGATGTTTCTAAGTACATTTAATTAGGATTTCTTTAGATAAAAGTCTCTTATAAGCAATCACAAATGTATAGTGTATGATTGCTCTCAAACATATCCAAAAAGTTTTGGTGGTCACATTTACAAAACAAGCAATACAATGAGAATAATTGTACTTAATTGGCTTAACAATTTTATTTACATTTATAAATAATGAAAAAAAAGAAAAAGGAATTTCTTTGCCAAACATTTATAGTTTATGTAATCCTCTTTCTGATTTGTATTGCTTTCCAGACACAATTTCTCTAGTATATGTTTTTGGTATATCACTGAAAGAATCTATTGGAAGCATGTTACGTCTTTGTTTATTTCTTAGTTTGCTTCTCTTGGTCAGGTTCAATGTCTTAATACCTTAAAAACTTGTATATAATTCAGTCACTGTATAAGTTATGTAATGAACTGATGAATTAGAATAATGAATAACTGGTCAATAAAATCACATCTTGCATTTTACTTTTAAAAGGCAGTGAATCAGTCAACAATGCTTTTTGTACCAATAGTTAGCTCCAATAATAGCATTACTTTCTTTTTATTCAATGCATGTATTCAATTTTTATTGCATATATTGAATAATCTACTGAAGTTAATAAAACTGAATCAATTATTATTAGAACGAAACCACAAAAAAACTTTCTTCAAAAAAACTTTATAAAAGTAATTACCCATTCTATTTCCAAATCAGAGTTTGCATGGTCAAACATTTGTCCATTTTTTAATTTGGAAATCTAATGAAAGTCATTGTTTAGTGAAATAAGCATGGTCAATGAATTTTAATGAAATTATGTAAGGGAATAATTAAAAGAGAGAGAAATGTCTCTTTGTGACTCTGTTGGAGTTAAGGTTACTTCACATCTAATGCTTTTACACATTTCCTTGCAGTGACTTCACATCCATGATTCCAAAAACAGTTGCTACTTTTTAGCCCCCTATAGAGCCTATGAATGTCTCTGTCCCTGTGCCTGTGTTCACGTTTTCAATGGTGAGGCTAAGGAAGCAGAAGACAACTGCTAGTATCCGTACTCCTGCCTTAGTCACAGGTCAATTTCTCTCATTCTCAAGCAAGAATAAAAATATCACATAGGAGGAATAGAGGTGAGAAGTAGAACCATGGACATGATGTATCCTCTCCTGAAGTTTGAGGCATTAGCCCCCTTGACTTGCTTTAATTCTGAGAAATCACAGATGCAGTGTGATCACAAAGTTTAGCCAGATTCCAAAAGATCATGTTTAAGAGACTGCGACTGAATGATTTTCTAAATAAAGATTCTGCTCTATAAAAGTAGTTCTTTTAATTTCAATTCAGGTGGTGTAATTGGAAAAACAGCTGTTGAACAAAATGCAGAAAATATGAAACAATTATAACATCACTGTCAGAGAATTACCTTACAGATTATTCATTAAACTTCAAAAGAAAACCTTAAATTGACAGGTCCTGACCTACAAATGCAACTCACCATCAATAATAATGTGCCAACACAGCACGAGCTTGGTGACTAACTAAAGAATACATTAATCTGGAAAATTCTTGCAGATATAGCCAGAGTAACAACGACAGAAAATCTAATATCCAGATTTCAACAAATGTTTTCAATACAAGAATGATTTTGCACTAACAGGAAATGAATGAGTGAAATAAGAATGAGGAATACTTGAATAACTGAAAGTTACTTGAAATCTCAAAAAGTCAGATATAATAATCTAACAACCATGTGTGTAGTGTGAAATCAATTAGATAACATTTGTTTAAAAATATGTAAAAGGATGGAGAGATGGTTCAGGGGTTAAAATCTCTTCCTCACAAGCAAAAGGACCTCAATTTGCATCCCCAGATGCCATGTAAAACTTCCTGGTGTGTATGGCAGTGGCCTGTAATTCTGGACCTGGAACACAAATGTTGTGAAATCCCACAACAAAACCATAAGGAGTAAGAGCAATCCAGAATGATTCCTGATGTCTCCTTTGATCCCCACAGGAACACATACTCAAGTCCCCTCTTACACACACATACACACACACACACACACACACACACACACACACACACGTATAAAAAACTCTAGAGAGTACAAAGAAAACAAAAAGCTTTACAGTTCTAGACATGGGGTAGGTGTTAAGTAGTATGAACTTAAATTGTATTATTAAATATAATAAGATGATATGATAGAATGAAAATTTTTTTATGAAAAGGCAAATGTGGAAGACATTTTTTTAAATTTGATTGTGAAACCAAGAAAATATAAAAATGACTCCGAGGAGGTTTGGGGAAATGGCTTAAGGATTGAAGCCACTGCTTCATATGCAAAAGAACCCGAGTTCAGATTCCCAGATTTCACACTTAAAATATGTCAGACAGAAATAGCTGTGGCTTTCCATTCTAGCTACAGAAGACACAGGATCAGAAACTCAAGAACAAATCAAAGTGGGTAGAGCAATCCTGCATTGTCTATCACCCTTGGGTTTCCACAGGTACGTACTTTCAAATTCTCTCTTGTACACATACATACACACACACACACACTCAATAAAAGAAAATGGAGCAGTGAAAAAAACCTTAAAACAGGTGAAGCAGTGGTCTACGTGTGTAACAAATAGTTTTTGGTTTTCCTGAACCTGTGCTCCTCAAAGACAAGGAAAAGGAGGATGCAGCACAATAGCCAAGCAGGACAATTACCAAAGTGCTTACAAAGTCAAGAACAGTTTGCTCCAGCATAATGAAATAGTGATTCTTAGAATTTTGTACACTACAAATTATATACAATATTGTGTAATGAGAGCAATTTATTTTATTTCATTTTATTCTGTGACATTTTCTAATATGAATACAATGAGTTTATGTCTTTATAAACAAATACCACCGAGGTCTTTCCCCTCCTTTCCAATTTCTTGCTAGCTGCTTTCCAGTCAGTCTCCTTTCTATTTTCATGCCTCTGTGTATGTGTGTGTGTGTGTGTGTGTGTGTATGTGTGTGTATCTAAAGTTAACATATCATCAATCATTTTTACACATTACTCTTTTGAGACAGGGTCTCTTAATCAAATTAGAACTCATCTGTCCTGGAGGCGGGGAAAAAAAAAAAAAAGAACTCATCTGTCCAGTTACCATAGTTAACCAGCTTACTCTGAGGATTACCAGTCTGCACATGCGCTAAAACAGACGCAAAATGCTGTGTTCTTTGTTAACAAGTGAGTAACAAGAATAACTGGATGGCTACAATGTCTTGTTTTGTTTAGTATTTTCTTTCTTTCTAGATAAAACCTTAATTATAATGACATACTAAATAAAACTAAAGATTGAACAGAAAAACAAGCTCTCTTGAGTAAAGATTAAGGTGTTAATACTGATGAAAATTCAGCTAATCCATACTTTGGGAAGCCAGGAACAAGGAGAATCTGTTCTATTAGACAACGTGCTTCTGGTTTCTCTATTTTTCAAACCTTAAGTTGTGTGTTTTTGTGTCTCTGGTACCTGAACACTTCCTCTTTTTTGTCCTGGTGACTCTGCTGAACTAAACTCTGTTTAATTACTGTAGCTGTGTGTTCTTCCAAAAGAAAAATTTTGTCTGTTAAGATCTCCACAAGAATTAGCCTGTCAAAATTTGTTCACAGAATGGTGAATACCTCCCTGAGGGAATATTGATTGTGGGAAGGGCACTACTTTCTTCAGTACTGTACCTGTTGGAACACTATACACACTTCAACAAGTACCCAGACACATGCCAATGCTGGGAACTAGAGGAAACTCAATAAGAAACACACTGAAGGCATAAAAGTAGGCGGGAAAAGGAAAGGAAATGGGATCAATTACTATAGTGTAAATATATTTATATATGCAACTATCTGTGAAAAATAACAATACTCATGAATGAGAGAAAGAGATGTACAGGTTAGAGGGCACCTGAAGCTTGATAACAGGGAAGAGGACAGAATTCATAATATATATATATGTGCACTTGTCAAAGAAAAAGCTTAACCAAGAAAAATGTGGAAAAATAAATATATAGAGGAAGGAAGAGGTACATGCTTCACAGTTTAGCATTTTAAGCCAAGAAGCTTGCTGATGAATTTTTACTTTACTTATTTCAAGGAAATAAAGATAGCGCTGAGATTGAACTTTTGAAAACCATAGTTTTGCAAAGGTCACCATATGTCTTAATGTCATATTCCACTGCTCTGATAAATACCTGAAGCAAAACACATCAGGGAAAGTAAGGGGCTTTCATTCCAGCTTATAATTTCAGGTTAAAACATGTCCTGGGAAGGCGAAACTCCTCAGTGCACCAGTAATGGAGTGAGCTGACCATTTCACATCCATAGCAAGAGCACAGGAGCAAAACAATAATTGTCCAGACTTCCTTTCTAGTTTATCAAAAATTCTAACCAGCTGTCTCTTCATAATTCACTGGTGTGGAAAGTGGTCACACCAACTATGACCTGTGTTTTCTCATATAACTTATGAAATTAAAACAATAATTTGCAGAAAGGAAGAGTTTTAGCCAAAACAAACTCACTCCTCCCAAGTGAGCTCAAAGACACAAACTAGAATTGACATCTGTAACTGTCATACAATATTGAACAATGAACAATTTATTTTTTCTTTGATTTTGCAATACCAATAAGTGCAATATTTCTTAAAATATAGCTCTAGACATTTTCTTTCTACTAAGGTCAAATTAAGAAAAGCTATAAACTCTGCGGAATATTCTCTCCACAGAGAGAATATTTTAGAAATACTCCATGAGTTAAAATTCTTTTGTACCATGTTACAACATTTTGTCACCTAACTTTCAGTCATGATTTATATATATATATTTACTAATATATTGATCTGATTTTGAAATAGAAATTATTTATCAAAAGTTTTATTATTTTCCCCCAAATATCAACTTGGAATTCAGTAAATATGTGACTGATTAAAAATCAAACCATTCCAATTTTATTTTTAAAAATTTGATAAAATGAGAATGTGACAACGGAAATCAAGTTTGCCCTCACTGAAATTAAGAACAAAATCTTGAGAGTCAAATGCCTACAAAAAATTCTGCTTTTCTATTCATGGAAAACATTCCTTCCTTTAAATTGTTACATTTTTTTTTCTGGATGCAGTATCCTGAATTGGTATCTTGGGTCTTCAGAAATTAGATTACATCTCTGCAAAACCTTCAGTCTTTCAGAGTTTCTATAGAGAAGTCAACTGTTACTTTGATGGATTCAGATTAGGTGACTTGGTTTCTTTACTTGCATCACTGGGGATGCTTTCTTTGATTTTCATATTTAGTGTTCTTACACTATTTTGTCTAATTTGTGTTCTGCATGGTTTTTTGTTTGGTTTTGTTTTGCTGCTTTTTGGGTTCCTTTTTCCTTAAATTTGAGAAGTTTAGTTCCTTGATATTTGAACACATTTTAAAATGTGTTCTGGGTCTTGGAATATGGCTCAGGATTAAAGCTTTTGACAAGCAAAGGAGCTTGAGTTCAGATCGCCTAATACCTTGAGGGAAAATGCCAAACAGCTAATACAGCAGCTTGCAATTCCAGCCTTGGAAAGCAGAGTGTGGCAAACCCCAGAGCAAAGCAATAAGGAAGCAGAACAACCAAGGATCATTCCCATTGTCACCCTTGGTGATCCATAGAAAACACTCATGTGCTCTCTTGCACACGCACACACACACACACACACACACACACACACAGACATACAAAACATGCCTTGATTCCTACATTATGTGGTTTGTTCTTTTAAAGAGTACCTAAATGCCTGCATATTTATTTCATGAAATTTCTAAATAATTCCTTTTTTTTTCATTACAAGGCCCAATTCTTCCATCCTGCCTTCGATTTCTATATTTTTCCCTTACTCTATTCCATTGCTGAGAATTTCCACTAAATTATTGACAGGGTTTGTTGAGTTTCCACTCTGAGTTTTATTTCAGTTTGGTTCTTCTCCAGCATTTCTATTTCTTTCTCATAATTCACTTCTATGGTCTCACTTGTCTTCCTCATTTCATTTAGATCATTGTTGAGCTTCCTTACTCTTTCTTCCTACATTCATTCATATTCTCTTGTAGATCTTCCATCATCTCTATAATTTTTCTTTTGAAGTCATCATTTTTAATCTTACTGTCCTGACAATTTTTAAGGTCTATTTTTATTTATTTATTTATTTGTTTGTTTGTTTATTTTTTCCACTCATAAAAACTTGAGAGGTACCCCATTCCGCTCCCTCCCTCCACCCCTCCCTGAATCTCCTTGCTCCTTCCCTCCTTTTTCCCTTTCTTTCCCCCGTCCTTCCCTTTCTCCCAGTGCCCCCTCCCCCCCACATTCCTGGAGCATCCTTTAGTGTGCATGTCAAACTTCCCTCTGGCTCCTCCTCTCTGATGAGGTGTAAGGACTCAATAGCATTGCATGGAGCTCTTTTTTGTGTTCTCCTTTAGTATAGGAATACTATTGTAGCTATTAATCCCTTTCCTCTAAGGATCTTAGAGCCTGTGATCCATGCTAGACACATCAATGACATGTTGGTCATGAATTTTTATCTGCTTTTAGGTCTTTATAATTGTGATATAAGCTAAGTTTTCTTTTTGTTAATTCTGAAAATAATGTGTCATAAATATTCCATCATAGCAATGATTCAAAGAATTCAGTTTCAGTTAGTGCCATAGAGTGACAATGTCAAAATTTATTGAATACAAATACATTCTAAAGGTGCAGCATTTCGACTGCAATCCTTCTTACAAATCTTAATTACTGGAATTAACTCTTAAATCATATACTACATACATACATACTACTACTACATGGTCATCTCTCATATACACACTATATGGTCATCTCTCATATACATGCCACACACTTCTCACACACACACACACACACACACACACACAGACATACACACATATTTAAGTACAGAATGACTATGGATGTTTTAGATGAAACAACAACATTCCTGAAAAGTGAAAATGTTATTACAATTACAAGTAGAGACTTTATCCCCAGTAACAAACCAAAATGAGATGCAGGAAAGATATTGAGAAATTTGGGGGAGCTCCAAGTCAAGCCATTTCATGTCACTGGTAAAGTTTCAAGGCTGAATCCAGCTACAGACAAAAAGTTAGGACCAGGTCCATACGGATGGATGGGAGGACAGATGGATAGCCGGACAATATTGGAGAACAGAGAGATATCTGGTGACATTTGAAAATACCAGTTCAGCAATGGGAACAACACTGAGCTTATGCCAAAGGAACAATATGGTATTCTTTGTCTTTTAGTCGTTAACACCCAAATTGGCCAGATGGCAGATCAGGAGATCAAAAAGGCAGTTGTCATTGAACTGCTAGGTGTTCATATCTTTTTATTAATTTTTGTTATTCTTTTAAACTTTCATGTATAAATTGTATGTTTTTAACCTTCATTCACAACTCACCTCCTCTGTCCCAGTGCATAATTTTTTCCTTTCTGCCAGTTTCCCTTATAGGTTCATTTCTTATTGCATTTGTGAACCACGGAGATGTCTGGACTGGCAAGTACCTGGAGTTATGTTGTGTGTGCTGGAGCACAGACAACTTATCAGGAGATAAATTGTTGGGTAAAGCATCTCCCGTCTGTCTGGCATCAGCATAAATAGTCTTACATAGATTGGTAGTGTTTCTTAAGATCTTCCCTCGTTCATGGTAAGATGTTATTAAGGTAACGATTGCAGAGGTTTGTGGATAGAGACATCACTGAGGTGAATTCTTGAATGTGAAGTGAATTATTTTATGTGCCTGATATATTCTTGGGCCTGGGCTTACCGATATCATTTTGATATGCTCATGTGCTCATAAAACCTCAACTCATTTGTAGTCCAGTGAGTTTGTAGAGCGCCAGACTTTCTATTTACAGGAGTGAGTCTTTCGTAAGTCTGTGCACCATGGATGGTGTCAAAAGAGGTGTTATTACTTGGTGCACAGTTATCGTATTTCTTCAAAACAGAATCAAAAGTTTTGTTAAATGACATCTGTCAAAGCAAGGCACAGTCTGAGACAAAAACCTCTATTTTTCATAGATTTGGTATCACTTAGAAGAGGGAACAATTTGATGTCAACATTTAGGCATGATGGTTATGGTCTGTAAAGCAAGAATTCTTTGTAAGTCCGAGTTGGAAGGCTTGAGTTTAGGAGTTTGAGTTTAGATCAAAATCAAACCAAATCCCAAGGTCAAAATCAAATATGTTCCACCTTGCATCTTTGACTATAAGTCATTCGCAATGTAAGAGAATGAAGCACAGATACATTACCTTTGAACAAAAGTGTCTTCAAGCAGGTTGTTATTTTATCGCCATCACTGAAGTAGATGAAATACATAGATAGAGTATTTCATCCAGCTAATAAATTTTCGTCATTTTTTTCCTGACAGGGTTTGAACAGACTGACAGTGAATAAATTTTGTATGATAAAACTTTAATGTAAATCCGAATATATGCCTTTAGCAAAATTGACAGTTGCATCATTTATACCTAGTTTCCTAAAAAGGGAAGCCATTGGAATCCCATACTAAAGTATTTGTAAGCCTCTCTGAAATAGGCAGATTAAAAAAATCTAATAAGAAAGTCCTCCTACTACTTAATTCTACCATTCAGACCCCCTGAAAAGTTACTAGAGCTATTTAAGAGAGTCCAACAGAGTTCCACTTTGTGCACACATCATCCAGTCTTTCCTTGCAAAAGTTTTAATGTGACCATATCATTTGGTAGGATGTGTAACAGTCATGCACCCAACAGACAGGGAAATTCTGTGCCCACTAAATCTATGAAACTCTAAACTCATTATCAATTCTGCAGTGATTTTATGAGATCACAAATGGAAAGAAACAATAGGACTATGGCTAATGCGAAGAAATAAACCCTGCTATCTTCCCATCGATTGCTTTGGATGACGGGAGAGGTGGGTAAGCATTTAACTAAAGAGGAATCCCTCTAGGAGCCTCTCTAAAGTGCTTTGAGAGATGGAGTTGGAGGAGGAAAACGATTGAAAACAATTGGCTTAGCTCTTCAGAAAGTGGAGAGAATGAAACTGTAATCTGTCATTGTGTGGGCAGACACGGTGCAGGGAAATTGGAAAAATTGGAAAGTACTGGAGGGTAGCTGTTTTGTCCCCTGGCACATTAGATGTCTTGGGAAGTGTCATTAATGGTGAACAACTGCTGCTCAAAAGTTTCTAGCTGTTTGGAATATAGAGTTACAGAAAGTCAAGAATCCATTATTATCCTAAAAATAGATAAAGTACAAACGTAAATAAATGTCTCCTAAGAATATGTTACTTTCATTTCTCTAAGACAAATGATTTTAACATATACAGAAGTTGTGTGTGCTTGTGAATGTATGTGCGGTAAGTAGCTAAGAGTTCCAATCAGTCTCTTCTTTCTTAATGTGACACACTTGAAGTCCAGTATCTTGAACTGAAAACCAGTCTTGGGAGAACTGTATTTGGTAACAAATTATAACAGTTGAGAAGAAATATTTATGATTTTTCTTCAGTGATAAATCATGAAGCAAAATTTTCCCATTTGCTTACTCATTAAAAATGGTCAACAATTTCCTTGAGACTTTAAAAGCAGCTCTGTTACATAGAATTTACATAGATTCTAATTAATTAACTGAATGATTGTAATTGCAGGCACCATTGCCTTCCAGGGAAGTGAATTCTGCAAGTTCAAATTATAAAGAGGTACTTCAGTTTTAAAGTTTGGTTGTATGTCACCCCCTGGCCAGAGACAAAAAGCTGTTAAACTGGAGTCTTGTTATAAGAGCACATTCAAGGGCAGATGTAATAAAAGTAGGAAACCTCAGTGAGGGAGGGGTCAATCACCCATTTGCAAAATGGTTACTTTTTTTCTGCCAGACTATAAGCTCTCCCCTTCTGGTGAGATCATACCCCCTCAGTTGTAAATGATCAGGAACGAACATCTGTGAACTTAACCAGGTGTCTCATTACTTACTTGCAGTCCTTAATGGAGGCCTATTTTCTCTGCTGTAACATGGTCCCCTCTCTTCTTGTTTCTGGTGTGGCCCTCCAACCCCATCCCTCCTGTTCATAATCCTTGCAATCAGGATGGAGTGAAGGGCATTGCAGGAGCAGCAAAACTTCACAAGAAACTCAACAAACCAAAATCCAGAACTTCAGAGACTCTATATCAACCACCTAAAACTAGGCCAGACTAATCTCTCCCCATCCTGAAGCTCAGGGACATTTGCGGAAGAGGAGGCGGTAAGATTGTAAGAGCACAAGGATGGGAGGAGCAATGATACGCAAGATACTCCACACGAGTTAGGGCCGAAGCAATCAAAATTGGACTTTGCATGCCCTGCGCAATGTCCAACACACTATTGACCCCACAAAGTCTAGCATCTGCTTAAAGGCACCAAGATCCTTGGAGGCAAGGGATTGACAGTCACAGTAGTATTCCTATGCTTAAGGGGAACACGGGAAAGGGTTCAGGGAAATGCCACTGGGTCCTTGTACGTCATCGGAGAGGAGGGCCCAGAGGAGAGTCTGGCATGCACATTAAAGGACTCTCTGGGAATTGGGGGGAGGCAATGGGGAATGGAGAGGGAGGGGTGAAGGGAGGGGGAGCAGGGGGTTGGGGGGAGGGAGGGAACTGGTGTACTTATTAAGTTTGTATGAGCGGAAATAATAATAAAAAATGTTAAAAAAAATAATAAAGTTTGGTTTTAACCACCATCTTAACTCAGGAGCTCCACTTTATCCTTAACTCCAAGGGACAGTCACAAAGGTCACCCTTCCAAAGAAACAAGGTGCTACTGACCATGAGAGTAGATGACTGCAAGCCAGATGAAAATAAATCATCAAAACATTAAAAACGTTTTTTTTTTTTTTTTTTTTTTAATGAGAGAAGGTAGGGAAATGGGATTGAATGGGAAGAAAATGACTTAAATTTATTTTCATGTAGAAAACCATCATGTATCCAGTTGTTTTTTCTTTAAACGACTCTATCAAATACTTTTGGCATCGCTTTCATGTTTCTAACACATTTATATTTGTCCTCAAGGACTAGAGAGATGACTCATGGATTAAGTTTCTGCCTGGCAAGCAAAATGACCTGAGTTCAGATCCCGCATCCCACATAAAAATGCCAGGCACAAATGACAGCAGTCTACCCTTCTGACTCTGGAAGGTGGGACCTAGGAAACCATAGAGCAAATAAATAGAAGGTAGAAGCAATCCCAAATGATTCCTGAGGTCAACCTTGAACCTTCACACACACACACACACACACACACACACACATATTTTACTCAAGACCAAAGAAATTTGAAACTGTAATTGGCTCATTAGAGGTCACAGATAAACGTGGACCTTTCTCAAGGAATTGATGAAAGAATGTTAACACTTTGGGGAAAATTTCTCCTTCACTTACATTCCCGAGCTATTATATGTGGATAAAATTCAGCAAACTGCATTCATCATTCCTATTAATTCTGTAATTATGATATATGTGATAATCTGTCCATCTTTCTACCTTCATATTAACCTATGTAAAGCTTACCTATTCATTTATAATTTAACATAAATAAATCAAATGATCAAGTCTATGTTTTCTTTATATATATTTTCTTATATTCTTTCTCAAGACATCTTTCTATATCAATACTAAAGCATCACTTTCAAATATGTTGAGTCATAAATTCTCTCTAGGTCTATAGCGTATGAATATGCCATGGATTACTACATTAAATTTTAACTGTAAATGAATATTTTTAACATTTTTTAATAATGGAAACTATGCCCACAATGATCACGGCAGTACACCTATACATAGTAAGAAAAATATTATTAAATATTTTTACTTTAATTTAAAAACCTATATAAATTCCTTATATGTTTCTGAGTGTATTTAATGTGGAATAATGATTTTCCCAGAAAATGTTTCCCAAAATGTACATGTGACATCATTCTGGTGTCCAAGCTTTATTTTTTATGGTACAATATTTTCATAATTTTCATTTTGAAAAATATGAAAAGTGGTGTTTTAATTACATAGCACCTTTTTATTTTTACATTCCCAAGGGAGTGTCCTTCTCTCTGAGTTTTTGAGCTATGTGTAGGTGTTTCTCTTTCCACACCTGCTCCTTTACTTTGCCTTATTTTCCATTGATGTTTCATATTTCCAACTGATATTTTTCTTCTCTTCTATCATAGTATACAAGAGCAAGCTCTTCAACTTCAGTTCATTTGTGAATGTTGCATTCATTAAGTAAGATGAAGATGAGTCTCTAGTGTGCCTTTCTAATGTGTATCTCTGGATGCATGGGAACCACTAGTATTTTACCTCCCAGTAGAGTTTTCCAGCCAGTCCCCTTTCCTGCATCATTCTCCTGTGCAGTATTTTCTGTGAGATTCACTGGCTGTGCAGTATGTATTTGAGGTCATTTCCTGTTTACTGTATACAATTAATGAGTCAATATGTCACTGTTTACCTGTTCATTTTCCCCTAAAAGGTATTAGGTTTTGTCTTTATTTTGATGATTTTTCTGATTTATATAATGTAAATTTTTATTTACATAATGAAGATTTTTGCTGTTTTAAGGTGGAGATATACATACATTTATTAGAACTCATGGTAAAAAGAAATTATGCACATGCTATGCACTTTATCATAACTTAAAGTAAATGATATTAACCAAGGGTATCAAATTTTCTAATTTTCCTTCATTCTTCCTTTTCATTTTTTTCTCTTTTGATTTTGAAAAGTTCCTTTAGAAATAATAATTCTACATGGAAGGGATTAAATACAACACAGTTTTAACCACCATTTTTAAATAATTATAAAAATAAAAAATCTTTTAGTGATTATCTGTATTTTGTGTATATATTTTTTCTTACTTTTTAAAATGCCCCTTTTGGCTACATTGTGCAAAGCATTTACATGTGCATTAAAGCATATATAATGAATCGTTGCATTTCTACCTAAACTATCAATGGAAAACACATCAACAGGCATTATAGATTTAATCAATCTTCCTCTTTCTAGCTGACACAAAGATCTCTCACAATTCTTCATCATAGTATAGTACTCTCTAATCTGTTTCAAATGTAATCATTATTTTTCCTTATAAATGGTCAAACCAGTGTCATTAACAACACAGTACTGTGATTCACAGTAAAAGTATGTATTCCTCTGCATTATAAGAGGCTCAGAGGTTACTAAGCAATGTATTAACATCTAGAAAGATGTTTAACATCACTGATAATGATAAACAGCTTATGCATTACTAGTTAAAAAGATTATAAATAAACCAAATTTTGTTTTCTGTATTTAAGACAGTAATGTTTTCTGAGTATCTTTAATATTTCTGAACTGTTAGTCTGTTGAATCACCATTTTTCATATTGTACTATATATATTATTTTGAGCACCTACCCATATAATTTTGTCTCTCTTAAATTCCAAATAACCATATTAATTATAAAAACTGAAAAATGTATCATAAATCCAACTATAAAAATTAAACAGAAAGGTAAAAATCCATTCAGCATCTCAAAATTTTTAGAATGCAAACTTTTCACTATTTCTCTGATGATTGATTGT